>CM040245.1:2990729-3151087 GCA_022545495.1 Chrysanthemum lavandulifolium
CACGATATGAGTTTATCTAGTTACTTTCTTTGTTTTTACGGTTCACGAGGCGCGATGTGAGTTAGTTTTAGTTAGCATGTAGTAAAACTATGGGTTCTAGTGTATTGAATTGAGTTTAGGTTATGAGATGTTAAATCATCATTGTTTAGCTTATTTGTCGGAATTGTTTTAGGAGTTGTTGGAGTTGATTGAAGTGTTTTGTTATGAGACTTTAGTATACACGTTAGTTTGATTAAGAAAATGATTGGGCGATATGATTGTCTGTAGCTATAACTTATCATGATGCGGTATGGTACATATATAGATACATACATACATGACGGTGTATTGATTTGATTGCTAGGTTTAGTTAGCATCATAATGTTAGAGAATTTAGCTTAACACTGTAAGAGTGAGCTTAACATTTAGCAGATGCTGATTATTTGGAGCTAAAGTAACAATTACGTCTTATTTGGAGGCGAATGTAGCCAAATTGTTCTACTGTTTGCAAAGTGTATTTTGTTTGTTTGACATCTGGGTCTCAAATGAATAAAGTTGTAAAAAGTAATGTAACTGCATAAGTTAACAAAACACACGTTCTTTTAGGAATGCATGATGGTGCACTGTAAATAATAGCAGGGTTTTTTTAAGTTTATGTGGCTAGCCAGCAGTATATCTTTTATCAGTTCCTAACCGAGGCTAATGAACGATATCTGACAAATAAGTCAATTGATAGATGGACATGGAACATTTAATGTGTCGCTTCAGTTATATAAAAGTTGTTATTACGATATGGATGGAGTTTTAAATATTGCAAGAAGCGATGATCGAGTTGCAATTCTTTGTAGTGATCTAACTTTGTTATTCCTTTTCCTTTGTTTAGGCATTACAAAGCGATAAGTATTTAGATGAAGCAAGGTCGGTAAAGGCGGGGATTGAATTCCGGAAAAACCCTCGAGAGAAAAGACAAGGTAAAGTTACTACATAAACACTACTTTATTTTGGTCCAACGTAAGTATTTAGTGCAATCGGAGTTAAATTAAAATGCAATATTGTTGACGCCGCGCAGTACAATCATGGAACCAACTTTACAAATTTAGCTTGCGACCGGATGAATTTTTGTTCTTGGATGAAAGTACACTATTCTTCACTAAACTTGTAACTAGATGGTTGAGTGATGTTAGTTTTATCTTGCAAACACGTTTTGATTATTTGAATTAATTTTACAAAAATGGAGTGGACCAAAAAAGCGATTCTGGATCCGAAAATAAAAATGGTTGCTAAAAGTCCGTTATGTCATAGATGGTATTGGGCTCTAAGCCTTTAACATGTTGGACATGGTTTTGCGAGGATCGTGAGTGGTTATAAATTGGTTGAGCAACAAGGCGGTGGAGCTTCCTCCGAGGTAATGGCATACACAAGAGTTAAATATGAGCATTACAATAATTAACGCCATATAGGAGCACTATATATGCACTAAGGACTTGGACATTGGCTCATAGTTTTATCTTTAAATGGAACCAAGTTAATCGATAAAGCCATAGGGATGTGTTTAACCTAATTAGTGGAATATAACTAAGCCATATATTTAAGCAAATCACATTTATAATCTGATGAAGGTTTCTCCTGGTAACATGACTTTCTTAGAAAATAAATGTACCTAGTATGAATGATCATACCAATGGCGGTTTAATTAGAGAAGCTATGGCCAAATATAAGTGTTCATCTCAAATAAATAGACTAGATTTATATACCTTGAGGTGTTGGTTATTCATTTATTGTAATTAGGAAGAATCACCTCCTTTGGTGAAGAGATGAGCGCATTCGGGGATAACAAAAGCCGTTCTTAAGCGGACGAGGAACCCATAGTTGATGAGTCGGGAACATTCAACAACCATGGAAGAAAGGTTGGTAATTAAATATGATATTATCTTTTGTAACTATCTTACAAAACTTATTTTTATCGATTTTGATGTTTAACTTAACTAGGCAGTACCGTGCTGCGGCGTCGGTGCTAGCGGCGACGATTAACGATATGCGATGTTGTGGTAAATGTTTCATATAACGTTCAAAATAGAGCGTGAAAAGATCTCGATGAGACCCGATTCACCGGTTGTATCGGTTTTAACGGTCCTCTGCGGTTCGTTTTCGGATGGCTTTAATTGGTTAGCCGAAAAGGGGGCCACCGGTTCGGTTGAACACGTTGGTCCGGTCGGTATTGGTACATAGTGGCGGCAACACATATTTACCGATAAATAGCGTCCTTGAGACATTATGTTTTCTAGTTTAATTCTTTGGTTTCTTGTTTCGACCAAATTTTGACGGCAAATAAATTTTTTAGCAAATTGTTTTGTAGCGTAAGTGAATCATTTTCCAGTAATATTTTTTTTATTTGAAATGTTTGATAGTAGCAACGGTCTATAGTTTTCGAAAATTTTTGTTTGTCAAAATAATGTAGATATTTTGTTATTGAATCCGTGTGTTTAGTTTAGAAACATCAGTGCCCTTTTTGATGTTTGGCAACAGTCAAGTGAATTTTCTAAGCTTTTGGTTAATCCATCATTGGTTCAGCGTGGAAGTCAATCTAAAGTACTTAACATTAAATAGTGTGTTTAATTATTTTATATTTTGTATTATGTTGTCGCTTGTTTAAATTGTACATTGTGAAATTTTTATTGTCTTTTTAGTAAGAGGTGTTTTAATTATTTGTTTTAATTTGGTAGATATCTTTTAGTTAGTTGTATAATGTGAATAAATTATTTCTTTTAAGTAATAAGGTGTTTTAATAAGTGTATTAATTCTGGCATATATTCTCACCTTTTATTTTCGATTTTTAAAGTATGTAGTTTTACATTATATTATCGTAATATAGATAAGAAATAGAAAAACATTTTCACTTTCATCGAATGACATGATTCTTTTACAAAATAAAAGTGACCTTAAACATGTATTTTTAAAAATTGATAACATCTTTGTCGATGAAGTTTTTTTTTTTTGTTTTTTTATTCATTTGACAAAAATAGTCTAATGCATTGGATGTTGAGTTGATTTATTATTACTATATATATTAAAATAAACATTTACTGTTGCAAAAAATTACTCCGTATTATTTTATTTGGGTACTATTAACAAGAGATTACTATATACTAGAGATAAAGTATGCCGACAATCATTTAACCACAACATCAGAAACACACACACACACACGAAAGGTACTAAATTCTATCCACAAAATTTCACAATTAATATCAAACAATTTTTATGATTAAATAGCAAATTTTGAAAATATTAACGTGTAATTAAATACCTAATTTTGATGATGATACTTTTGTTAGGTTAAAGAAATACCTAATTGTTTGTTTCATGTTGTAAATTGAGTGTTGTTTGTGCTTTAATTTATGTCCTATTTGAGTTTTCCGTTGTTAATTTTGTTGATTATGTCCAATTTATGAAATAGTTAAGTTTCGAAGTTTTTTTCATTTATATATATTAGTTCTGTTTTTATGAAATCGGTGGTGTTTGGGATTGGGGGATTTGGGTGTTTTATTAATTTTGGGGTTTGTTTAATTAATATCACTGTTTGTTTTCAGAAGTATCAGATTATAACAAGAAAGATAAACGCTGAAAATTGTGTGAGGTAAGTAATATTAATCTATGTTTGATGTTAACTCTCATAAGTTTTACTTCTATTGAGTTTTAATTTGAAATAGTTACGTCCTAAAAGATTGAAGCTTTTTGATTTGCAGGTTTTTGTTTTTGCAGGTGTGAATTTTTTGGAGGTTCGGAGCTACGAGGGTCAATAAGTTTGATGGTATAGTCTCCGTTTATATCCAGGTTTTCTTACAAACGGGTATGACTTTTAGTTTTAAGTTTTTGCCCGTCTTCAATGAATTCATTTCCGTTCTTGGAATAGGTATGTAGCATTATCGTTCTGTTTTCGGCCATCGTTTGTCGGTGCAGGACAATAACAGATATCTGTAATTTTCTTGGTCAGTGGAAGATACAAAGAAACAACCCAAAAGGTCCATGAGAAGGAGGGAAGACATACGAGTAATAAAAAATTTTACTTCTAAATACCCCGTCGTTAGTTTAATCTTTTTATGGTTCTTATGCTTTGGGTTGTGTTTAATTGATTAGATCTTGATGAAGTAAAGATGAGAAGAGCAAGTGGTGGTTGAAGATGTTGGAATAGGCTAAAAAGAAGTTGCCAAAAGGGTAGGAACCCACCAAGGGCAGAACATATGATTGTCTCAAGAATTCTTTATCAACAGATTAGTTGTATTATTTTCATCAAACGGTCCAATTGGGCATGCTCCTCAAGGTGATTTTTGTCTACAATTAGTTTATTTTTAGGTGCTTATACAAAGTTTCTAAGGTTTTTTTTTTTTTTTTTTTTTTTTTTAGAGATAAGAAGCCGGCGTTGAGCGCGGAAAAGGAGCTGAATTGGGTGAAAAAAGGCTTGGATAAGGTTTTTAAGCATTGTGTAAGTTTCCGATAGTTCACGTTTAGTTGGACAGCAGTCATTTATTTTTAAGCTATGTTGTAGAACATTTTATTAGGTCATTTTCTTCATCATTTGGATCTGCTATTTGTCACCAAAGAACCCTTCTTGGTACAGGTTACAAACAAGGTTGATACAGCTGCACGCATATGCCATGGATGGAATTGAACTAAATTTATTGTCCGCCAGTAAAGAAGAAAGTTGATTTGAGTTGTATCGAATTATTGATGCCCACCGAGGAATGCTTTTTTTTTTTTTTTCAAAGGCTCTCCCAGTAAAAAAAAAATGTTATAGGTACAATAATGCAAAGGAAAAAGATTGGCCGACATTGCTAATTTTGTGGCTATATTTGATTGAGCTATATTGAATTATTGATCTCCACCGAGAAATCCTTTTTCTTTTTTTTCAAAGGTTCCCCTACTAAAAAAAAGTAGTTATAGGTACAATAATGCAAAGGAAAAAGATTGGTCGACATTGCTAATTTTGTGGTTATATTTGATTGAGCTATACCCTTAGCCCGATAGATAATTATTAGGGGGTAGGTGGGAAAAACGGGGGGCGGTCCCGGTTTTGGCAAAACCTTGGTTAGAGTGAGTGTGTGCATCCATCGGTCGCTATCTATATTTATTTTCCGATTCTCCCGCTTGTTTTTTGGCTTTTCTCTTTTGTCTTTTCTTACAACTCTTAAATTCAATCGATCCCATGTCCTTTTCATTTCTATTTCTATAAATTTATACATTTATCTCACAGTATATATATAATTTTTTTTCAAAAGTTGTTAAAAAGAAGGGTTATTTCAAAAGTAAAATTAAATTTGCGTAAGGTTTGTTAAAAAAAATTAAGCGTAAATTTATAAAGTTATTTGTGTAAGATTTGTTAAAAAAAATAATGTAACAATAAAAATATAACTAATATAAAAAAATGTAACATTAAATAAAGTTGTATTTTTTATAAACGTTTGTTAAAAATAAAAGTTGTAAAAGTTGTTGTGTTTTTTATTTTTTTAGGTGTTCGATCTTGAAGTGGCTTTAACTGCTTGGGTGTGATCTCTTCTTGAATCGATTGGTTTTCTTATTGTTATAGGAAAAAGTAAAAGCAGATAGAAATTTATAAGTCTTCTATCGAATATTTGTGTTTAGACATGGGGCGTCTGCGTGAAGGTTTAGAAGATGAACTTGAGCAGTGGACTAGTCACCATAAAATTAATTGCCCATTCGATTCTTGGCGAAATTTATAAAACGTCAAAATGGTTCGATATTGAAGGTTAAGTGTCAGAGGCATAATCATGACTTTGTAGACTCGTTCCATGGTTGTTCACGGCCATGCGATTAAAAAAAGTGAGTTAGTTTTGGTGAAGCGGTTAATAAAACATAAAGTAGCATCGAATTATCTTTCTTCACTAAAAGCGATCCGAATAATGTGTCGGCATTAGAGCGTTATATAATGAACAAAACAAGATCTGAGAGAAGATCGTGGTGATTTGACTCGTAACAGCTTTTAGTACATTTGAGGCGTAAAGGTTATACTTATTACGAAAGGGTAAATGAGCACACCGATGAGCTCGAAATATTTTTGTTCACCCGACTTCATATGCTCTGTGGACAACATTCCGAAATCATCTTGATGGACTCGCATCTGACACCACGTTGTTTAAAGCGCCATTATTCTGATTGTTGGAGTTACTTGACAAACAAAACATTCTCGATGGCGTTTAGCTTTTTGGACAAGGAAAAAGCGAAATTTCAAATGGGTGTTGGAGCGTATTAAGTTGGTGATACAAAACAATATTACCGCGGGTTATCGTCGTCGACGATTTAGCGTTGCTTGGGGCATGCGGAGAAGAATTCCCAAACGCTAACAGTTACTCTGTAGATGGCATATCAATCAAAATGTGCTCAAGTATTGCATAAACAAATTCGATCGGTAAAGGAGTACGAAAGAGTAAGATGGACATGGGATTTGATGGTTCTGACTCCTCTAGAAGAAGTGTTCGCAATATTACCAGCACCTACAAGAGTTATTAGTCAAAAAAAATGTACTTACCCATTATTACATTTTTATTATTATTTAATAAATAACTACTCGAATTGTTTTCTCACTTTATTAATTCTTTGTTTTCTCGGATGTTTTGCGGTATTTAAAGTGGCGGGTGGGACATTACGACCGCATGTTTGTGTCGTACATTCTGATCAATATCGCGACCGGTAGAACAACAACATGTAGGGTTGAGGGTCAACACGTGTTGTTGAAGTTATACTTGGGCTCCACGCGGTCCGGCTTAGACACGTTGTTGTGTTCGGTCGACAAGATTATAGTTCATGAAAGCTGCGATCTGAGCAACTTTGAATACAAGCAAAATCAAGCTGCATGCGTGTAAGGCGCACTATTTAGCGAATTGCGCTATAATGTTTCAAGAGAAGCTTTACAAGCTGTTACTCGCGAGAAAGTAAGCGGGAAGCGACCCGCATCAATGTGATCATAAGTTGCGGTTAATTTATGGTTTACCTTGCTATCACGAATCTGTATTACCTTGAAGCAAGCGGTATGTATTTCAAATTTATGCCTATCGAGTTATTCTCCCATCAATCTGATAATTTTAACTAGTTCCGTTTTTGAATACGGGATTGCCTATTCCACTTGGTTTTGTTGATAATTTTGGAGAACCTAGCGTTCCACGGCACATTGTCAGAAATACTCAAGGCGTGATGAGCACGAATATCTGAAGAGCCTCGAGGTGCGAAGAGCACGAATATTTTCTTGTCAAGATGGCGTACAAAATTTCCAAAGTGTTTTACCAAATCATCGTGGTTTGTCAAAAAATATATTAAACATGCTCGGTATATCGCTCACGAATATGTCAACCCAACAACTGCATTAAAGGCGATAATCGTGGACGTCCAGGCGCAAGGACAACAAATCGAGGCTAAAAAAATATCCGGTTTGAGCGAAGAACGCCCCAGGGCACGCGCATGAGCGACACAAAACCTAAAAACTCCCAAAATTAAATGAAGAAGGCTGCGACCACGGTTCTTATGTGGGAGGGCCTTAACGTCGAACTTAAATGAACAAGCTAGCAATGAAATTAGCGAGGCGACTTAAGACACCAACATGCGTTCGAGATGACATTAGCGAATATTTTATGGCTCAAATTCCACCTCTTTTAAATGACTGGATCGAGGGATCTTTAACGTGGAAGGTGATGGAAATTATGGCTATCGAGCTCTTGCGAAAGGTCTTGGTCATCGAGAACAAATGTGGCCCATGATTCGAGTTGTTGCGGGGAAGAGATGAACCTCGCGAGGAAGTTTACGAGCAAATGTGGGAGAATAATTTTACAAATATTCGTAACTTCGATGAATTGGTTTGAAGGTCGGCACCAGCGTTCTTGGATGACTATGCGAAGCAGGCGTGGTTATTCTCTGACTATTAACCGTCTATTGTATGTATATCCAATTCACAATCATTACGTGTCTTCCATTGAGAGATGGTCCCGATTCGGCACAAATATGCTCCCCATTGTGATTCTTCGTGTGGGGAAGACAAGGATAGTCAAGCCGTTCTTACGTTTCTTGATGACAACTCACCCACTCCGTATAATCACCCATGATGGAATATTTGGAAATGTCGTGGCCGCAAGATGGGAACATATTTTTACTCAACGACAGAGGATGTTTAGACAGACGTAGAAGACGATTATTTATGTATTCGAAGCTTCTAATTTTGTGAACCATGATATTACTTATTTATGTTGTTAATAATCTTCGTGTGGAGTAGATTTCGTTATAATATTGAAAGCATTTGTTGTTATACTTGTTTAATGTTTAATTGTTATTTTTAATTAAATGGAAACAATACACAAATATTAAAAGTTTTAAGGTCGCCGGGTATTATTGACTGAGAGAAGAGAGTATTATTGGTGGGTAAAAACGTGGGGCAAGACCGGTTTTGTTTATTTATTTTTTCAAAAGTAAAAAAAGTTATTTCAAAGTTATTTGTAAAAAAAGTAACATTTGTAAAAAAAAAAAAAAAAAAAAGTAAGTTTTGTTAAAAAAGTAATGTTTGTTAAAAAAGTTTTTTAAGTTGTTAAAAAAGTTATTTCAAAAGTAAGCGTAAATTTGCGTAAGGTTTCTTAAAAAAAGTTTGTTAAAAAAATTAAAGTAACAATAAAAATAAAAGTTATTGTTAAAAAAAGAGTTGTTGCTAGAGAAGGGTAGACAATAAGGAAATAACGAGGAAGTTTACAGGCAAGTGTGGGGTGATTATTTTACATATACACGTAACTCGATGAATTGGTTTGAAGGTGCAATACAACAATAAATTCTCTACATATTGTTTAATTGAATGAAAACAATACTGCGAATAAATACTCTACATATAAAAGCACTACTGTGAATAAATCTGTTATCGTATAAAAAGCACTACGTAATTAAATAAAAATAAATAAATAAATAAATAAAAATCTTTAGCATGGGTCCATGCCTATGAGGTGCTGAGAATCATTTTATGGGGTGCCCCTTATCTTGTCCCTCGGGCTAATAATTGTTAAAATTTGGGGTAATAATTTGTGGCAAACGTATCACTCTGTCGATTCTTAATGACTTTCAAGTTATGTTCTTCTGAGGCGTATTACAGGGGTTTAACATGGACAAAGCATAAGGTGGTTTATAGTTCCAAGATTATCATTTCTGCTGAAGCCTCTCTTGTTCTGCTTGAGTTCATTTTATTGTTTCTTTGGGTTCATTATTATAGCGGATTAGAGGGTCTTAGTGTAACTTAATCCCTATTTAATTAGTCCTTTATTCTAGGGTTCTGAGACACTGGTGTGCGATCTTTTGTATCCTCTCTTCTCTTCTCTCGGATCATTTAAGCGATCTTGTCTTGTCTTTACATTCATATGATTATTGTCTCGTTGACATTAATCTAATCTTGTAACTTTTGAATACTATTAATCTAAGTGACTATTGCGACTTAGATCGAATAAAGGTTCTATTGTTCATCTAGTGTTGCCTATACTTTCGTACATGGTATCGAGCTTGAGCTCATTGATTCTCTTTAACAGCGTTGGTGTAATCCTTGGTTATCTTACATTTACAATTTACCTAGACTAAGTGAATCTAGGGTGATTGTGATTTGTTCTTCATTGCATATTTCTCTGTAAGTCTAAGTCTTTTCTTCTCTTTAAACATCTGATGCTTAAGTCTCTCTGTGGGTGCAACGGGTAGACTAACATCTTGATCTGCCACTTGAGTGGCACGAATACTTTACGGTTTACCACAGTCCACGGAGCTTGGTGCTTGTTGTTTCTCGTTGCAAAGTCTTATTTACTTGTCTATTTACTCTTATTATTATATCTATCTGTGATTCTTTATGCATCTTATTATCTGCATCTTATTGTTTGTATTATGGCTATTGGTGATGATAATGTTGGTGGTGGTGGTTCATGATAAAAGCTTATCCTTTGGTGATGCTTTGTATTTACACCCAATAACACCAATGGTACTCCATTATTTCTATTAAACTCGGCTGGAACTAAAAATTATAAAATATGGAATATGGCCATGATGTTTGCCTTAAGGAACCATAACAAGTTGGGGTTTATTGATGGTACTTGCATAAGAAATGATTCAAACCCAGTCTTGCTAATCAATGGGATACTTGTAACTACTGTTGTGGTCGCTTGGATCCTCGACTCTCGATACGAATTATTCTTTGGTGCTATTTATTCTAAAAGCTGCTTATGAAATGTGGAATGATCTTAAAGACACCTATGATAAAGTTGATGGTTTAGCTATCTTTAATTTGCACAAAAGCATAAATTCTCTTAGTCAAAATGGGTCTCTCTTCTTTGATTACTATAACAATCTTAACTCTTTATGAAACAATTTGATTGTATGATTAGCTTGCCTCCACTGCACTTGTGAGGCTTGAAACATTTTGAAAAACACAATCGACTAATCAAGTTAATGCAATTTCTTATGGGTCTTGATGACTCTATGTTCCCATCGAAGCAATATTTTAACCGAGATCCTTTACCTAATGTCAAAGCGCTTTCTCTGTTGTCTCGGAGAAGAATCTCGAAATGTTTCATACGGGAATAGCTCACTAAACCAATACTCTGACTTTCTTTGCAAAAACTTGATGGTGGAAAATTTTTGATAACAAAGAGTTTTAATAACAAAGTGTCTAGTTTTAATAATGGTATGACTCACAATAGTAGAGGACCAAACATGAACCTAAAATGTACTAATTGCAAAAACACAGGTCGCACCATTGATAGATGTTATGATCTTGTTGGCTATCCTGCTTTGGATATGCTAAGAGAAATTTTAATGGTAAACCTTTCGTGATAACAATGTTTCTGCTGAAACCAATCTTAATCATGATAATAGTACCGGAACTCTCCTGTCTCTTTGTCTAATGAGCGACTCTCGAAGACTTATGAGTCTTCTCAATGACAACAATGTGTCATCTGCTAATGCCAACTTGGCGGTAAAAATTTTCGAGAACCTTCTTTAATGGCGGTGTCAAGTTTAATATAAACTTCAACAAGTTTTTAACAACAACACTAAGACATTATCACGGAAACATCGATCTTGGTTGGATTGTTGATTACAGTGCAATCGGCACATGAGTGTATTGAAAATTTTTAATCAATGTTGTTAACATTTCAAATCTTGGTTTAAGCTGTTGGACATCAGCGGTACTCGAATATAATTACAAAAATTGGTGATTTAAAGATCAATAATGATCTAACTCTTTTGATGTACTTGTTGTTCACAGTACAATGTTAGTTTGCTATCTGTTCATAAAATTGCTAGAGACAACAAGATGTTTGTCGGGTTTAATGAATCTAATTGCTATATCTGAGATTTACATCAAAAAGGATTGTGGGGATTGGTAAACAACACAATGGGTTATATATGTTTGATATTGATTCTTCATGTAAGATTATTTCTAATAAGCTGCATGTCTGTTTGTCATGTTTCAAAAATCTTTGGCATCAAAGACTTGGTCATCCTACGACCAAGTCCTACACATCATAAACCAGCTCTTAAATTTGATAGTACATCTGAACTGATCATCTCTGTGACACTTGTAATAAAGCTAAACAAACAGGGGAACCATTCCTACAAGTGAACATAAATCAACTAAAATCGGTCAACTTGTCCATGCTTGATGTATGGGGACCATATAAAGTCGCTAGCAGAGAGATGGTTACAAATATTTTTAATTGTTGTTGATGACTATTCGAGGCGGTGTGGGTTTATATGTAAGGGAAGGATGATGTTTATGTTTCCATTGTTAACTTTACTCGCATGCTATCAAATCAATTTGAACACAATGTCAAGATCTTTAGAAGTGATAATGGGACGAATTTGTCAATAATAAACTTCAACATTTTTCCATGAAGCGAATTTTACATCAAACCTCTTGTGTTTATACACCACAACAAAGCGGTATAGCGAGAAAGGGAAACATAGGCATCTCCTAATGTAGCTAGATCCTCGTGTTTGAGAATTACCTCTAAATCTTTGGTGCAGATGTGTTCTAGCTTTGCCTATGTCATAAGCAGGTTGCCTCTTGATTACATCATGAGTCTCAGTTCTTCCTTGTGTATGGGGATGACCCTTCACTCTCTCTCCTTAGAGTCTTTGGTACTTATGTTATGCCACAATTCTCAACATCTCGATAAATTTGGTAGTAGGTGCGAAAAAAGTGTCTTTATTGGTTACTCGAATGAGAAGAAGGCTATAAACTCTTGAGCCTTGAAACAAAAATATCTTTTACTCGGAGATGTCAAATTTTGTAAACTGTTTTCCTTTCAAAATGAAAATTACGTGTCAAAACCTTTTGTTGAAACCTTTGTACCAAAGATTTAAATCACAAAATTTCTTTGACTCATGAAATAAGTCCCGATGATGAAGGAGAGTGACATCGATGATGTTGGCACGGTGGCAAGTCATCCTACTAGGATTGACGAACCGGTTGCAACATCTATAGATGATAATACACACCACGAGGGCAGCATATCACATGATTCACATTCTGCGATGCGGTTTACGATCCTGGCGATACAACACGATTCTGGCGAACAAGAAAGAGGCTTGCCGACCATTCTTGCTAGAAGGTCGACGAGTTTCAAGTTGCCCGATAATCTTAATGACTTTATTATAGAAGGAAAGTCAAATATGGTGTTGAAAAGGTTGTTAATTACTCCAATCTTAACAAAGATAATTCTTGCTTTGCATCTAGTCTTAATAAAAGTATTGAACCTACATTATGAAGAAGCTATCCATGATAGTAATTGGGTTGATGCTATGAATTAAAATTGAGGCCTTAAATGAAAACCATGCTTGGGATATAAGCGATCTACCTCTAATAGAACTCCATTGGTTACAAATGGATTTTAAAATCAAATATAAAGCCCGATGGTGAAGTTGATAGATACAAGGCTAGATTAGTTGTTAAAGGCTATAACGAAGGAAGGAATAGACTATGATGAAACCTTTTCCTGTTGTGAAAATGTCTCTTGTTAGATGTCTTATTGCCTTGTGTAAAAACAAATGGCCTCTTTTACAACTTGATGTTAACAATGCTTTCTTGTATGGAGACCTTGATGAGGATATCTATATGACCATTCCCAAGGGTTACGTAATGAGAACAATAAAAATAAAGTTTGTAAACTTGTTAAATCTCTATATGGTCTAAAACAAGCTCCCGAGAAAATGGAATGAAAAACTTGTCGGTGTTTTAAAGGAAAACAACTTTGTCGAATCATTAATGATCATTCTTTGTTCACAAAGCAGAGAATGACAAGTTCATTACTCTTCTTGTTTATGTGGATGATATAGTTCTTCTTGGAAGCTGTGTTGATGAGATAAACCTATTCAAAGAGTTTCTAAAATCAAAATTCCATATCAAAGACTTGGAAATCTAAAATATTTTCTTGGCATTGAGGTTTTAAAAGCGGGAATGACATCTGTCTCTCCCGAAAATCATCTTGAACTCTCGAAAATTTGGTCTTCGTGGGTGTAAACACGTGTCCTCTATGGAACCCAACTCGTGCCCATACATTCCAGTGATGATGACCCTTACTCAACATCAGCGGTTATCGAAACTTCAGGAAACTTATCTACCTCACCATACAAGACACGACATTTCATACTCGGTTCATTATGCGGCGCAATATATCATTCTCCGCGAAATCTCATCCGGAATGTGCCCTCGATGTTACGGGTATCTAAAAGGAGCTCAGGAAAAGGTCTAAGGTACAATTTGACAACTCTGAAAATCATCTTGAAGGATATAGTGATCTTGATTGGGCGAATGTAAGAAAACCGGAAATGCATTACGAGTTATTGTGTTTTCTTTAATGATTGTTTAATCTCATGGAAAAGTAAAAAAAAAACACTCTTTCAAAATCTTCCATGAGCGGTATAGATCTATGTCTCTGCTGCTTGTGAAATCATTGGATTCGAGAAAATCCTAAAGGATCTAAAGTTGATATCAACCTTCATGTTAATCTTTTTGTGATATAATCTAACTTTCTGTTTCTTTGTCAATCACTGTTTTCCATGAAAGATCAAAACATTTTGAAATTGATGTTCACTTCATTAGGGAAAAATTGCTAGAGGTGTTATAAATACTAAAAGATTGGATCTTCAAACCAAGCTAGCGACGTTCTTACAAAGAGCACTCTGTCTATCGTCGCGTAAATTTTGTGTGAAAAATTGATATTGTTTGATATGTTTGGCCATCGATTAAGGGAATGTTAAAATTTGGGGTAATAATCGTGGCGAACGTGTCATTCTATCAATTCTTAATGAGCTTCAGTTATATTCTTTCTGGGCATATTACGGGGTTTAACGTGGACAAAGCATAAGTGGTTTATAGTTCAAGATTATCGTTTCTGCTTGAAGCTCTCTTATTCTCTTGAAGTTCATTTTATTGTTTCTGCTGAAGTTCGTTATTATATGGCGGTTAGAGGGTCTGGTGTAAGCAATCCCTATTTAATTAGTCCTTTATTACAGGGTTCTGAGACTGACAGGTGTGCGGTCTTTTGTATCACTCTCTTATAACTTCTCCGGATCGTTTCATTTGATCTTGTCTTGTCTTTACGTTCGTTTGATTGTTATACCGTTGGCGTTAATATAATCTTGTAACTTTTGAATCTTATTAATCTGGTGATTATTGCGAACAGATCGAATAAAGGTTATTGTTAAATACAGTGTTCTTATATCTTCGTCTGATAATTATCTCCCACTCTCTCACACTAATAATTATCGAAATCTACAATGCCTCTGATTCTGAAAATCGCGTAATGATGTGGTAAGTGAATTGGATAAAAATAAGAGATAATTTAAATGTTAGAAGAGGAGTAGTAAATTCATGTGGCACCGTTGTGTGAGATTTTTTGTAAATTATATGTGGTTGTAGCATTCTTCATAATTATCTCTCACTTTATCACTCTCTCACACTAATAATACTCTCTCGGGCTCTCTCTTTCCGGCGTCTTCTCCGGCCAATATTTTGGTCACGCACCACCGGAACTTTTCACCCCATATACCAAATGATAGATCGGAAAAAGGTGATCATTTTAACATAGGGCACGCGCGGTATTTCTCACCGACGCGCCCTACATCTAAAGTTTTAGATTCGGGTGTTGAGTTTTTGTTGTGCATGTTGATACCGTGGGATTGCTTTCTCAGTTGATACCATGGCCTATGGGGTGCCTAGCTTGTGTTTTGTGGGTTAGCGCAATATCTCAACCCTTTTTTTTAGCCATATCAGTATGACTAGGTGCCATGGCTTTTCTTTTTCCATATCAGTATGACTAGTCAAACAGATATGCGACAAGACAACTGACTAGCCATATCTCAGCCTTTGTGAAAAAAGATATGGCTCAAAGAAAAGTCATACTGATTGATAAAGTGGTTTTAGTTTCACATGGTCATTTCTAAATGAAATGATTTTTGTGATCACGTGGGTTTAGTTTCATATGAATTTTGTGGTGAATGTGTTCAAACGCATGGGGTCCTGATATATTTTGGGTTGTGGTAACCAAGAAACATCTGTTTTTTTTAGCTATGGCAGTTGGTTGCGTATCTGATTTTTTTTTAGCCATGGCAGTTGGAATTTTTTTTTGAGACATCTGTTTTTGGTTCTTGAGACAGTTGGTTGCGTATCTGAAACTGCTTATTAATTGTTGCTTATCTAAACTTGGTTTTTTTAAGTGGTTAAAAATTCGAAATATTCAGGCTATGATGATGATGATAAAAAAAAAAAAAAAAAAAAAAAAAACTTTTGTTGATTTGCAGCAATATGATTTGGCGTGGCATAATCGAATGGCATGGCAAATGACTTTGCAACCTTCAATTTGCAGCCAAAATGATAAAACAATAATAAGCTGGCTATTAAAATCTCGTTTTAATAAATTTTGCATGTCAAATTGTAAAATTTATTACCTCATTGGTGTAAAATGGTGAAGTCGACATTTTCCCTTTGTTTGCTTCTTTGTGGTATGAACTGTGATTGCTGCTTTTTTGTGGTATGAACTGTGATTGCTGTGATTGCTTCTTTGTGGTATGAGCTGTTAATTGTGAATATGATATATCTTTATAGAAGGAAAAATACTTGGCGATGATGATTATTGAGTCTAAAAAGTTTCGGCGATGATGAAAGCAAGATGGACGTGACAAGTGCGATAAAATCATGACTTTTACGGCCTTGTGAGCGCCAAAATTTTTCGGTCTACGCTTTTTTTTAGTTTTAAAGCGATTAAAAAAAAAAAAAAAAAAAAAAAAAACAACAGTAAAAACTTGAACACAAAAAAAAAAAAAGTAGAATGAAAAACAATGTGTAAAGTAAAAAACTTGTAAAAAGTTTAAAAAAAACTTGTAAAAATAAAGAACCTATGAATTTAAAAATAAATAAAGTGACATAATAAATAATGCATTAATCAGGTGGTTTACAAAGTGTGTCACGGAAATATAGGGTGAGAGAATACCACACACCCTAGTATAATTCTAGGGGTGCTGGTACTATATGACATATTGAATTATTGATCTCTATTAGGGTGTCTGAGAAAGCAGAAAAGCCGACACCTAGCAAGAAAAAACCGAAGAACCGAAACGATTGAAAAAAGCGGTTCGGTTTTATATTTTGAAAAAACCGAAGTTTTGGTTCGGTTTGGTTTAACTTTAAAAACCGCCAAATAGAAGCCGAGCCAAACGTTTAAAGTCAAAATAATATATCTTGCCTTGTTGTTCATGAATAATATAAATCTTTATCTTGATATATTTCTTTTACATTCTGGGTGTCGATGATACATTTGAATGTGTGATAAGCTGCTAATATTTTATTTGTATGATATCATGTGAAATGTCTTTAAGGTAAAAAATGTGTACACAAATGTCACGAAACACATTAAGTTTGAATATTAATGGTTATTCTATTGAAGTTGGTGCAATTCGTGAAAGATTGAAGAAGCATTTCAACATCATTCTTTTTGTTTCTGTGCCTTGAATTGTTTAGATTATACTTTCAACTCTAACAATCCTTGGAACTTGGAGGCAACTTTGAGAATGTTGGCAACTTGATTTAAAACGGTTCTTTCCGTTTTAATACCGTTGTACCAATCTGGGTTTAAGATATGGTTCTATCTTATGATATATGTCAAATCTACTTTGAAAAGCAAAGCTTGATAAATCGTATAGAAACCAAAAAACCGAAAAACCAAACCGAAAAAACCGAAAACCAAAAACCAAACCGACTCAAAACCGAAACCGAATGGTTTCTAAAATTCAAAAACCGAAATTTTTGGTTCGGTTTCGATTTATACAAAAGCCGAGGCAAACCGAACCATCTTTCCCCTAATCTCCACAGAAATCCTTTTCTTTTTTTCAAAGGCTCCCCACTAAAAAAGTAGTTATAGGTACAATAATGCAAAGGAAAAAGATTGGCGGACATTGCTAATTTTGTGGCTATATTACGTGTTATTATTTAATTAAAGGCTTTAAAACAACTCTTCATCTTAGCTCATGCATACTAATATTCGTGACACCAACACCTTAATGCAACAAGATTGTCTTTACGTATGCAACAAACAAGATTTAAAATGTGTTTTACCAACACCAGTTATAAAACTTTTGTATGAAAACTTTCCACCATGAGCGTGGCCTTACATCCTTGTTATCGATTAATAATTAAACAACCATGCATCATATCACATTCTTTTTGAATAAAATTGTTTATCACATTCGATTAATAATTAAACAAATGGACCATGGATCATATTCTTTCGAATAAAATTCTTTATCACATTCGATTAATAATTAAACAAATGGACCATAGATCATATCACTTTAGAAGCTTCTTAAAAAACAACAACACATTGAATAAAGTAAAAACATGCAAAAGAAAAAAAAAAGCGTGTATGTAGCAAAAACTTACGTGTTGTTTTTGTAGTTGTTATGAGGGTTTGATGAAGCGGTAGTATTCGCAAATAGTGTGTAGTAGGTCAAATATATAAAGATCTGCATGATTATTGAGGATAATATGGTAATTTAACTAATGCATGTAATCTTGAAAGCCGTTTCCTTTCCTAATCCATGAAATTGGAATGAACCAAATATCACTCAAAACCCATCCTTCCCTCCTCCCACTTCCGTCCTCTGCCTTTCCGGTTTCCATCTTAAACAAACTCAGCATACTTTTTGATTTCTCTTCCTCCCCTTCCATTACTTTAAAAAAAAACTTGAGAACAAGGTTTTGAATGTACATTGGGATCGTGTGTATCATCATTTACGTATATACGGTTTTGCTCTTATGCTTGTCTTCTTTATTATCGAGTTTTTTACCTAGTAATATTTCATTACTAATGTATTTAACTATTTATAACTCATAATGAAACTAGAAATTCTCATACATCCTTATGTGAATGCCTCAACAGGAGAAGAAAATAAGCAACATAGAAAGTAAAATTTTCATGTTAGAATAATCGAATTTTTAATCCCTTGCTTTCGATTATCTAAAATCATACGTGACATTGTTTTTGTCTTTTTTATTCGGGCAAATGTTTTTAAAAAGTATCATACTTGCAATAATTTGCTTTTGTGGTTAGAGCACTCCGTCCTTAACACTGCATAACACCAGTTAGAAATGGCGTTAACGCCGTTGTGGCGTTACCCGTTGGGCGTTGCTCGATGCAGGCGTTAGAGGGGCGTTGCCTCTTTAACGCAGATTAAGGGCTAGGAAATTTTTTGAAAATGTTACAAAAGTAGTCCTGTAGCGTTAAGTTTTAAAAAATTTACATAAAACCCCTAACGGCTAGTTTTAAAATAAAAAAATCAAAACATTATTTTACCACTATAAATACCCAACTAAAACTCTATTTTTTCACACTTCTCTCGCGGTTTATATACTTCTCTCACACTTTCATAATTCAAAAATCAAATTAGTTCACAATGGATCCAAATCAAGTGGTGATATTCCTCTGTCTTGATCGAGACGGAGAAGACCTAACAAACTTCAATTTATGGCGTCCGTCTGAGTATCACCTTGGTTGGAACAAGAAGAAAGTATTGAATCTCAACATCCTACTCGTCCTCGTACCCATATATATCGTGAGCGTGAGCTTGCGGAGGACGTCGCTCAGCGATTATTCGTACAAGGTTGTAAGTATTCAAACCGGAATTTTAGTAGAAGATTTCGCATGAGTAGGAAACTATTCACGCAAATAGTTGAAGGTATTGAATCTTATACTTAGATAATATTTCGGATCATTTAATTACTTTAAGCAAACACCCGATGTTTGTGGTCGAATGAGTATAAGTGCTCTAATGAAGTGTCGTCGCCATCGCCAATTGGCGTCTGGCACCTCACCGATGCATTTGATGAATACTTGCAAATGGGTGCAGTACTTCTGATTATGTCTTGATAATTTTAACAAATGTATTATTGATTTGTTTATCTTTGGAGTATTTAAGAAAACCAACATGGGCCAACATTCAAAAATTTATCAACAACATGAAGAAAAACATGATTTTTCGGGAATGCTTGGTAGCATTATTGCATGCTGGGAATGGAAAAATTGTCCGATTGGCTTGGCAAGGGCATTTGCTAGGGGTGATAAAAAATACCAACAATTATGCTTGAAGCTGTTGCTTTTTAAGATTTATGGATCGACATGCATTTTGGGGATGGCGGGGCAAATAACGATATTAATGTTTTAGATAACTCTCGGTTGTTTGTGACCTTCTGCGATAATGCCCAAGAGCACCTTATATGGTCAGCGGTACTAGGTATGAGCAGGGGTATTACTTGGGCGATGGAATTTATCCACGGTGGGCAACTTTCGTCAAATCCTTCAACGCAACAAGCGATGAAAAATATCGTGCTTTAAAAGGAGACAAGAAAGTGTCCGAAAGGATATTGAATGTGCTTTTGGTGTTCTTCAGGTCGTTGGGGTATACTACAACAACCGGCGTCAATATGAAATTGCCACGTCGTAGAATCATGTATTGTTGCATTATTATGCATAACATGATTGTAAAAGATCAAAAATTTGAATTACGTGACTATAACGAGCTGTGGGTGGATCCGTCAAGAAATTTGAGGCAACGAAGATGGATCGAAAGATGTGATACTCACGATCGTAAGGCAAAAGAAATACACGACCGACAAGCGCGCCCAACTCCAGCGGGACCTTATGGAGCATGTTTAGCGAGAAGAATCTTGAGCGACATGGACAACAACAAAGGCGGCGACGATGAATAAGTATTTGCTATGTTTTTTTTAATTGCGGTGTGTTTATTTTTTATTTTTATTTCATTGTATTTTTTAATCTCGTATTGTAATATGTTTTAGTTTAATGAAATGTTTGTTTTAGTTTAATAAATGAAGTGTTTGTTTAGTTTAGGGGTTGAAATTGAAAATATGAAATATTATTGGTGTTATGGTGTTATTGGGATGTTATGGTTGTGAGTGTTTTTTGGGGATGTTAATGTTAAATGTTAAAGCTGATGTGGCGCTGACGTGGACGGTGTTATGGATGGGGGTGCTCTTACCGAACAAATTTTTTGCTTTTGTGAGCACGTTTCTTTCAATTTGATCCTTTTAGGGTACTCTGAGACATTTTTGCCCTTCGGGGAAAAAAAAATCTTAGCTAAGAGGGGAAAAAATGTCAAAAATTTGAAAGAAAAGTACCTACAAAAGCAAAAAAATTTGTTCGCTACTTACAAAAACAAATAATGTCAAGTATGATACATTTTAAAAGCATCTACCCTTTTTATTCATAAACATTTCCATACGAAAACTCTGATTAGGACACTGCATCTGCCCATGTTGAATTTTCTAGGTAGAGACTTAATGCCTTGACTTTACCTATAAATATCCAATCACGGCGACAACATAAACGACTCAAAACACAACTTAGAATAACATGGCATCATCTAGTACTTATTCGACATTGCTCCCACTCCTCTTCATCCTTGTTTTCTCTTTGTTAAACCCCTCGGCGGTTGGTATCGCCATTTCTTGGGGCCAACACATTGAAGGGTCCCTTGCGGAAACTTGTGCAGCTGGTAACTACCGGTTCGTAAACATAACTTCTTGTCCACCCGGCAGCGGCCAAAACCGATCCTAAACCTAGCGAGACCATTGTGTTCTGATTCTACTTGCTCCAGTTTTCCTCTGAGATCCAAGCATGCCAAAACCAAGGTGTTAAGGTTTTCTTTCTATAGGTGGGGCTGCTGGGGAGCTACTCGCTCATCGCCTCAAGATGCTGACAAATTCGCGACTACTTATGGAACACCTACCTTGGTGGCCAATCGGGATCCCGTCCATTAGGAAGCCATTTGTTTTGGATGGGATTGATTTTGACATCCAACAAGGAAAGATCGATCTTGATGCGATCGGCTAGCGTTGTTGGCCCGGGTCACGAAAAAAGTCTACTGTCTGCGCACCGCGATGCCGCTTTCGATCGAAACCAATTGCTCCCGGCAATCAATACCACGGTGTTTGATTATATGCGGTGCAATTTTACAACAACCGCAATGTGATTATGAGGCTAATCTTGATGCTTTGTTGGCTAGATGGAATGAGTGGACAACTCGGTGAGTGCTGTCAGATTTTCTTGGGTCTTCCGGTTGCTACACAAGGCTGCGGCGATGGATATATTCCACGGATGTTTTAACGTCACGGGTTCTACCATCGATCAAGAGTTCATCAAAGTACGGTGGGGTTATCTTTGTGGAGCAATGTACTTTGATCTACAAAATGGATATAGTAATGCCATCAAAGCGGTGTAGGATCCTCTAATATGATAACCTTTGTATCCTTCTTATGATGATCCTTTGTAGTCTTGTAACAGACCACGATAATGCAAGTTAATAAGACAAAACAATAAAAACTTGTTATGATAAGATTTCCGGTGTTCAAAATACGTTAAATGACACATATATATCTCTCGGATAAAGTAATGGGGCGGTTATCAAGAGCAATGTCAAATTAGCCCTTAATACTTGGTATATGTTTGGACATTGTGATCGAGTCACATCTGTAACAATCAAATATATCGTGATGATATAAGTGAAGTCAATTTAATCTCAATAACTAAGGAAAAAATTAACAGAAGGTCGACAATAATGATGATGTTAATGCCTCTATAAAACTCGGATAATGACCCGTAGTTTATACTCCTCCGTCGGAAAGTGGGTTTTTAATGCAAAAATATACCGTAAATATCACTCTTTTTTATCCCATCAAATTCTCAAATTTTGGGCGGAGAAAAACTTGTGAAAGAATATGATTTCCAACCCAAATGGAGTGGAAAAGAAAATACAAAGGATACAATTCTCGAGAATATACAAAAATTCTCCGCCTTTTTTTTAAGCGTACCAAACAGAGGAAATGGAACCATTTCCAATTCTTTGGCCTCAATTCCCGGTACCAAACACGCCCTAAGCTTCACTAGACACGTCTCATCTTTTTAGCATTTGATTTTATTGGTAATATTGTTTAAATATTCCTTATATGTTTGGTAAAGACGTTGGAGGTCACCCATTGTCCAATGAGGTTTCACGATAATGAAAGTTATTTAGTGATGATGAAATATGTACCTAATGTTGGAATTATATATCATGACATTCAAATAAATAACTACAAAATATCAAAGTATTCTAGCGGAAGCGTATAGCATTTATTAATGAACAATTAATTAACATAAAAGAATATCGTACCTTTTCTTGATTCTAGCGAACAAGAATCAAATCCATGAAACTAAATTGAGATGAACCCTAATTAGGGTTTATAGGATTATAAATTAACCACTTACCGTTTTGTAATTCAATCCAAGATACAACCAATAGTGTGATTGTACCACGTTCTTGTACACGCGTACTATTACCAAGTAAAAGTTTATGCTAGTAAAAAACACAAAACAATTTCTTGACACTCAAAATTCGATCACAATTAATAAGTAGAAAACAACCACGGCATGTAATTGGTCATGCATACATAATACATGCACATGCATGATATATTGTAGTACCATGCAAAATCATTATCCCATGGAACAATCTATAAAGCCAATCGTACATCAGTAGCATATATTGTGAAGTTGAATTTGTTTTCTGTGTGAGTCTTATCAATACAAGAAAACAAAAGACCAAAGGGTGTATATATATAGCATTAAACCTTGTCTAACAAGTCATTGCAAGCATCTCCTTAAGTTTCAAAACTCGACACTTAACCCTTTCTTTTTCTTAGTTCGACCATATAAATATTTTGTGTATATAATAATTAAATATAACATTTTAAAAATAATTATTAATCATTTACTCTCCATCATGAAAGTGTGCAATCCATGGTCTCGAGTTCGATCTAACAACGTCTATTAATTTATTGTCCATTAAACCAACAGCTCCACTTGGACATATCTTAATAGAGTGATCGCATCGATTAGCGTCTAGCAACACTTGATGCCTCTAGTACAACTCGAGCAAGGCTCTGGAAAACCTTTTAATGATTTCTCATTATTATTACCCTTTTGTTTCTAATACCATGTTAAATAAAGATATGGAATTAAGTCATTCTTTATTCAACCATTACATTTCTCGTTATAAGTGATTGAGCAAGATTACAAATCTTACGAACATATTCGGGGAGATCTTTGGGCGTGGCAGCAAACATCTTGTCAACCTACGAGGGGCCAAGTGATATTAAACTCAAAATAAATTTGAAGGAACAAATTCTATCTTGACTACGAGAATAACCCATAAACTTTGCAACACTTGAAACAACCCTTATGACTACCGATTCGTATAGCGTTAAGTTGTTCCACGAAGTGCACTACATTCATGACACTTATCGGTATCTCAAGTTTGAGGATAACTATTCATAATTTACTTATAACAATATCCATAAAGTAAATTATGTAGTTGGGATAAGTCCTATATTCAATTCATTGAATATCATCGAAATTGGTATGCATTCTCATCAATATACTTTCAAGTATATTCCACCATATCTCTCAGATTTGTCTTAGTTTAATGATATTCCCATATCATTAATTGACAACGGACGATTTAGAATAAATTTATTCATGGATTTAAACATGCAAATATAGGATACAATATATTATAAAATCAAACATACCAAGTACTTGACTTATTATAACAATTGTTTAACATCCCTTATCCAAATACCAAATAGATCAATGCATGAAAATTCCATTTGATGAATTATACCTCAAGTAATGACAATCATACTTGTTGACAAGGCATAAATCAACCAACTTGATCTATCGTAATTTTGAGAATACTTATTTCAAGAATTCAATTAATGAAGTCCTTGTATGTGTGCATTCACCAATTCACATAATAATTCATAAAGTGTGTGACATCCTCTTTCACCAATTTATGACAATTTAAATTTTCAAACATTTCAAAATTTAAAGTATTCTTATTCTTTTAATGTATAATGCTGCTTGTGCTTTTAGTAGCACAACTAGTTCACATGGCCATTAACAAGGATGAAATCCTATCACGACTAGTATTGAGTGTCATCTCAATTAAACCGGCATCATTGTATACAAACAACAATGTGCTCATTAAAACTCAAGTAAACTTTAATATCTTGTTGTGTAATGTTTGATGCTTTCCTAACTTTCAAGTTTAAAGGCGATGACAATTTGCACAACAATTGACATATTGTTCATCCATAGAATCTAGGAGCAATTCTAAGTTTGAGGATGTAATTCTTTCGAATATTCATTACACAGTTATCTAATAACTTTCGGTTAGATATCAATGTTGTCAAATCACTTCTTATTCAAGAATGATACAACAATTTGAATACACTACATGATGTACATGATGAATCTACAGGTCATACTTAGACTTCATTCACGTTCTATCTTGTCAAAAGATATTTATCAATTTCCCAAATGATATATGTTGTTTTATTAGAATCATTTATTTTACTGCACATGTTTATTAACAATAAACATATATTTTAAGGTTGTATGTTTTAATTCTTAAATCTTATAAGTGAAGTTTCATTCCAATCTAAGACTTAACATTTAGCTTACAAGGAATGTTACTTACTATATGTTATACAACATATAAGATTTTAAGAAACTTAACATAATACTCCCACTAGCTTTCAGGAATACTTAAAATTTATCTTATTTTAATTATAAATCGAAAATGGGATTTAATAATTAAACATAAGAATAATTTCATAGATGCATGCATTTATACATTCATGAATTATTTGCACTTCGTACACTTTCAAAGATTATATGAATTCAAAAAACCTTTCAATTACTTACCGTCCTTGCTTAAGTAATTTCTCAAGAAAGAGTTTTGATATTCCATTGTCATATTTCATATTAATGAAAACAAGTATGACAATTATCATCTTTATATATTTAATGTGTCTAGAAAAGAATATTCAATCATAATTAATTGCTTAAGTGTGATCAATAATCTTGTCATTAAACATGCATTAAATATGTGTACAATATTGTCCATATGATTTCTAAATAGAAATTCAAACCACTAGGGTTTTTCATCTCTTTGAAGAAACACATTTCCATTCTCTAGTCTCACTATTAAGATAAACCAAATTTCCAAAATTGATTATCTTTATGGACAACATCTTTAACATTCATAGTATGAGTAATTTTTCCAATTCAATATTTGGTAATCCATCATAATGATTATCGGGTTTACTATAATCACTGTAACTCATATTTCTCGACATATAAGTCAAATATCGAGATATCTTTGCGGATCTATGAATGAAAATTCCATCATCATGAGGTCTATCAATTACATGTCTAACCTCATCATGATATTTACTAGTGTGTTTTAGAAGATTATGTATCTTGTAATTTTATCTTTCAAAAAAAAAAACCCACTTGCCTTTTGTAATATATAGACTATCTATATATACTTAGCAGTTAGAGCAAAACTACATTGTTTTCTTTTGGGACATTACAAATACACATTGATAATTCCTGACTTAAGTTTGTTAATAACCTATTCATAAATAGTTTAACAAAATTAGCATCTTCAATATTAAAACTTAATGTGATTCATCACATTCCATAATAAAATGGTGTTTTATCAATCTTCTAGGTTGGAGTCATATTGAGTATATTCAATTCATACTCAATATTCTAACCTTGTTACTTTTAAGAAAGAAGTTATGGTTATCTTGAATCAAACAAATCAAATAGAGTTTGATTCTTAGCTGAATATACCATCAACTTGTGGTATTGATGGAATTAATATTGTAAGACAATCTAACAATATATAAGATAAACTTATTCCTTTTGACTTACCTATTTACCAACTAAGTCAACAATGGTATAATAAACTTTCCAAGCCAATTACATGCTTTATAACACAAGTACCTTTTAACAAAGTTACTTCGTATCCATGTCTCAACAAGAAACATAAAGCTGTTATAATCCTATTATACGTTATAAATCATTGATCAATTCAATGACTTCTTGTATATGTCTTAATTAAAAAACATAACAAATTAACGTCTTACTTTATTATAAGTCTTAAAAGACTTTATGTTTATGTCTTTACAATGAATCATAAACATGTTTAACTAAAGTAATTATGAACACAACTCTTGGTTTCAATAGTAATTTCAAGTTAATTTATTTTTACTTCACAATAATGTAGCACTACATTATTTTTCATTTATGTCATTCCAAAATACATAAATAAACAAATTGAAGTAGGATTAGATTACTTCATTTAATTATGTCATTCTAATAATACATAAATATTTAATTTGAAGTAGTCTTATATATCATTTTGACACATGTTCTAAATACTTGTCTAATTTAGAAGCGCAAATATGTCCATGCAAGTCGACTTCACATAGAGATTTACTTTGTTGTTGCAATCTCGCCAAGTTCTCACATGACGTAAATTGTAACACCAAATGTTTCTTAAATTAGATATGTACAAATTATATTAGAATGTTAGTCTCTTTACCTTGCGATCGAGAATCCTTTAAATCATATACCTATATGTTGTACCTTGCACACAATATAGATTTCTCCACTTGTGCATGGAACAACATCATGTAGCGGATAAACAACACGACATATGTTTGTTTATGTGACTAATATGATTGTGTCATTGATATTAGCATAACTAGTAGATGTAGAACCACTTCATTGTCTAATAAGGAAGCGTGCATGACTATCCTTGAAAACATAAGTGTCTACAAGTGGAATGTAATTATCTTAAGACATTCTAGAGATAATCTGGTTACTACCAAGATGACAAAGCTTGTAACCCCCTTGAATAAGAGATCATTACATTAATTCCTTATTCGATGTAAGAACCTAACACTCCATTGGATTTGACAACATTGAAAGTGTTTCATTAACGATAAAAGAAAATAGTGTTCTATTTACTTCCCTACACCTTTGAAAAAAGTCCATACATAACAATTACTTATGTACTTAAGGGTATATTCTACTATGTAGATGATGAACTATCCATCAATGCTATTAACTTGAAAAATTGGGCATGCAATTTCTTTCTTAATAGTTCTACTATTCCAACAATTGTAAGTAGTACTTTTAAATGATCAAAGCACAACAACTAGATAAAATATGCTAGTTTGTCTTTTACCAATTATCAATAATTAGTCTAGCTTCTAATTTAATAACTTTCAGTATGCAATTTTCTTAACTATTAAAATTTGCTTACGAGTTATGTATTTAAATTTAGACAATTCTAATTGTCTATCATACCTTTCTTCATTCATGAAAGGAATAGGGTTGAATCTCACTCTTTCGGCGTGAAAAGAGGACTAGGTTTATTCTTTTAATAACGTTGACTCTACTAAAACCCTTACGGTGTAGATCAATTTTACCAATACGAGAATAACCTCGTTTACGGTTTAATGTTGCATTAATACATTTAAAGAATTAGCAAAATTCAATTTTAGTATTTTCGATAATTAAACTTTTCAAGAAAATAAAATACCCAATGTAATATTCATATAACCATAGAATTTTCTAGAAAACTAGGATCCAAATTATCATAGGTTCATTACATCGAGTTGATCGCTAGCAAGGAGCATATAATAAGGTAATCTGTCGAACATTAATTGTGAACAATTTCCAACTCCTAGATCATTATGGGATTTATATTTTCCAACGCTATTGCAAATATAAACATGTTTCATCCCATCTTATGCCATTGAGTCAGGTCTCACTCTACTCGACTTAAGTGTCTAACTTTAAGAATCGCAAATATGTCCATGTAAGGTCGACTTTACATAGAGATTTACCTCTCCATCACAATCTAGCCAAAATCT
Organism: Chrysanthemum lavandulifolium; assembly: GCA_022545495.1. Classification (NCBI taxonomy): domain Eukaryota; kingdom Viridiplantae; phylum Streptophyta; class Magnoliopsida; order Asterales; family Asteraceae; genus Chrysanthemum; species Chrysanthemum lavandulifolium. The sequence continues at coordinate 3,019,072 of CM040245.1, forward strand.
TGTCATGACGTAAATTGCAACTTCAAGTGTTCCTTTTAATTAGATGGCATATTCTTAATTTAAAAGGGTACTAGTTTTGATTTTATGTGGTCGAATCAAATATGTACAAAGATGTCATGCATTCATCTTGTAGCATAAATTTAATAAAAACTTTTATTACCAATTCATAAAGATCAAATTATCAAAGTTTTGATTGAGGTATTGGGTTCACCAATCAAGGAATTTAGCGTTAATTATCATCCATTATATCGTACTTTTGCATAAGTGTAAACACTTAGTGTTTGGATAATTACCACCAAGTGGCGCATGGAATTAAAACTAATTATGCCCTTAAGATGAGCTTGTACATTTATGGCTTACTAAGTAGCTCCATTCGAACTTCGGAGAGGACGGAGGACCGGTGGCAAAAGCGCATAACATTAGACATCCATTCGGTGTGTTGTCTTGCACTTAAATAACTCCTTTATAGTTCATTCGAATGGGTGAGCCGTTCGATCATTGTACCAAAGTCACCAATCAATTAAACTATAGAAAACTTAACTCTTCCAAACAAATCAAATTTAGCCATTGTTTAGTCGTATTATTTTCTATTCAAAATTACCCTTTGCTTAAAAGCATACAACATAATAAACAAACAAGTAATAAATAAAAATAAACTACTAAAACCAATGCATATAATAAACAATTTATCACGTGTAAACAAGTAGCCATGCAACTTATTCGATAAAACCTATTAATAATCAATATCTAGGTTAAATTAATGTATATATTAATTAGGGCTTTCCTCTCTCAATTGAGTGAGCCGCATCATCGACGAATCGATTACGTAAACCCATAATTAATGATATACCAAATTGCACATAATTGATTCATTAATATATATAATTAGTCTTCCCAATTCAAGATTTATCGTAATTAAATATGTCTCAATAATTAAACAATTATCAAAGCAACTTATCCATGACTAACATGCATGTATAATCATGGATATCATAACAATTATACAAATAAGTCACAAGATCGCATATAAAAATTCCATGACACATAACAAATTATTCACGAATTAATCACGTAATCAATATATTAATTCTAGGTTTAATAAGGTTAGCAAACAATTTTCAAAACCCTAAAAATTTAATGTATTTGTCGACCAAAAAAAAATAGGGTATGCCCCAATTAACTAAAAATCGACCAAACAAAAATTAAACATAAACCCTAGATAAACATATTAAACAACATACAATTATTTGTTTTATTACGGCGTTTATAATTAATTACTCATTAAAAACCAATGACTTCGTGATCTGCCTGTTGGAATTATATAACATGACATTCAAATAAATAGCTACAAACATCAAGTATTACAGCGGGCGTATAGCGTTTATTAATGAACAATTAATTAACGTAAAAGAATATCGTCACTTTTCGATTCTGGCGAGAACGAATCAAATCATAACTATGATTGAGATGAGCCAATTAGGGTTTATAGGATTATAAATTAACTTCTGGTTTTGTAATTGATCAAGATCTGACCGATAGTGTGATTGTCTGGCGTTATTGTCTGCGTCTTATTACCAAGTAAAAGTTTATGCTAGTAAAAACACAAAACAATTTCTTGACACTCAAAAATTCGATCACAATTAATAAGTGAAAACAACCACTGCATGTAATTGGTCATGCATACATAATACATGCACATGCATGATATATTGTAGTACCATGCAAAATCATTATCCATGGAACAATCTATAAAGCCAATCGTACATCAGTAGCATATATTGTGAAGTTGAATTTGTTTTCTGTGTGAGTCTTATCAATACAAGAAAACAAAAGACCAAAGGGTGTATATATATAGCATTAAGCCTTCTATAACAAAGTCGTTCTGTGTAGACCTCCTTAAGTTTAGCTTCGACAACTTAGCTTGCTTTTCTTTTTGGTTCGACCATATAAATATTTTGTGTATATAATAATTAAATATAACATTTTAAAATAATTATTAATCATTTACTCTTAATACATGAAATGTCTGATCCCGTGATCCGAGTTCGATCTGCTTGCGTCTATTAATTTATTGTCCATTAAACCAATACCTAATACCTAACGTAGGTCACTTTGAACAATATATATAACGTAGGACCAACTTGCATTGCTGCTGAGTCGTTCTTCCATTTCTACTTTTCTTTTTTTAATAGTATTACCATAAAACTCACATCCTAAGAGGAACACATTAACTAAGTATATGTTTATATATATGTTATCTAGCTATGAATTTAAATTTTAAAGCTAAAAAGTCTTTTAACTTATAATTTGAAAGACTGGTCAAGTTTTACTAGTGCAATCGAGTATCCCAATCAAACGAAAACATGAGGAAAAATAGTCGTGTAAGGAGTTAGCCATTATTCTGTTGTCGCACATAGGTCATTAAAGTTAATATCGATATAGATCACGGGTAAATGGATGCCAAAAAAAATTACCGCAACTGTATTTATAGTTTTTCATGTGTGCAAATTTAGCATTATTGGCATAGGCGGAGCTATGTTGAGTTTGGGAATGGTGGTGGTCTCTTTAGAAAAAAAAATTAGTACTGTATTTTTCATGCTATTTGCATGCTAAAATTTATATTATACTTTTCATGTTGAATTAGCACTGAGATGACAAGGTGATCGTGGTCACCATTACTACCACCCTTATACTTTACAACGTACAAACCGTACTATAATTATGCCTACCTAATTAAATGACGCTAATATATATGGACCATTTGCTTTTGTTTGCCAATGACAAGTAATCCAATGGGATGATCCCGACAAAATTAATGGCATCATACCACCATCAAATGGGTAAATTAAAAGTTAAACTACAAAAAGAGTTGTCTAATTAGTTTACTTTTACTTTAGAAGTGCTTGGTGCACAAACTTATGAAAACGTAAACACATTTTTCAAAAATATAAACTAGTTTATACAGTACATATTCAAGAATTGAATTACAACTTAAATAGAAGATGACGATATTCAATGGCAGACGAGCGAGTTGATAAAGAAGCACAAAAAACACGTAAAAACAGAGACGAAGAAAAAGACTTGTATTCATCTCTAAGGAAATGAAACCGAGACTAATTGGATGACCATCAAAAAAATCAGCAGCTTTGCATGGGAGCATGAATCGCTCTCGCGTCTACACCTTTCTTACCTGAATGTTATGGGTGGATTGGAACCGCCAGATGGGTTGTCTGCCACTCTGAAGAAGAGCTACATGCTCGCCCTCCTTCAACATTCCTTGATTCTGCACACAGAAATACAAATTTCATTTTAAAGTAATTGATGAATTTACATTAACATTAAGCGACTTTCAACCAACATGAGTTTTATACAGTAAATACATATGCTAGAAGTAATTTTTTAAAACAGCATGATGTTCCTCCTTTTTTTATTACAGCCAGTCTTAATCGGTTGATAAAAGAAAAACGATTATTAATCCCAAACACTCAGATAATCTTAAGCAGAATCTTGTGATCCAAACACTGAACACAAGCTATTGCAACTTTTTCAAAACACACATACAAACACCTTATCAGATAGGAAAGGAGAATGATAATACTAATACATGAAGTGGATCTCACCTTCAACACAGTAAGAGCATTAGCAAAGGTCGCTTCAGCGTCATCTGAGAACTTCATGTAAATTGGACAAACTCCTTGATACAAAGCCAATTTCTGCTGTACCCTTTTGCTGTTCATCAAGCACATTATTTAAAATCAGTAAGAACGTCAACAAAGAAAAGCTGATATTTAGAAAACCAACAAAGTGAGTTACAAGACTTACTCATCTGTGAAGGCAAATATGGTGCCATTGGGTCGATAATGGCTCAGTAAGACAGCCATGGTACTAGTTCTCGTGAATACCACAATTGAAGTTCCAAGAGTGTTGGACATTGATGTGGCGTGGTATGCAAACATTTCGCTCATATGGTTCTGTTCATAAGGACAAATGAGTGTTGTGTAAACGAGATACAATAATAAATAAAGAGCAGAATGTTAATATATAACAAGTATATCCACCTTAAATGCTTGATTAAGACTTGATGCAGTGCCGCCACTCATTAAGCTTGATTCAGTTCGTAACGACACTGTGTGCATTACGTTAACAGCCTTTAATGGAAACCTACAAAGCACAAGAGAAAATCAGACGGAAATTATTAAGAAATAGTTCAAAATATCTAAGTTTTGTAATACAAAGATTTAGGAGGTCTTGTCATTTGTACGTCAACATGCACATTGGGCGACTCTCAACCCGCTTTCTTTTTGCCAATATTGATATTTAGCCATTTCACGGTCAAAGTTTTTTACTTGACAAAACATAACCCAAATAAACTTATTCAATGGTCAAAGTTTGTTACTTCACAACTAAAGTTGCTGAAAAATGTTCAGAAGTCTTACTTTCCATGTGCAGTTTCTCCAGAAAGCATGACTGCATCAGCACCCTCTCTAACAGCAATAGCAATGTCAGATACCTCTGCTCGGGTAGGTGTAGGATGAACGATCATGCTTTCAAGCATATTTGTTGCAACAATAACAGCTTTTCCCATGCTACGGCATGTCCTGATTATCTCTTCCTGGTGAAAGTAATTCAATTGAATTTGTGTTATATACTTAAATAAATATATGAGTCGATAACTCGATTTGAGTGTATGATTTTATACCCAATGGGCCAAATGGGTAGATTTTGAAAACTCAGCTACAATGAAACAAGCCAAAAGAGTAAAACAGGTTAAAGGTCGAGTGTAGTCTAATGCTTACAACCGCTTTAGTATAAAAAATAGATGTAAACTTTTATGTATAGTTTTAGTATATTACTACATTGGTTACTTATACAACTAACCAATAATGGATGCATAGTATTTGTGGGTCAACCCGGCCCACCCCCATCTTGACCCATTACCCAACGTGCCCACTGACACCACATCAATGATTTGATAGAAAGCCTTTACCTGCAACAATGGAACTTCTTCAACAGGCAGCTCTGCACCTAGGTCCCCTCTTGCAACCATTGCCTGAAAAACGCAAAACAACAGCATTAACAAATGTATGTTTATTGAGGAGTAGAACCTAAGTCATGTTCTAGCATCAAGTTTCCACAATTGTGATTATATATCAACTGCTACCGTAACATTTGATTCAATAGTGACCCAAGGTTGCACACTTGCACTGACTAACATATGCCTCATAAAGGAAAAAAATATATGTTACAAGAAAAAACTTGGAGACAATATCCTACCCCGTCAGACGCTGTGATAATTGACTGCAAATTTGGTATGGAGTCTGCACTCTCAATTTTGGGGATCACTTGAATATCTGCACCATGACCTGCCAAGATAGTAACAAGATAGCAATATAAGTCATATATAACAGCACTTGAAGTACAAATATCTATATCATTAAAGTTTTAATGCTTACTTTTTAGATAATTCTTCAACTCATGGATAACTTCTGCATCTTTGACAAAAGAAACTGCATAGAAATCAACTTGATTGTCCACACCAAATTTGATATCGTCCCAATCCTTTTCTGTTTCAGGATAATTTAAACGATTATATTCTCGAAAAAAATGCCAACTAGACACTTGCTACATCAAGGTTACGGTTATGAGTCTAACCGGTAATAGATGGTAGAGTTGCACTTTTTCCTCGAACATTCAGATGGCGTCTAGACTTAAGTTCTCCACCATCCACAACTTCACATTTCACTGAATCTTCGGTCTTGGACTTCACCAAGAGTGACATCATACCACCTGAAGGTAATAAAAAGCTTATAAGGTTGGAACATTTTAAGATATTAACTTTTTGCCACATATAAGCATGTTTGGTTCATGAAAAGAAAATGTTCATTTTCATAGTAGTGGATGTTATTATCGTATCTCGAGTCCTGATTTTTGTTTTCAAGTGTGAATTCGTTCTATCGCTATGTCACTGATCAGTTCCATCAGAATTTAAATAAGTCCCAAGTATTACGCGGTACCAAAATATTTTAACCAAGAAAGCAAACAAAATTGATTAATAAAGGTTTCTATGTTAAACTTATGACTGAATCTCAATTTGTTGCAAGTTTACTCGACATATAATATAGGAGTCAAAAAAATTTCATATTAACGTACCGTCGACTAAAAGCATGTCGCCCGCTTCCACATCATTCACGAAATCATCATAGTTAACACTAACACAATCTGCGGTGCCAACACCTCTTTTGATTGTGAAAGTGAATTCTTGGCCACTTTCCAAGTTAACTGGTTGAGGCAAGTCTCCGCTCCTGACCTCGGGACCCTGCAACAAGTAAAATCCTTAAAATATCAGTAAAAAGTTCCGTAAAATTTACACAAATATATAGCATTTTCGGGATAACGAACCGTACCTTTGTGTCAAGCATGATTGCAATGACATTATCCTTAGATTGAGCATTATATTCCTTAACAAGATCGATAACTTTCTGGTGAGAAGCATGGTCTCCATGAGACATGTTTAACCTTGCAACATTCATCCCAGCCTCAGCTAGCTTCCATATCATTTCCTTAGTGTCGGTGGATGGACCGATTGTACAAACAATTTTGGTCTTGCGCTTAACAATGGGCTTAGACCACATGGCTGAGCTGTCACCTTTTCTTAGAACTTCTTGTGGTTGATAACTCTGCTCACAAAATACTAGTAAGGTAGGCTTAAATTAAGAACAACTAACCATAGCATAGCAATCCTAATTGGGGTGTTTGGATGTGACTTTCATATATGATTAGATAGCTAGTTGTAACAAAACACGTTGCAGGAGATATTACTTGGGTGTGCCGAGCTGCCTGAATAGTAACTCGTGATATTCAATTTCGACGGTGTGCTAAAAGTTTGACAACTTATGATCATTTGAGGAATTAATAGAGTATTCAAAACTGGCCAGTTATCAAACTAATTATTTACCCTTTGGGCTATATTTGACAAAACTAGTAGTTGCTAGCATATTAGCAATAGCCACAAGCACTAGCAGACTGTTTATAAAAGCGTCCGGTAAAATAGTTACATCTCTAATAATAAAGTGTAAAAATAACGTAAAAGCTAAAAGCTAACGGGAAACATACTTTTATTAGCGTTTAAACAAAATCAAAAATGTAAATGCTTGTTGCCAAACACATCCCAACACCCCCTTGTCGAATTGTCGTACTCCTAAAATGATCGTAAAACTACTTTGGACAAATGACAAAAAAATGCATCGAACTTGACACTTTTTATGATTGTGTGTAGCCCACTATTTTTTTTTCTTATTGTTTGTATTGAACTTTCAAAATTCGATTACTGTGTGTATTTTGTGACCATTTTACCATTAATTTTCAAATTTTGAAGGGTAAAATGGTCATTTACATGGCAGAATAGTCACAAAATACACGTAATGATCGAAATTGAAAGTTCGTTCTGTATATAAAAGAAAATAGTTGAGTACAACAATCACATCAAAAGTCATCGAGTTTGATCTTTCATTGCCAACTACTCTTTTTTTTTTTTTTTTTTTTTTTATTATAAAACTACGAAAACAGAAAATATAAAGTTTGACAATCAACACGGAACAAAAAATATAAAAAACTGTCTTATACATTTAACAGGGTACTAATCACATCACCCTTGGTTATTGACAAAATCTTACTAGTAGTAGTAGTATTTAATGTGAAAAGTCAAAACAGTGACACACTTTTAGCTAGGTACATTATTCATACAACTATAGTAATAAACTAAACGAACACGTTTCAACCAACCAACCAATAATAAAAAAAAAAAGTAAGAAAATAAAAAAAAACAACCTTAGGGACATCTTCAGGTGTAACAGGAACAACTTCAGTAACAGCTCTCCTAGCTGTAACACTAAGACCACCACGGTTGTTGCTATGTGTAACACGTGCAACACCACCACCACAAGGCTTAATGATTTTCTCATTAAGAGATCCATTGGTGTTAAGAAATGAATTGTTGAGCAGCTTTGTAGCAACAACCTGAGCCATTGTTAAGAATGAATATATGTTGTTTGAAAATGAAATGAATATAAAAGCAGCAGAGGCGATGTTTTCTGAGTGAGTTTGGACAAAACAATGGGTGTGTGTGTTTTCCTAGAGTGTATCGAAGAACCGAAACAAGTGTTAAATACTAAAAGAGATATATAAGTAGGTGTACTTGTTTGTATGTTTGTTGGCTGGCCTTCCTTTTTTATTTAGGTAAACTCAAACTCATTCAAATAGTCCAACTTGTACATTCATTTAACTTGTTGTTGATCCAACTCTCATTAGTTACTATTGGGCCTTATTTCCAACGTGCAAATTCGGGTTTCACCCGACAAAATCGAAAATCGAAATCGAATCGAATCGAAATTAATAGTGGTGGAGCTTGAAAAAAAATTGTGGGAGGGCTGAAACAAAAATGTTTTCAAAAATACATTAGATGAGAGGGTCGAGATGAATTTTTTTTAACACATAACATCGTGAAAAATACATTAACGGGTTTAAGCCTAGGGGGTCGGGACCCTTTCCGGTCCTCATGTAACTCTGCCCTTGGAAATTAAGAAAACAGAATTTGTAATCAAACCAAATTTGTCAAAATCAAACTGAACTGAAAACTGATGTCACATAAGTATATATATTTTTTATTAAAAAAAAAGAAAAAAAAAAAGTTAAAACTTTTTTTTATTGTAAATATGACATTTTTCTATATAATCAAATGAAAAAAGTTATATAAATGATTTAATTCGTGTTTGTGTCAAGCCGAAAATCGAACCGAAATTAAATCCGGTTTTTTGTTCAGTTTAAGCTAATTTGAATTCGGTTTGGTTCTGTTTTACCCAGAAATTTTTTTAACCAAACTATTCGAACTGAATAAACTAACCAACTCGATAATCAGGAACAAAGACAATGGGGGAGCTAGGGAGTGCTCGGCCCCTCCAACCCACTCAATCACTTTGCTATTTATTTTCTAAAATTTAAGCTATAAACAACTATAGGCAAATGACCCCCCTAACCTTTAGATGGCAACAAAATTAAGAAAATATTGATACTCTTTTATGCACAAGGTTTTCATTTGATATATTTTTTATTAGTTGTCAATGTGCTTTTTTTTTCTTTTCTTTTTTTTAATCAAAATATTAATTTTGTAACCATTTAAATTTTTAGTTATATTACTTTGTTAATTTGAGAAAAAAAAATTGGCCCCTTATTGCTAATTTTTTGTTTTGTCCATGTCGATAGCCAAACCAATGAAGACCAACACACAATAATAATATGTTGTGTACTTGTGTGGGTTGTCCAACGCAATAACAATTTAATTTGTTGTATGACCTTGTTGTTGTGTTTGCTCCAGAAATTGGTTGTTGTTTGTCGTGGGTTTTCTTTTAACGCATTAACAATTTGTGTATTTTGTTATGGGTTTGGCTTGTGATGATTTACGGGGATGAAGATTAAACTAAGTATGTGTATGTTTGTTGGGGTTGTGTTAAAACTTAAAAGATTATTAGAGTCTGGAAAAGACCATCGTATTCTCATGTAGGGGTGAAGCAAGCGGATAGGATGGACGGACTAACAAACAAAAGCGATCGGACCGAATCGAAGCAGATCGAATCGAAGCAGGCCGGATCGAGGACCGTTGTCCGGTCTCGATCTCATTTTGAAAAATTCGGTTTGGTCGGTCCGGTCCGGACCACAAACCGAAAATTTAGCCTTGTTGGACCGGACCGACCACATTCGGTCTCGGTCTCGGTCTAGGTTTTTTGCCAGATTCGGTCTCGGTCCGGTCTGGTTTTCTCGGTTTGGTCCGGTTTTCGCCCGATGATCAGCCCTATTCTCATGTGATTGGCATGTGATGACTTTGACCAACCTTGACTAACGGCCATTATAAGAAAAGACCGGTTACGAAATGTAGACATTAGGGAGAAATGATGTATTTATTAAAAACGAGACGAATGGTGTATTCACTCTATTTCCAACGTGCCTATTTACTTTCTTGGGTCAGCTCTATACTTTGCCAACAGGAACATTAAAATGGCATGTGTTTTTCAAACATGTATTAAAAGTTTTGTAAATTATTCACTTGTAAAATACCATATGTTTTCAAACATGTGTTAAATTTTTTGTAAATTATTCACTTTTAGTTTGTAACTTTGAGGTTTTTATAAATATGTTTATTAGACAATAAAGAAACGTTGTACCAAGTATATAGTCGTTAAGCATAATGGTATAAAAGTATATAGTCGTTAAGCATAATTATAAGTTGGTATTAACACTTTCTTCAAATTTAACATTAATTGCATACACTTTGATACACTTATCAGGTTTTTGGGAACTTATTAGCTTATAGACTTGTAGTATAATGCAAATACAATAAGTTTTCTCAAACACTTGTCAAAAAGTTCTTAACAACTTCTCATAGCAAAAACATTACTATATTTTTAAGGCTTTTGAAGATGGAACTATGCTAAGCTACAAGCTTCCGGTAATGCTTCACTGCTCGAGGAAGACTCCAAAGCTGGAAGACTTGTTGCATTTCCACTTTCACTCGATCCGGAAGAGACTTGCCAAATTATCCCCCTCTATAAAAGAATGAGTTTCATTTCTTGTTAATGTGTTTGGTTGGTAGAATTAGATTCTAAAATTAAACTAAGTATTGTTAAAGTCAATGTTGATGGTCACACGTAATAAAAGAAAGATTTGATATCATAATTATAATTACGTAACAATAGTCTTCCAAGTCTAAATTATATATTGTGTTATTTGTAAAGTATATATGTCTAAATCATGCATTTTGTTATTATTTGAATTCATGTTGAGAAAATTAAAATAACCTAACAAAATTCACATATAAGTAAATTAACCGGTCTACAAATATAAGTAAATCGTATATGTGTAACTAATATAATTTGTTAGCTAAAAGTTACAAACAACCCTTTTTTTTTTTTTTTTTTTTTTTTTTTTTTTTTCCTTGTCTGCCTTCAAAGTTCAATACGATTCACAATAACAATATAATTCGAATTTAATTTATGATGAAATCACGATTATTCATATATTAATACCGAAAATCTCCTCATTTGCTAACATAAATGTTGAAGCATTTTTCTGCAGGGTTAGTGTTAACGCCTCTCACGTGCCGTTCATCCTTGTCTCAAGCTTTGAAGTAATGCTACAAACATGAAAGAACTTGTTAGAAGGGGTCCTGAGGCCGAACCCTGAGAACCACCTTCCGACGGTCACGCCAGTACCTCATATGTAGAGGATTTAGTATAAATCTATACTATATCATAAAGCATTTGAGACTTCCTATAAAATAAAGTCTTAAAACTTTAAGACAAAAAATATTACTATAAAAGAAAAATTAATATACAATTTTAAAATTAACTCTCATTTAAAACATATATTAATTCTCTCAAATAAGGGTATATTTTAATATAATTGTTTATAAGAAAAGTTCACTAAACTTATAACAACTAATTTAATGTTAAAATTTAAAAAATCAAAGTGTTAACTATTTACATTATTAATAATTTAGACGTTCTACTTTTGAAAAATATATATCTACTACACTAAACGTATTTGGGACATGCTAAATAAAAAATGTTTAAAATGAAAAACATTTTTTTGCCACAATAGTCACCGGTACCCGCCGCCGCATTGCGCGGGTACCCTTCTAATGTATATAATGTGTTGTGGCGTATTGTATGTGTGTGATGAGATGATATGAAATGAGATGAGATAGTAGTATATATAAAGAGAGAAAAGGGTAGGTTCTCGGGGTTCGGTCTCAGGACCCTTTCTAACGGGTTCTTTCATGTTTGTTTCATACTTCAAAGCTTGGAACAAGGATGAACGGCACGTGAGAGCCGTTAATACCAACCCGGTGAAAATGCTTCAACAGTCAATAATAGGTTTACAGTTATAATGACAATTATTAAGTCTATTTGTTACTCCGTATTTTATTTTTAAGGTACTTTCGAGAAATAATGGAGCAAATGAGGAGCTAAAGTGATTATTATTGAAGGGTTTAAGAAGATCATAGAGAAGATTAGAAAAATGTAAAGATTATTGCTAGACTTGAAGCCCGAGCTCAATTTACATATTCACAAACTATCATACATTAGTGACTACAAGCTAAACATACATATTGTAGGCACGTCTATTTCGAACAAGCTTAAACTATCACCTTGTTCATACTTTCATTTGCCGAGGTCATCGTCACAAATGCTAATATAGTTAACATAAAGATGTATTAGTATACAAAAGTATGCTAAGTTTGTTAAAATATTTAACCCGATATCCATTGTGTATTCTCTATGTTTTATGTTTTGTTGTTTCAGGTTTTGTGAAAGCCCAGTTGCTCTCGACCCATCTTACCATTGACCTTTTCTCAAAGCCCGACTTCATTATGACCGTTTGGATGTTCTTTGCTATATAAGAGTCTTTCTTCTCATCTAGGGTTAGGGCAGTATATTGGTTCTTGGAAGCCGCTACAAAATATCTCTCTCATTTCTGCTGATCTTGAGACTTTAACTCAAGATCCTATCTATCCTTTTATTATTGTGTTTATCTTGTAAAACTATTATCAAGTTAGATAATAGGATCACACAAGAGTAGCTGTGGTGATCTTTTATGGCTGTAAGCTTCTGCTGTTGAACTTTTGGTTGTTTGATTTATATAAAGAGTTTTGGTTTCTGCATATCATGTTTTTCTACATGGTATCAGAGCCAGGTTCGTTTTAAAAAAAATATAAAGAAAAAAGGGTTTCAATATTTCTGGGGATCTTGGATCTGGTTGTTCGTGGCCTGGCGGTTCTGTTGCCTCCTAGACTAAGTGAATCTAGGAGAAACAGTTCGATTATCTTCTGGAGATAACTGTAGCACCTCTTGTCTCTCTCCTTTTATTTATGTCTTTTATTTTTTTTAGAATCTTTGGAGGATAGGTTGAGGACATTTGAGAAGTGTTGATTGGTTGTTGGAGATTAATTGTTGTTTGTGGAGGTATAAGGTGTTCTTTGCTTTTATTTATCTATGTTTTTGTTTGTTTGGTTGTTTTTAATTTTGGTATTATGTCCAACATGGTAATTCGGCGATGAGGGTGTCGATGATCTTGTCACTCTTATTGGTAAACTTGATGTTAGTAATCCTCTTCATTTGCATCCTAATGACTCTGCGTACTTCTTGTTATCTCCGCGAACTTAGAGGATGAAAATTATCAAATTTGGGCTAATGCTATGCTTCTTGCCCTGAGGGTAAGAATAAAATTGGTTTTATTGATGGCTCTTGTAAAGGTCCATTCTTGATGAGGTTCTAGCTAAGCAATGGGATAGAGTTAATCTTGTTGTTTTAGGATGTATTTTGAATTCTATCTACGAGGAGTTATTCCTTGGCCAAATTTTCTCTAAAAAGCTAAACATGTTTGGAATGAGTTAAAGGAAACATATCATAAAGTTGATGGTTACGTGATATTCAACCCGCATCATAAAATCGGTTCTTTGAAACAAAATGGGTCGAATCATCGACTATTATCATAAGTTGAATGCCTTGTGGAAACAATATGATGCCATGGTTGAGTTGCTAAGCGTATTATGCCTTTGCTTGATGAGTTTAAAAGCATAATCAATCGATGAAACTTATGAAATTTTGATGGGTCTTGATGAGTCTTACATGAGTATTAAAGTTCTATTCGTCTAGAGACCTTACGATGTTAAAGGGGCTTATGCCATTATCTCAGTGAGGAATCTCACAGAGTGGCATCTGAAACAATTCAGTACCTCTCAAAGGGTCGGACCTCGCCTTCTTAGCTAGTGGTCTGCCGCGAAACAATTTTCAAAAAATCGAACTCATATAGTAATGCTAGACATAACTCTCGCATTCGGACCTAATTCTAACACTGGGTTCAAACACGGTGGGACTAATGTGACAAGACCTAATATGAATGTTAACTCTGAAGTTGTGTGTGAGCATTGTGGTTATATTGGTCATACTATAGACAGATGCTTTAAAATCATTGGGTATCCTGCTGATTTTGGAAAAAAGAAAGGGGGACAAGGTGGTAAGGGTAAAAATGTTGCATACAACTCTGTAGGGTCCTCAGGGTCTGATAGTCCCTCTGGATCCTTAGGGTTCACTGATGAGCAACTTGCCACTTTGGTCTCCCTCATTAAGGAAACCAAAATGTCTGAGAAAAATGTCCAAGCCAACATGGCAGGTACTTACTTTAATTCTAGCAAACTGTTCAATGACAACTTTGATAAATTTTTTTGTTCCAGTTCTAGTTCTATGACAAAAATGAAATATGTTGGAAAAGTTGTGGACTCTGGTGCTAATCAGCACATGACCAATAGTGAGAAAGAGTTAGAAAATGTATATGATATATCTCATCTTAATATCAAAGTGTCTCACCCAAATGGCACTAGTGCCATCATCTCTAAAATTGGAAACCTTAGACTTGGAAATGGTCTTGTCCTGTTTGATGTGCTTGTCATTCATGATTATTGTGTGACCTTGATTTCTGTTCATAAACTTGCTAAAGATAATAAAATCTTAGTTGTGTTTGATGAAAGTAAATGTTTCTTTGTGAATCAGGATTTGAATCTGAAAAACATTCTGGGGATTGGTAAACAATGTGGTGGTTTATACTATTTGAATCTTGAAGGTACTAAATGTGATAATATTAATATTGAGTATAAGTGTTCTTTGTCTCTATGATTGTACTGTAGACTTGGCCACCCCGTGACCACCGCCTTGATGTTCTAAAAATTATTTGAAAATTGGAAAAATGATAAATATGAGGTTTGTGAAATCATCGAAGAGCTAAGCAGACTAGACAACCCTTCCTCTAAGTGATCATAAATAAAAATGCTTGGTGATATTGTTCATCTTGATCATGGGGCCCATATAAGGTGGTCGGTCACTCAGGGCATAGATATTTTCTTACCATAGTTGATGATTATACTAGAGCTGTGTGGGTGTATCTTATTAAATCCAAGGATGAATTTTTTGAGTCTATTAAAATCTTTTACAATTTGATTAAAAATCAATTCAAAAGCTCATTAAAGTGTTCGAAGTGACAATGGGCGAATTTCAAAATCAAACCTTTAACAAGTTTTGTGATAACATGGGGATCAATCATCAAACTTACATTCCTTACACCCCACAAAATGGGGTGGTTGAAAAACATAGACATCTCTTGAATGTGGCGGATGTCTTATGTTTCGAGGGGAATACCTTAAGATTTTGGAATGAATGTGTGCTAGCATACTTATCTTATTAACAGTTGCCATCTTACGTGCTAAATGGAAAATCCCTTACCATATGATTTATAATTGCCTCCTAATCTCTCTCTTATCGAATGTTTGGTTGTCTTGGTTTTGCTACTATTCTTAATAGTCATGATAAGCTTACCACGGATCCGAAAAATGTGTTATGATGGGTTATTCGGTTCTCAAAAGTGCAGAGTTCTATAGTCTTGACAGATGTCAATTTTTGTGTCTAGAGATGTTAAATTCTTTGAGTCCATATTTCCTTTTAAGGAATCTATATCAAATGGTATTAAGAATAAGCATATTGAAACTGATGTCTTTCATGAAAATAACCTGTTGAATTTTTTTGATCTAAATAACCCTGAGCCTCCTAATGATGATGAGAGAGATGTATTTAGACATAATAGTGACCTTGAGTCACTAAGTGGAGGTAGCCCCTCTGCAACTCTTGGCGACAATGTGAACACTGGTGATTCTCCAACTGGGTCATCTAGTGGTAACATTGATGCCGATTGCATGATGTTGAGCGACCACACTTGATTAAAATTACATACGAAGGAAATGTTGATCCCAACATAAATACTGTGGTACTCAAACCTTAAGAAGATCTTCTAGAACTTCGTTTTCCAAAAATTATAATGACTTTGTTGTTAAAACCAATGTGAAATATGGGATTGAAAAATATGTTGGGTACTCTAACTTAAATGGTGAAAACACATGTTTTGTCACTCAATTGAATAAGAACTGTGAACCCAAGTCCTTCTTTGAAGCATCTCAAAACCCCTTATGGGTTGATGCTATGAACTTAGAAATTGCTGCCTTACTTGAAAATGATACTTGGGATGTTGTTGAATTACCCATAGGTAGAACTGCCTTGAACTCCAAATGGCTATGGAAACTTAAATATAAAGCCAATGGTGAAATTGAGAGGTACAAGGCTAGACTTGTTGCCATGGGGTGTGCTCAAAGGGAAGGGGTAGATTATGAGGAAACTTTCTCTCCTGTTGTTAAAATGGTCACTGTGAGATGTGTGCTTAATATTGCTGTTGTGAATTCCTGGCCAATTTTTCAACTTGATGTTAATAATGCTTTTTTGTATGGTGAGCTTGATGAATCATGTACATGAGACCTCCTCAAGGTTTTATGTTGGTGATAAGAATCTTGTTTGCAAACTTAAAAATCTATCTATGGCATTAAGCGGCCCCTAGACAATGGAATGCTAAACTCACTTCGTGCTTTCGGTGAAAATGGATTTAGTCAAAGTAAATCTGATTACTATTTGTTTACTAAATCTGATAATGGTGTGTTTCTTGCTCTCCTTGTTTATGTTGATGATATAATTGTGTCTGGAAACAATCTTGGTGAAATTGAGAAGTTGAAAATGTTTTTGAAAAGTAAATTCAAGATAAAGGATTTGGGAAAGCTTAAATACTGCCTTGGTATAGAAGTGGGATATTCTGATAATGGTATTTGTCTGAACCAGAGGAAATATGTGCTTGATTTGCTTTCGAATATGGTATGCTTGCTGCAAACCTTCAAGACTCCCTTGATGTCTAAACTATCTATATCCAACATTCCAGCGATCACGATCCCGCCTTGTGAACATTGTTGATTATCAAAAGCTTATGGGAAAGCTTATATATTTGACCAATACCAGACCTGATATATCCTATGTTGTGCATTGTCTTAGTCAATTCATGCATTCTCCTTTAACATCTCACCTCAAAATTGCTTTTAAAATTCTGAGATACCTTAAAGGATCTCCTGGTCTTGGTATTCATATTGTTAAGAATACTGGTGTGTCTCTCAAAGGATACTCAGATGCTGACTGGGCCAAATGCATTGTGACTAGGAAGTCTGTTACTGGATATTGTGTTTTTATGAATGAGAACCTCATTTCTTGGAAAAGCAAAAAACAAAATACTCTCTCAAAATCTTCTTTGAGGTGAGTATAGAGCCCAACATCTTTAACCGATGAGATCATTTGGATTTTGAAAATTCTTAAGGATTTGCAATGTATAAATTTGTTGCCTGTTGATATGCACTGTGACAGCAATTCAGCTATCAAAATAGCTGCTAACCCTGTCTTTCATGAGAGGACTAAACACCTTGAGATTGATCTCCATTTTGTGAGAGAAAAAAATCTTAAATGGTGTTGTTAAAACAGTCAAAGTGGATTCAGCAAATCAAATTGCTGATATCCTTACCAAAGGGTTAGATATTTCTCAGCATCAGTGTCTTGTAGAGAAACTTGGAATGATTGATCTCTTTGGAATATCGGATTAAGGGGGGATGTTAAAATATTTAACCCGATATCCATTGTGTATTCTCTATGTTTTATGTTTTGTTGTTTCAGGTTTTGTGAAAGCCCAAGTTGCTCTCACCATCTTACCATTGACCTTTTCTCAAAGCCCACTTCATTATGACCATTTGGATGTTGCTGCTATATAAGAGTCTCTCTCTCATCTAGGGTTAGGGCAGTATATTGGTTCTTGGAAGCCGCTACAAAATATCTCTCTCATTCTGGCGATCTTGAGACTTTAACTCAAGATTGTCACACCCCAAATTACATTTTGCTGTAAATGAATGGAATTCTGGGATTGATTGTCATAGCATCACAATCACAGTTATATTGAGCGACCTAAAGTGTCGTTTGGAAAATACATCGCTTGATTTAATAAAATAATCGAGTTTACAAAGTATAGGTCCCAATTGAAATCAACTTGTGCGGAAAATAAGTTTAGTACAATCAAACGATGTTTTTAAAGTGTATAAATCCCATGTGAGACGGCGTCGTCACCGCGACTCTATGATAAGTCCACATGCATGCCATGAGTGAATGCCTTAGATACCGAGATAAAACATGCTAAAAGTGTCAACACAAAGGTTGAGTGAGTTCATAGAGTTTGCGTTGAAATGTAAAGCCTTTCAAAATCGTTTATGCAAAGAAAGGCATTGTAAATCCACTCGGTTCCAAGTTCCGCCCATACAAAACTTGCAACTTTGTGTGTTCACAACCCAACGCCAAAATATGTATAGTTTATGTTCAAGCACATGATGTCAAATGAATTCACAATAGTACCTAACTCGACGTAGAACAATAACACATAATCAATAGTACTTGACTCAATGTATCAGTAGTCAACTGACATAGCACTTTATTCGACGTAGAACTATAGCACATAATCAATAGTACATGACTCAATGTATCAGTAGTCAACTGATTTAGAACATTATACGACGTAGAACTATACCACTCAAACAAGAAAAATTTATATAGTACAACATTCGGTTTTGAAACGAAGGTGATCATAATAGAAGTTATCCATAAAAATCTAATGTACTTATGAAAAATAGTTAAGCATGTATCTCCCCCAAAATAATCCAAAACAATTGAAAATGGGGCTATGAAAACTCACTTGGTACAATGATGCGATGGCAAAGTGAGTACAAAAATGTAGCGTGAATCTCTAAACTTGACCTATTATGAATGATATGATATATAATAAGTTATGATGTAATGTTATGCATGCAATTAGTATGATATCTATACCACTTGTGAATTTTTGAAAATAATACTTATCGTCGAAAAATAATTCTTATAACGTCTTGACAATTTATAACTTACTTTACAAGTATTTATATTGAAATGATATCCGACGATAATCATTTAGTCATTTATTAAGAAATTATAACTTTTCGTCGTAAAATAATGTCGTTGAAATTTTCATGAAAGTGACTAAAACGGCCTCTAAAAACTAGTCGTAAAATGGTGCACGTCGAGTGTTAGGAAACGAACTCAACGGTTTTTGGAAGCACGTTTCATTATCTCAAAGTTTTAGTGTTTAAGTTTCCATCCTAGAGATCTCGAACATAAAGAAAAATAGAGGTTAAGTATAGTACCTTAGTCCAAAGTATAGTTTAAAGATGGTTTTCGGCAAAGTTTGGGTAAACATATTTAATTCATTACAACTCCGCTAGACGAACGGTTAGACATTTTGAAAAATAGGCTAGGCGAACTTACTTTTACTAGAAGACATCATTTTATAAAAAGTACTCCGTCATTGTTAAAAACGACCCTCAACTTGGTCTCTTGTTTTGCCGTAATACTTGTCTATTAGAAATAATATAGTTTTTTCTTATATTTTAAAGTTACGGCAACTTTTGTAAACGTGTATAATTTAATCGTTACAAATCCGTTTTCTACGTTTTAAAGGTCTTTAGCTTTGTATCAAAGTATACTAACATATTTTTGACAAGTCGACATAATTTATAACACCTAAGTTTCATTTTTGACTCGTACAAAATAAACAATACATCTTGAAATTTCCAGAAAATTATAGTTTTAATTCGCCAACTTGAAAAATTCATAACTTCTTCGTTATAGCTCCGTTTTAATCCGTTCAGCGGCCACGTTTCGTTTTAAAGTATATTTTCTAAATATCTAGGCCAAATTTTTTACCTACTATCGGATTTTCCAGATTTTTAAAATAAGGACAGACCCTTTGCAAACTTGTCGAAATGAGTTTTTCTCGCGCCAAACCTATTCTAACCCATTCAAAACAACTCCGAGCTATTCTAATCCTACCATACACCTTCTTAGGGTGTCATGGGTTCTAGACATCACCAAAAATAATATATAACAAGGAGTGATTATAGGATGACTTATATATACATAAATCTTAAAATCAATGAAAAAGTGGTATAAACCTCATGAGACTTGCATGTTTTCTCAAATAAAATGAAATGACCATAACAATGAATATGAAATATTATGATGAATATGAATGCTTACAAGTAACTTGATGAGGTTTATGGACAATGGATTTTCCTAATCACCCAAGGTTTATATTGCAAAACCTTAAACAAAGAGTGATACTAGTGTGTTAAAACCTTGTCTTGAAAATTTTGATGATCCTCCTTGGTTCCTTAGGTTGGCGGTTTGCAAGAGAGAAGAGAGCAGAGAGATTTTTGATCTTACACTTGAAAAATTAGAGTTGTATGTGTAAGATATTAAGAGTATATTACATATACATTTGGTAGATATTTTGGCAATCATGACTCACCCTCCTTTGTCGACAAGGAGGTGTTAATCATCTCTTAATACATTTTTATTATTATTATGTATTATGTATAATTACTTGTAAGTTAAATGAAGACATGTGTTAAATTGTATACCCATTTGAGTATTTAGGGTAGCGTTAGTTAAAAATAAATTTTCACGGGTCAAGATAAAATATATTGAGATCATAAAAACTATAAAAATACATTTCTTGCAAAATTTGAGTGATATAATAATAATCGTGTAATATTTAAGAAAACCGTTCGTAATTATATAAATATAACAATTTATATACAAAATAAATTTAAAACAGGTAAACTAATAATATTATTTTATAAACTTAATATGAGTATAAAATATATCGGGATAATTTTGGAAGTAACGGATCAATTGTTCAAAATAATTAATTACGCGATAACGTTTATTTAATATGAGAATTTATACGTTTAATGTAAAATCAAAACCATGCATGAACTAATATGATGACAATGATGTTAATGATATGTAGACTAAACTTAGTCTATATGAAATGTCTTGATGATATGATCATGAATTCACAACTAAACCATTACTGATTCGTGAATTTGATACTTCAGAACCTAGTTTACAATAAACGATAAATGATGAAGCATGAATAATGTTTTGAAATATGACCTGAAAATACGAGTTGTCACAAAGATCCTATCTATCCTTTTATTATTGTGTTTATCTTGTAAAACTATTATCAAGTTAGATAATAGGATCACACCAGAGTAGCTGTGGTGATCTTTTATGGCTGTAAGCTTCTGCTGTTGAACTTTTGGTTGTTTGATTTATATAAAAAGTTTTGGTTTCTGCATATCATGTTTTTCTACAAAGTTAAAATACATTTAATTAAAAACGTAAATCTTACTAAGACTCTAACAATAGTCCACATTCATCTACAACTTCATATTGAAAGTCAAAAATGTGTCACCGGTTCTTATAGAGTTACGATGGGTTTGTAAAAAATAGAAGTGAGCAATAGTAGTGAGAAGTAGTTGTGAGGTGTGGCGATGGTACATGGTGTGAGCGACACAACTCACCATCGTGGACGAGACTTGAGCCATATTATTGGAGGGGCCGAAATGTAGTCGTAATAATTTTGAGGGGGGCAAACCTATAATTTTTTACATTTATATTATTATTTTAGAAATTATATACAAAACTACAAAAAATAATGGTTAGTGGTCCTAGATTTTGCGTGGGGGGCCTGACCCTTCTTGCCCCTAAGAAGCTCCGTCCATGCTCACCACTCACCGTTTCTTAAACAAACATTGAAAAATTAGCATTCATAAAAATTAGCCAAAGCTCATCGCTCTTTTGTCAAACGACCACTAAAATTCAAAATACTCATTGCTCACCGCCCACTCCACGCCCAACATACCTAAACTCATAAAAATGTTCAAATATGATATAATGGAATGTTTATCTATCTAAAAATGGTCAAAGTGAAAAGTCAAGAAAGTAAAATGTTAAAAAAAATTAAAATGAAAATGTTAAAACAATTAATTATGAGCAAGTGAAAAGTTAAAACCAAAAAAGAAAATGTTGAAAACATATGTTTCAAAAAGAAACTAATACACATTGAAAACCCGGTTTATCCGGGACGCTTCAAACCCGACGGGTTGACGCAGTTTAATTTGACCCGTTTTTCGACCGGAACGGTTCAACCGATTGAACCACCCGGGTCGAACAGGATTTCAAAACATTATTTTTAATCCCAAATCCTCAAACTTTTATTATTTTTCGTTTATAATCCATAAACTTTTTTTATCACTAAAATTATCAGTCGCTATAAATCTCGTTGCTATGCACGGTTATTCATCTATACTACATAAAAACATGCATGTTTTCTTTCTTCCGTAAAACTTAAAAAACTTTAGGTAATCCCAACACTAATACTTAATAAAAATTCATCCGCACTCTATTATATAAGACATCATATTACAACTTATTTTTTTATTATTCTGTTAGTTCATTGTTGATGAAAATGAGTAATCACACAATTATACAAGTTTGCTGTTATTAAATCTTATTGCTATGCACGAGATTTCATCTTAGTATCATGTGGAACACCAAATTTAGATAATAGAAAGAAATTGGAAGTTAAAGGATTGAATAACTCTCATGCATACATTCATTAGAGTATCACTGCCAAAACTTCACACCAATAACATAAATGTAAGTATCTAAAGCCATTGAATAAAAATCAATAATCTATATACATACAAAATGTATAAAGTCCACAAAAGTAAATAAATACATAAGTGAAGATTCAAAAGTTCTACCTCGGATGAGCTAAACTTGCTAACCAAATTGTAAATGAATACAAAATAATTGAGATTGATTACCAAAATATAAGGAGGAAATGAAGAATAAGAAATGGTGTGAAAGTAAATCAAGCAAGAGAGTGATAATTGTGGTAGTAGCAATGCCAATGACAATGACAATGACTTAATTTTTTTTATTTACTATATACACTAATTACAATGACGTGTTCTTAATATGTAGGTAAATATACTTGTCACAGTACTTAAATATATGGATCAGATACTTGTTACTTTTAAACTGTGTAGGTGTCATCTCAAAGGTTGCTTACACTAAACAAACACTCTAATTATAAGGTAGTTAAAACTTAAAACCAAGAATATGGACATGTTGCAAACCTACTTAATGGATAATGAGTTAGTATATATTTATTTATTTATTTATTTTATTTTATTTTATTTTTTATTATTTTTTATCTTCAATGATACCCATACCATTGTGATTATCACTACTAAACCAAACACCCCCTAGATTTACATTTTACATTAGAACCAAATGAACTTGTAATGTAATCACTTGTGCTGCTTTGGTTAGTAAGAAAAGAATAACAGTTAGATTTCAAGTTGAATGCAAATGAAAAAGGACATTCAGTGACATACAATTTCTAGTTCATTGACATTATGGTACACATTCTACATTCGATCTTCGAATAAATAATTTGAATTCCGTCAAAATTTCTTGTTAATCACTTATTATCTAGGCGACATTGTAGAATAACTACATGTTGCACGAGATGACGGTAAACTTGTGATATTGGTGACGGTAAAAGAGCTAAATTGGTTATTTTCTCGTTTCATTGCCTTGTAGACATGGTCTAACCCTTCCTCGATAAGCTCCAAAACTGATTGTGGCATTGGTGGCTCGTTCACCTCTACTGAACCTTCTAACATCATTACCACCTCACTCATCGAAGGGCGCATGCTCACCTCGTCTTGTATGCACCAAAAACCTACTTTTAATGCTCTCAAAAGCTCGTCTTCATCCACTGCACCTTCTAGTCGTCTATCAGCCACCTTCATTGCCTCCCCATTCCTCATTTCCTATATATACAATGTCATTAGTGATGGTGAAAAGAAGATTATTAGGCACAAAGGTATAAGAAAATATCAATTATCATTTAAAAGTTTTGGGCAACAATTGTACCTTAAAAGCCCAGCCAGGGAAGAAGAATTCATCTGCATCAAAGTTCATATCAAGGTTTCGGCGTCCACCAACGATTTCCAACAAAAGCATTCCATAACTATAAACATCAGCTTTTACAGTTACGGGACGATTGCTAATCCACTCTGGGGCTAAGTAACCTCTTGTTCCTCTTACCATGGTCACAACTTGCGAGTGCTCCCTGCCCATCAACTTAGCCAATCCGAAATCAGAAACTTTTGGACAATAGTTTTCATCTAAAAGAATATTCTCCGGCTTGATATCACAGTGTATTATCCTATTTCGACATTGCTCGTGAAAGTATGCAATCCCTTGTGCAGTACCAACCGCTATCTGAAACCGTGTTGGCCATTCCAAGAGCCTCTCTCGTGTTTTATGTGAAGTAAACAACCATTTGTCTAACGATCCATTTTTCATAAACTCATACACTAAAAGCCTGCAATTTATGATAATATTGACATCATAACTCAATACAACTCATTTATTAATCATTATATTGGAACTTATAACTAAATTGTACCTTTGTAAACCTTCTGAGCAATACCCGCACAAGCGAACCAAGTTCATATGATGCATTGAACCTATAGTATTTACTTCAGTTACAAATTCCCTTTCTCCATGTGGCAACATCCTGTCGAGTTTTTTCACTGCAATTAGCGTCCCATCTCCTAAAGTTCCCTTGTAAACACTACCAAATCCACCTGAAAAGTACACAAATCAGATACTTTCTAACATATATCGAAAAAAGTTACACCTTAATTTAATTTACCTGTTCCAAGCAACTCTGAAAAATTATTAGTCCTGTTTTGTAGATCACGGAAGTTAAAACTTGAAGGCGCTCCCGAGACTATTATGGAACTGTTGAGGGCTCTTTTTAAACCTCTCTTTTTATGAACATAGATGTACAATAGACACGTTAAAAGTCCAACAAGAACAAGCATGCTTAGCACAATTGGAGTAACCAAAACCTTCGCTCTTGTACTACTACTCATTCCCGTTTTGTCTTTTGGATCAGAAGACCCATTTGACTGAACCTTAACAAACATAGTCGAACCCGAATCCTCAAACCCACCAAACTCCAACTTTCTTAACACCCAACAATACGGAGTCTCTTGGTCCAACCCGTAAACAGATGCAACACATTCACAATCAGATAAACAAGCGTCCCCACACTTAGAAACAGTCGGTATATCGCTATAATTAGCAATCACTTCTGACTCGAAAAAATAATAATTTGTTTGCTGAACTGTTTCAATTCTAAATTGGGAACTGTTTGAGTTCCTACAGTTTCCAGTGCGTGATGAATTCATCATACACCGGAAATCATTTCCATTAGTAAAAGAACCAGGCAAACAGTCGCACGAAGCAGTTGTCTTGGTTCTATCCAAGTTACATATCCCATTTCCGCAAACCCCTGCTATATCACAGGGGTTTGAAACTGCAGCCCATTCTGGTACCCATTGGCGCGACCCATTAAAATCATTATCCCAACGATATAACCGTAAATTTCCATTAGTTTCGAGTATTAGTCTTCTAAGTACTAACGGTCTATTAGTCATGTTGCTAGCAGATGATAACTCTCCTTTATCATTGTCATTTTTATAAACGTACACTGCCCCAACCGAATCACCACCATAAACCACACCAAAGCTTCCAGCTTGATCGAGAACAGCCACAACGTCCCCCGTGACGTTAGAAAACTCGGGTGTAGCCCAATATGAATAGTTAGACTGTGCTTCCATTGATAAGTTATAAGGATCAGATGGTATATTGTAAGTTAAAGCTAAACTTAATGAAGTTGGCTGTTGTAGTATTTTCAAAGTGTAATAACCACCTCCACGTGTCGGTATACGTGAAGAAGTCAGCTCCGTAGATATAGTCAAAGGTTGACCGGGTAAAAGTGTGTCGGATGGGTGTGCAAAGCTTTGCCATGCTATGTTTTGGTTGCGGGTGTATAGGACTAGGTTGCCGTTTTCTAGTAACTGTGCGGATTCTATGTCTGTGGCGGTCGTGTTTGAGGTCCATGCAGTGGTGCGGCCTTCTGTGAGGACGAGGTTTCCAGTATTGTCGAGCTCTAAGACTGCGTTTTTTGTGACCGGTGCGTTTCTAATGAGATAAAAATTTATCGTGTTATAGTTGCCTGCAACATTTGTAGCAAAGACTAATGTATGCCAAAGTTTGCTAATACACATGACCAAATAATTATGTACGTAAAAGAAAACATGGTTTCACATAAATTTGTTGTGTATGTATATGCATGACATCTACTTTGATGTACTTTCGATACTATCATTTTTTGTGCGTTAAACATCTCGAGTCACTTGTTCATTTTGACTTAAAGCATGATCAATTCACAAGCATTACGAAAGTAAAAACGACGTAAAATGCATGTATGTATCATTATTATAACTAATCTACGTACATAATCTCGTAGAAACTAAATGGCTCGAGTAGAGAACTTACAAATACGCAGACCAAGCAATAGTTCGGTCTCCAGGAAGATCAGCAAACCAGATTCCCAACTGGTATAGTTCGTCTTGAGAATTTGATCCTTCGTCTAAAGACGGCGTAAAACCAAATGCAAATGTACCATTATCTGAAACCCATGCTTGGTCTTTGTTAGCATATAATCTCGAACCCAAACCAACTCGACCCGAAATACACACAACCACTTCTAGCAAAACAACCAAGAACAAGCTCCAAGTAGTGGAACAATAATAAGCCATCTACAAAAAGGCTCATATTACACCAAAACTTGTTAGACAAGTATATATATAAAAGATGGAAAATGGATAAGTTGGAAGAAAAATGGGGACACAATGAATAATGAATACGTGTACATGGGGTGGGTGAGCTATAAGTTGAAAAAGGGTTGCATGGTCGGCTTGTGGTTCGGCCCATCGAGAGGGATTTTGGGGATTTGAGGGCACGTGTTGAGCCTCTTGAGGTTTTGAAATGGGCCCGGTGTAAGAGCTAGGGCCGATATTTGGTGCTTGGTTAAACTCACACGTTTCTCTTTTAATGTCACAACACAAGACAAGACACCATTTTCTAGTGTTTCTCACTTGAAGAGGTTTAAAAATGGAAGTACATAATGTCAAAATGGTTTAGGGTCAACCATTTTATGGAGTTTCACACTTGGTAAAGTACTCTATACCGATGATGTGTCAAATTGCTAGTAGTTGACTTTTTCATCTACATTTGGATGTAACTTTCGATCCTTTTCGTAAAAAGTTGTCATGCTGGCTTCACTTCACTTTCATGGGTGAATACAAAATTTTGTCTTTGTGGACCAACCAAGTTGAATAATGGGCCATTTATAATACATTGTTGGCTGTATGGGGCCTATATTGGGCCCATTCAATGATTGATTTAGGTGTTGCAGCTTTGAAGTTTTCAAACTGTTCCTCAATAATGCAATTAGTTTTGCTAAAGATTATTAGTGTTGAAAATAACAATGTTAAGTAGGGTTAGGAAAATCACTCGAAAACCGAATTGAACCGACAAACTAACCGAACCGAGCTGTACCGACCTTTTTTGGTTCGATTTTCGGTTTTATATAACTATTTCTATTTTACTCGGATCGGTTCTGTTTCGGTTTGGGTCAAACCAACTTATCCGGTTTGAAATAGCTAAACCGAATCAAACCGAACCGACGTTATTCGGTTCGGTTTCAGTTTCGATTTCAATAGCTTTTATTCTGTTCACGTGTTACTTTTATTCGGTTATCAGGTTAGATTTGACCCATTGCTTGGCCCTAGTTTTAAGAGTTGCATTTAAGAGATCATATCATTCATTCAAGTGTTGATTTTGTATTTGTTCTTTTTTCTTCAGAATTGTATCCATATTCGTAGAAGTATCATCAAATGGTAATCATTATCGGTGCTTATGTGATGATAATATTTCTCTCAACCGTAGCTCCGAAAGAGTGCTTTACGTTTAGTAATCGGCTACATGTTTAGTGGGCAAAAATCTTAAGTTGCACAAATTGATAAATTAAATACCTTGGGTTTGTTTGTTAAATTAAATATCTTGAGTGAAGTAGATAGTAGTGGGCGATGGCGTGAAATTGTGAGTAATCTTAAAAAAAGAAAGTTCACAACTCATTTTCAAACGACTATTAAAAATCAAATTTTATTGCTCACTACTCACCACTCCAAAAAAATTTACACCGATCCGTGCCAAACATACCTCTTGTATTATAAAGAAGAAAAACTAGTTACTTTAAATTGAAATTTAATATAAGTCACGTTCTTATGGGATTTGCCCTATTCAAATGTATAAAAAAGTTAACATTTTGCACTGAAGTGTTTAAAGTTAAATTTAATATTATCTTCTTTTTTAAAGTTAAGTGAACTTAATTGTAAATTATATCTACTAATCGGATCATAACGTTATTCTATATTTACCTAACACAAATAGCTCAGGATTACTTGCAATTAGATTGATTTTGACTTTGAATAATTCATTACAATACCATAAATATCTAACATGATAAACATGAACAAATATAATGGTTAATTTAAAAAAAAAAAAAAAAAAAAAAAAAAAAAAAATATTCACATAAAAAAAAATAAAGAATGTGGTTCTTTTATTATATAATAAGATTTTATTAATTAGATATGTTAGAATTTTGGGTTTGAGTATAGGTGGTAATAACCAAACAATCATGATATATTCTATCTTATAAAGATTATTTTCAAATTGAAGTATTTCGACCCATATGTGGTATCACAAAATCTTCAATTGAAAATTCGAGAATCACACTTAGTTTTCAAGACACGAGAGAACTAAGCAATACACGAAAAGTTGTTGTATTTGTTATGTTATAGAAGAGATCAATTCTGGTTTATATAACCCAAACGAAAGTTAGTTACATTCGGTTAAAAGCGATTAACGGAGAAGTCACACATGTTTGTGAAAAAGGTGCGTCTTTTGATGGGAAAACGGTTTGGAGAGAAAAATAGGTAATACATGAATCTCAAAAATTGTTTAGGTTATGGGCACTGCCCCAAACCCCTCGATTTAAAGTAAAGTGCAAAATACATAAATGTTACAAGTAAAAGGACAAAAATACCCTTAATGTTCGTGGATCACGAAAAAAGTTTGCATCATTCGTCCTTAGAGATGTATATATTCTAGTAACATTTATCGAGGAAAAAAATATAAAGATTTCAACTTTTTTTTATAAGGATGTAACTTACAAAATTTGGCAAATAATTATTTTGAAGATGGTGATTTGCACACTTTTATAAATGATTGAGACATTTAGTTTTTGAGTATTTGGACATTTATACCCTTACAGTATAAACATAACTAAAAATAATGTCACCGTAAACATAACTAAAAATAATGTGAAGTATAAAGGTCCAAACACTAACAGAAAAAATGGACTAATGTTCTTCTTCTTCCTGAGTGAGTGAGTGAGTCATTTCCTTAGCCCCAAACAAACAAGTGAACAACCGGTCCACCTAACTATATGTGATTAACAACCTTATATTATCCACTGATGAAGCAGCAGCAACAACGTAACATGTCTACCACATCACCTATCTTTCAAGCCTTTTTTAAACAACGCCCACCTGCAACTATTTCTTCTTCTTCTTCTTCAAACGTTAATTTTTATTATAAACTACTACTACACAACAACAAACCTTATTTAACAACCACTTGCAACTTTTCTTCTTCTTCAAGCTCTTTCACATATGTAGGTCAACTTTTACATTTCTATCTTATTTACTTCTTCTTAATTATGGTTACTTTTAGTTGCTTATTTATACACTTCATTTGTGAAGTTTTTGTTTAAGGCAACAATGGAAACTTTTTATTTATACACTTCATTGGTTTTGAAATGATTAGGTTTTGTCTTGTTGTGTAGAAATGGAGATATTCATGCTTTAAGGACGACAAATCTTCTTCCTAGCTATTATAACATTCCCGAGACTTGCGGAGATGCATTGCCAGAGCGACAAGAACAAAACCAACCAAATGTAAAGCGTGATTGGCTTTCAAATATAAACAAGGTAATTGTTTCGGTTATTAGATTACTGAAATTTCCCTTAACATCGGTGAAGCTAAATGTGCATAACCTATAATACGTTTCAATATAGGTGAACATTTTTCCAGTTAAACATTAACTAATACCAGTTTCTTACACCCCGCCCTCGTATCAATACAGATCGAAACGATAAAATTTGTTTGGCCCTTTGTGCCACATGCTGTTGACTACTTGTGTGCTGTTTTCAGGTTGCAGACACGATATTCAGTGCAGAACCATGGACAGTGCCATGGACAACGAGGACCATTCTTCAGGTGCAACTATTTCCTTTTAATAGCCATTTGAAATGTATGCATTGGGCATGATACACATCTTGTACATGCTTTTCTGGTAGGTATAGTTACAGGTGGAGACAATGACATACATGATTTCAAGAAAACAAAAACATGCCTTTCATGTATGGAAACACACACGTACTAGCCTATTTGTATAGCAGCATAACCCCTTTCCATGAAGGCTCAATAACTAGAGCTAAACGCAAAATACAGCTTTACTAACCACAAGGTCTTTTGGATGTAACAATTTCTTGTCACTCCTTAGGGTCTAGTTGTTGAATAAGGACAATTACCACCCTTCTGACAAAAAATCCAAATGCACCAGTTGTCATCTTTTATGTAGTGTTTGATGTGAAGGTGGTCTCTTATTAAGGTGCCCCTCGTGGGAAGATGTGCTTAAAGGCACAAAGAAATGAATTGACTAGCACGAGGGTTTAATCCTGCCAGCAATATGACTGAGAAGGAAGACGAATTCCTCATATAGGTAATAGAGAGCTCCTAGTGTGCAGATTCGCTTGCACCTTCATACTTCATACATGACTAAGTTCTGGTTGGAATTCCTTTATCACAATAGGTTGCCTTTGGGATACTGTCAATAAAGTTCTATTTTCTTAACATTTAGAATATTAGAGGCTGCGTGCATGCACCAACCGAAGTTTCAGTTACTCTAGACTAATTGAAGTAGCAGTTATCTACATGTCCAATACCTGATACTTTTTTGTTTATTTTCTTCAGTTTGATCGCTTTTTCTTTGCATCCTTTTACGTTTTATAAAATCTGTAAGAAGTTATATAGTTGATATCATGTATGTAATTGGCACCTTAATTTGCACAGTGGCAACGTAATTCACTTACATGTGTTTCCTTTACTCTCCTTGATATCTACCAACCTTTGCTTATATCATTCTTTATCTTTCCTCTTTAACTCCAATTTTCATTTGATCAATAAGATTTAACGCCAGACAGCTGATTCATATCTCTGATGTTTTGAATATCACTAAATATACATGATAATTCGTACCCACTATGTAGAGATTAAGTAATAAGGTAGAACTTTTTACAGTGCAAATCAAGGGTTCATACAAAGGACATGCTATCGGGTTGAGACCCTGTTGCTGAGATTAAACACGTGGGAGGGTGTTAAAAGTCAAAACGATTGAATGGAAGAGAAACAAGAAAAATTGAAGAAGAAAAAGATTTTTTCCTGTCGTGTATGAATTAAAAGCGTACAACATGCCACAATTATAAGTGAGTGTTCATCCGTTTGAGAATTTGTTCAACCCTATTTGAAAAATGAACCAAATTGTATTCAATTTCTTAGACTAATCCCTGTTTTGACGTTGAACAGCCCAAAATTGGTGAATTTGGTTTATTGAACCCAAATTTGTAATGATGTGCGCCTTCTCAGTTAGTTACTTAGTTGGTTATACCTGGTTTACCTATGAGGCTATGATCCGAACCCAAAGTCAATCTGCATAATCCTTGTGAGGCTCTAGGCTTCTTTCAATTGCTTGTGCAATTTTGTTAAGAGATGCCTATACAAGTGTAAGAAGCAATGTGTACTAAAAAGTCGGTCTCTACTTTTGTCAATACAAATTGCAAGCTCCCCTTATCAATAAAGAGAATATTAGTACTAAATCTCTTTAAAAGATACATAAATTGTATCTGGCAGAGGTTGTTAATTTATGAATGCATTTTAGCATTGTACCAAACAGTCTGAAATAGCTGCTTGCCTACTACTGAGGGGATGTCCACGACGACTCCTTGAATGCCCACGAGTGGGCTCGCCTGGGCGAATGCATTGTTTTTTCAATACACATACTCGTTGACTTCTCCATGGATTTTCGAAGGGACCCTATGGACATTCATGAGTGTCAGAGAATAGAATATTCGGTTTGACATGTTAAGCTATAGGCTATAGCATTTTTATCCAAAAAAAAAAAAAAAAAAGATTCGAAGGATCATTTTCATAAAGTTTAATGCTTAAATATTTTACCATCTTGACTTTGATCGGAAGTGTGAAGATGTTTTGCGCCAACACCTCTTGTCCTTGTGGTACTACCATTTTGGCCTCTAGGTGCGATCCTATTGCCTCTATGTTATTCACACAGTCATTCCTGTCGTATGGGGTAATGCAGCTTTAGAGCCCATTCTCTATCGAACCTTCTACAGATTGACTAGGTCTATAAGTCAATGTAATTCTTCTAACCTGTTTGCTACTGTGGAAGTCTGTCAGTAATGTACTTCCACACGCTCTACCTTAATGTGGCTTATTTTTCACAACACCCTAGCTTAATTACAACTTATTCCAGCAAATTATTTTTCGTAGTATATCTATTGCACCTTGCAAAATCACTCACTAATCATCACGAGATGCAAGTCCTTATGTAATGACTACTATATAAAAAGTTGCTCTAGAAGTTAATTTACTTCATGACAAATGTTAAACTGTCAAAAATCAATAAATAATAAGTTTCAATGATGCAGGCGATGCTCTTGTGGATCACCTCGTTTTGGTTCCTAGGGTCATGGATAATACCGTTTTTAGCTCATATATCAGGTTTCAGAAAAGAGACACTTACATACAGAGGACAAGCGTTTTACAGTCTTTTGACCGATGTAGCAGAAGGCATTGCAGGAATAGCGATCCTCCACCGCTGCCTTGCACCTTTCTATCCCTTATCATCTGATTGGTTCAAGTTTAGTATTAAAGGCAATTGGAAATTTGATGTTGGGTTAGGATGCCTCATGTTCCCTTTAGTCAACCGTCTATCACAAGTCAACCTAAACTTATTGCCTATGCTCCCACCTGCTCCAGTCGCGGTTTCAAGTGTTGAGCAATCAATTGTTGCATGAGACCCTGTGGCAATGGCACTTTATGCATTTGTGGTTTCTGCTTGTGCCCCAATCTGGGAAGAGGTCGTCTTTCGAGGGTTTCTTCTACCTTCTTTGACAAGGTACATGCCTGTATGGTGTTCCATATTGGTGAGTTCTTTAGCTTTTGCATTGGCGCATTTCAATATGCAAAGAATGCTTCCACTTGTATTTCTTGGGATCGTAATGGGTACTGTTTTTGCCCGGTCAAGAAATTTACTGCCATCTATGCTGTTACACAGCCTTTGGAACGCATTTGTATTTATAGATCTTATGAAGTGATTTTTCTGTATACGTCATAGTACACTTACCCTTCCCAATTGTACAAATATAGACGTTTATTTTGGAAAAAAATGGATTGTGCTTAAATTCTTGTCAAGTCTTTGTTTTGTGAGGTTGTTAGGTCGCAAGTAAGCATGACTAGTATAAATATCTCATGAAGCACGTGGTGCTGGTTCATGGACTATTTCACGAAACATGTTGTTGGTACAAAGTTGTGAGCCACCCAAGATCAACTGGCTACCGCGTGACAGCGGTCGACCTTGGTGGTTTCGGGGTGCACCAAAGTCGGCAAGAGGATATAGCCACCTTTTCAGACTGCATACTGTTTGATTCCAAAACAATATTTACTAGCAATAAGATTGTTCCACGAGACTAGTCTTAACGAGACTAGTCAACCTTTTCTATTACAATTAACCACCATCAACCTTTTCCCCATCTCACCCCGATCTTAACGAGACTAGTCACGCGCCTGCCGGAGCTCCGACGCGCCGTCACGTCCGTGAGACGACTTCGCCGGAATTTTTATTTTTCGACGAATCTGAATAATTAAGCTCGACGCCGGTTGCTGCATTAGTGTTTACGATTTTTCAGGCCATACCGGAGCAGATCTAACCAAGTTTTTCCGGCCAAGCTTCCGGTAATTTCTTACCTAGCTGCTAGTGTCTTTCTCTTTTCTTTTTCAGGTTCTTTTCAGGTTGCGTTGGAGACCTAGTGGACACGCTCGCCGGAGAACGTTGACTGCCGCCACCTGACGCCACAACTGTTGACCGGAATTTTTTCCGACAACAGCTAGAGAGTTTGTCTTTCTTTACCCTCTTTCTCTTATTAATATTATTATTATTATTATTATTATTATTATTATTATTATTATTTATTTATTTATCTATCTTTTAGCTACATTGTTTTTTGCCGTGGCCTTGTCTTTGCTGTTTATTGTTTTTGGGTTTGGTTCCTGTTTTCGTTTGGGTGCTCTTTTTGTGGGTGTTTTTATTTGTGTTAGGGTAGATTTGGTTGTTTTGGTCTTGTTTCTGATGTTCGTTTGGGTGCTCTATTTCCGGACCAGCTGAGTCTATTACTAGTTTTATTATTATTATTTTCATTATTATCATTTATATTTGTTGAGCCCATTTTTTACGTGGTGTGCCTTTCCTTCCTTTGTCCGTGGTAGTGTTCTTTGCTTTAGGGTAGGTGTGTGCTCTAGCTTTGGGTTGCTTGTTGGATTAGGATAGACGCCTTGGTTATCGATGGTTTCTGAGGTCATGTCTCTTAGAGTTAGGGGCGTTGGTGGGGTAGGCGGGTTAGGTGGGGTAGATGGGGTAGTCGGGTTAGGCGGGGTAGATGGGGCTGGCGGGGTTGATGGGGTAGGAGGGGTAGGCGGAGCGAGATGGGGTTGGTGGGGTAGGCGGGGTAGATGGGGTAGGAGGGTAGGCGGCGCGGATGGGGTTGGTGGGGTAGGCGGGGTAGGCGGGGTAGATGGGGTTGGAGGGGTGGCGGCGTAGATGGGGTAGTCGGGGTAGATGGGTTTGGCGGTGTAGGAGGGGTGAGGGGTAGGAGGGTGGCGGAGTGATGGGGTTAGTGGGGTAGGCGGAGCGGTGGGGTTAGTGGGGTAGATGGGGAGCGGGCTTGCCAAGATAGGAGGTCGAGGAGGGTGTAGGGGGTAGGAGTTTCTTAGGGTTGAGCCTCCGTAGGATCGGGGTAGGTAGTTGGAATGTTGGGTCCTTGACCGTAAGCTTTTGGTGGCGGATGTGTTGAGGAGACATAAGGTTGACATCGTGCTTCCTGGAGACTAAATGGAAGGGCTCCGGATCGAGGGAGGTTAACGGTTTCAAGCTTTGGTACTCGGGCTCTAAGACCGCGAAGAACGGAGTTGGAGTTATTTTGGCAGCGACTCTCAAGGATAATGTTGTGCAAGTGATCCGGAGGAGCGATAGGATCATGGCAATTACGTTGGTCATTGATGGAGAGACCGTTAACGTAATTAGTGCTTACGCACCACAGGTGGGCCGGAGTGAAGTAGAGAAAAAGAATTTCTGGGACTCCCTCGATGAGATAGTAAGGGAGTGCCCTTCGGACCAACGTTTGTTTATAGGGGGTGACTTGAATGGTCACGTAGGAGAGGCGTCGGATGGCTACGAGGGGGTTCATGGTGGTTTTGGCTTTGGAGTTAGGAATGACGAAGGTCGGTCGATTCTTGAGTTTGCTTTGGCTCACGACTTGGTAGTTGTGAATTCTTTCTTTAAGAAGAGAGATGAGCACTTGATCACCTTCCAGAGTGGGGGTCACAACACCCAGATTGACTATCTGATGGTGCGAAAAGGAGAACTTAGAGCGTGTAGGGACTGCAGGGCCTTCCCGGGCGAGGCATGCTCATCCCAACACAGATTGCTAGTCTTGGATTCCGTTTAGAGGCTACAACCTAGAGAGTCGCTACTAGGTTGGAGAGGATTCTTTGGAAGAATTTGAGCGGGGACGGCAGAGTCTTTTAGGACGAAAGTCTTGAGGAATCTCTTCACGTTCGGAGGAATTGAATGCTAGAGACGCGGACCAGTTGTGGACAATTCTTGCCGACATCATTAAGGAAGCGGCAATAGAGTGCCTTGGCGTGGCTAGAGGGACAGCTAAGAACCAGCCGCCAATCAGGGAATCTTGGTGGTTTAGTGAGGAAGTGCAAACCTTAGTTGCCGTGAAACAATCAAGGTTCAGAGAGCTCCTTCTGTGTAGAGAAGGTCACCAAGCGGACTTTACTGCCGCGGAAGAGAGGTACAAAGTAGCTAAAAGAGAAGCGAAGAAGGCAGTAGCTCAGGCGAAGAAAAAGGCGTACGAAGACTTGTACAGGAAATTGGACTCCAAAGAGGGGGCAAACGATATATTCAGGATTGCTAAAGCCCGTGAGAGAAGGAGGAGGGATACATCCCCAACGCCCGGAATGCTACTATTCGAGGATTAGCCAACAAGAAGTGAAGGTTGCACTACAGAAGATGGGAAGTAACAAAGCGGTAGGGCCTGACCAAATCCCCATAGAAGCCTGGAGGTGCCTGGGGAAGGAAGGAGTAGAATGGCTGACTTGCATCTTCAACAAGATCTTTTCCGGTGCTAAGATGCCGGAAGATTGGAGACTCAGCGAAGTCATCCCCATTTACAAGAACAAGGGGATGTGCAGTGTGTAGCAACTATAGGGGCATCAAGCTCCTTAGCCACACCATGAAGCCGTGGGAGAGAGTTATTGAGAGGAGGCGAGAAGGGAGGCAGTGTGTCGGAGAATCAATTTGGCTTTATGCCGGAAGGTCTTCGATTGAGGCCATCCACCTTCCGTAAGCCTCGTGGAGAAGCTGAGAGAGACAAAAGGATCTGCGTATGGCGTTCTGGACCTTGAAAAGGCATATGATAGTGTCCCACGAGGCGATTTGAGTACTCTTATTGCGCGGAACACCAAGGAGATATGTGAGAGTCATTAAGGATATGTACGAGAGGGCTCAGACTCGTGTAAGGTCCACCGTGGGGATCTCCGAGTGTTTCCCTGTGGAAGTTGGGCTTCACCAGGGATCTGCTTTAAGTCCATACCTGTTCGCTTTGATTCTAGACTACTTATCTCGTGAGATACAAGAGGGCATACCGTGGAGCATGATATTTGCTGACGACATAGTGTTGGTGGCAGAATCGGCGGAAGGGTTAAACATCAGGCTGGAGCTATGGAGGGAGACACTTGAACATAACGGACTTCGGGTGAGCAGAGAGAAGACTGAATACTTGAGATGTGATTTTGGTAGGAGCGAGGCAGGTCACCACGAGGATGTCTGTATTGGTGACCAGATCCTGCCACCCAAAGAGTCTTTTAGATATCTGGGATCGATGATCCACAAATCAGGGAGGATAGACGAGGATGTAACCCACCGGATCAAATCTGGTTGGACGAAATGGAAGGCGGCATCGGGTGTTCTCTGTGACAGGATCGTTCCTTTTAAGCTAAAGGGGAAATTCTATAGGGTGGCGATTAGACCGGCCATGCTGTACGGGTCCGAGTGTTGGCCAATCTCCAAGGCCCAGGCCAACAGGGTAGAAGTGGCGTAATGAGAATGCTTAGATGGATGTGTGGAAAATCTTTGCTTGACATGATTCCGAACGGAGTTTTCGGATCAAAACTTGAAGTCGGAAATATTATTTCAAGATGAGAGAGGTAGGTTGAGGTGGTTCGGTCATGTCAAGAGGAGGCCTCAATCAAGACCGGTTAGAAGGGTTGAGGCGCCGGGTAGTAGATGGCGTGAGAAGAAGGGAAGACCCAAGCTCGGATGGGAGGAGAGAATTAAGCATGACATGCCTGAGCTTCACTTGTTTGAGGACATGACCTCGAGATAGGAAAGGGTGGAGAGATAGGATTAGGTTTTGCGGCTAGTTACTTGTTTTGCTGGGGGCTTTGTGGGTTTAGGTAATTTGGGCGGGCTTCTTTGCTATGACGCCTCGTTCTTTGCCTTAGTTTAGGCCTCGTGCGTTGATGTGCTTTGCTTGTCTTTATTAGGTTCACCCGTCTATGACGTCTCGTTCTTTTGCCTTAGTTTAGGCCCCGTGCGTTGATGTGCTTTGCTTGTGCTTTAGGCCGTCTTTGCTTGCTCCTTAGGTCGGCTTGCTATGCTATGCGCTTTTCTTTGTTGCCCGCCTTGTTTGCACCTTTTTTATTGCATGTGCTTGTTGTTCTCTGCCTTTTGCTCTCTTTTCTTCTCTATCTCACTCGCACACCCACACTTGCCGGAGGTCTCGTTGAGGCAGTCTCCCTTCTCCCGGGATTTTCCCTGGGGAAGGGGTAGGATCTGTCTACAGTTTACCTCCCCCATACCTCGCTCCGGCGGGATTGGGTATGTTGTTGTTGTTGTTGTAATAAGATTGTTCCAGATAATGGGGTAAGCCTATATGTAACTAATACGTAGTAACTAATAAGAGCCCAAAGGCTTAAACAATATGTCGACTAACACATACAACCATTGATTCAGCTTCTCGAGTCGTGGTCTGCTGAAGAGAGGGTGGTGTTGGTGGGACACAACTATATATGTTGGACTTGCTATTGCTCTAGCCATGGAGACTGGAGAGGTTTTCACACATTGTATCGGGGTTTTCATATCCGCTTATAAGCCGAATTCTAGGGACACTCCGGCCTTGCAAATGAAACAAGTCTGTATAATGATCATATCATGTTGAGATAAACATGATAAGTTTGAGTAACCAAATAATCTTATAAAACGACCGTATTTGGTTTAAGGAGAGTTTCTTATTACGTGGTATAAAATGGCTAATTATGTTGATCTCAATATCCTGTATACATGTGTGTTCTGGCAACTTAACTACAAATATTACTACAAGATATGATATGTTTGTAATTTTGTATTTTTTTAAAATGAACTTTGTACGTTAGAAAAGATGATAGTGCCTCACCCTTGTATGATTTAACTAACCTACATAACAAAACTTTTTATTTCGTTTTCAAGTACTTAAAGGATTTGAAACCGGAAATGCTTATCGATCGCCGGTTCACATTTAAGAATGGATTGCCTTCATCAGCCGAGCTAGGCAGAAATTACATAGCCACTGGCCATGATGTATCAAAATTGCTAACCAGAGTACATTCTACTCTTGAATCGTGATATGGCTTTGCGAGAAATTGGACTTGAATGCATATGAGACAAGCATGGGAAATAAACATGTGTGGCTGGGAACCACATGCCCGACTAGAACATATCTTACTCTATTATTTGAAAAGGTTCGTAAATTGATATGATATAATCAATGTTTTCATAAAAAAAGCTTTGTTATATGGTTTTTAGTTAATTTGACCTTGTATTCATATAAACGGGATACTTTACAAAATCGCGGATAAAGTTTCGTTTATTCATTCTTTCGTTAGATTTAAACGGTTACTTTTCCTCAATTTCTCACGATTACTTTGGCGCCGGGGGGTCGGTGCAGTGGTGCCACCTTGGTGTTGAGACAACTCGGATTGGCACTGGTTTCAAGTAATTGCACTGGATGCTCTTAGCCTCTTAGAATTGGAGTCTTGTGATGTTGTTTTTTAAGTCTAATTGTTAGTCAAAAATTATAAACCTTATAAATTCTTTCCCTCCCTCAATTTATGGTAACAAACATCCAGTTTTTTTGATTGATTGATTACATGGCAAAAGTTCAATATAAATCTCAAATTTACCATAGATCCAATGAACCAATAATAATATTCATTTTTTATTACGATAACTTTCACCCTTTTTAAAAATTAAATATCTCGCAAACCGTTAATCGTTCGCGATAAAAATTATCTGTCGCGACGAAATTAAATTATCTTTCTATAGATATGCACTACTATATTTTTTAACCACCATTTTTTTAAAATTTGGTCAACAAAATCATATATGATTCGATTTTACGAATCATATATGATTTTTACGAATCATATATATGATTTTGAGAATCATATATGATTCGTAAAATCATATATGATTCATAAAATCGAATCATACATGATTTTGAAAATCATATATGATTCGTAAAATCATATATGATTTTTTCGAACGAATTTTGAAAAAAATGTTTGTCGAAAATATATAAAAGTGCATATCTTTGGAAAGATAATTTAATTCTCGTCATGATAATGTATTTTTATATTTTGAAAATTTACCGTTTGTAAGATATGTTGTTTTAAAAAAAGTGAAAACGATTTTTATTAATTTAGATAAAAATAGAGGCTATAATTGGTTTATTTGTTACATAAATATGCTGCTCTATATTGATCTCAACTCTTGATTACATATATTCGAAAAAGATAAAAGATGGCTACAAAGTACACAAAACTTATAATTTATCACAACTCTTATGATCTCTAAAAATAGAATTCCTTACATTGAACCCCAAAAAGTTTAATTATTTACGCTTAACATTGAATATTTCATAACAATTAGTTAAGAGTGAGGCATAACTAATATTAATGTGCACCGATGTGTAGGCACACGAAAGTACCTTTCATAGTTTCATAACAATCACGATGATTTTTCGTTGATGATATAAGAAAAGTTTTTTTAAACGGATGCAATGACTTAAGATTTGGTTCATTGAGTCTTCTTTAAATAATCAAATGGTGGCTTGATGTGGACTTGGCACTGGCGACAATGTTGTTAAGACCAAATGTGTTTTACTTGGATGACATGAGTAAGGATTCTCTTCTAACTAAAGAAAAGTACGGATCAACTAGTAGGGTTTATATTCTAAGCGAAGGAGATCAAGTCATGGACGAAGAATTTCAAAGATTTGTTGTAAAAGAATATGCGTTATGGTTATGTGAACAACTTCATCTTTGGTTTAACATGGAGACTAAAGAATTTGAAATAATGAATCTAGAGTCTCTATTGTAATATATAAAGTGTTCTACACTAGGGATGGCAAAATCACCTGAAACCGACGGAAAAAACCAAAATCCGAACCGGTTGGGTCGGGATTGGGGGCGGGTTGGCGGGTTTGGGTATTGATAAATTCTTTTAGCCGGGTACGGGTTCGATGACGAGTTCTGATAATACTCGCCCGATTACTCATACTCGTACCCCGTATCCCTTTACCCGAATTTGTACCTGCTTTATTGATATTATAATTAACTAGAATATATATACATTATATATATATTCTTCCATTATATTTTTTAATTAAGTATCTCTATTACATAACACATTTTATTTTGTACATGAATTATTTAAAAGCATTAAATCATTTGTTACGATATTCATTTTCTTTAACTTTTAAAAAATTTGAATATGTTAGTGTGATTACCTTTGTTTTTGCTTGGATTTTAGTGTGACATAATCTTAATGCCGCCATTTTGTCCATATAATATTCAATTGGCGAATAACCGATACCCGCGAAGAAACCCGAAAAACCGATGAATAATATTAATCGGGTATCCGGCGGTTAATGGGGCGGTACGGGGTTTGGATATTATAAACGAATACAGTGCGGCGGTACATTAAAAACCGCCCCGAACCCGACCCGTTGCCATCCCTATTCTACACACCTTTATGTCAAACCAAAGCTACCAAATTACATGACTAACTAGCATCATAACTCTTCAAACTACCAAACCCACCCCTTGCTAGTATAGTAACATCACTCATAAAGATTTTGCAGAAGGAGTAGTTGGATAATACATCACTCATATACGTGCATTTCACTTAATTTCATCTTCTGCTTATAACTTTGTTTTAAAGGGATATACTATAAGAACCCCTTAAGTGTGTTTCATCATTTGGATCCTTTTGTTATTCATTTTCAATACAACAATTTTGCAAAAAATAAAATAAATAAATATAATAATAATAATAATAATAATAATAATAATAATAATAATAATAATAATAATAATAATAATAATAATAATAATAACCCCATATAATAACCAGTATAAACCACAAGACACAATAAAACATGTCGATACACACAATACAACCTCTGATGCGTGTTCTAAATCTCACACACACACTTTTCACACCCTATTTATAAAGGTAAGATTTGTGCCTACACTAGTCCACCAATGAGAACAACTCTTATCAAACACTCAGATCACCATCTAATACTATTGATCATCCAATATGCACATATAATGTAAGTTTGTACCTTCAGTAATCTTTTCTAATAGACGAATGCAATGTTAATGGCTGAAGTGAAAGGAGTAGGCGATGATTCATTTTTGTTTTTTAGGCAAATCAGTAAAAATAGTTGATATCTATCTATTTTTATGTTGACTAATACAAGAGAATCTTTAGCAGTTCTCTTTATAAAGTTTTTTATTTTTAACTTGCATTCTCAACTTAACAAATGTTTTGTAAAATCGTTTTAAAATCGACATCAAGTGACATCAGCTACATTAATTTGATAATATTGTAATCTCGGCAACCTTCACATACATATATCTTTTATAAAAATATCAAAAGTACATTTTAGGCAACTCATTTAGAAAATTGAAACTCATGTGTGCCATAATGACTTATCTAAATTCGTTACCATTAATTCAAAAAAAATATTGAAAGGGTTTTGTTACGACTATAAGTGTTTTATAAGATTTCATTAACTAAAACACTTTCAAGTATAAACTTACTTGATATTAATATAAACATTTTGAAACTGGGTGCATTTTGTATATGTTAATGGGAATCAAACAATGACTTTCATTGTGATTTTAATGGTTTGGTAAAGCATCTAGCAATCAAGCAATGATACGATTCCCATAGAACCATACCAATGG
Organism: Chrysanthemum lavandulifolium; assembly: GCA_022545495.1. Taxonomy (NCBI): domain Eukaryota; kingdom Viridiplantae; phylum Streptophyta; class Magnoliopsida; order Asterales; family Asteraceae; genus Chrysanthemum; species Chrysanthemum lavandulifolium. Next base: position 3,061,671 of record CM040245.1, read on the forward strand.
TGTGAGGTGACTTTTTGATGCTCATTGAATCTCCACCAATGTTTTGAAGGCTCAAGGCGCACTAAGGCGCGAAGGAGACCAAAGAGCCTCGAGGCGAGGCGCATACCAAGGCGCGGGATTAATGAATACGAGGCGCTAAATACATTAAGTTTTTTTTATAATATATGTGACCATTTATGTAGCTTAAATAACACAAAATAACATTAAATACTTAATACATGACACATATAGCCATTATAAAGATTAAAATGGATCGGTTGTCACTTCTCAAACAGATCAACTCTTTGACTCGATGAACTACATATAGATTAAAATCCATATCGACTAAATATCTTTGGTGTCCTACACTTGCACTTACATCTAACAAAGCTCACAATTTAACCCGTAATATCAAGCAAGCAACTTATTAATATTCAAAGCATAATGCCACATTTTCATGATAATATGTCATAAAGAAAATACTTAATGAAAACAAAGTAACTTGTTAAAAATAACAATCAATAAAATAAACATAAAATCGCTCAATATTATAAATCATACAAATACTCACCCTATGATGTGATCTTGAAGATAAAATAAACTTATGACGTTATTTACAAATCAATAAAATAAGCAATCAATAAAAATCAGTTCAAGATATAAACTTATGACGTGAGAGAGATTAAATATTTGTAAAATAATCAGAATCTATAATTACCCACTTGATTGTGTGTTTTAGTTCTTTTCCAAATTAGGGTTATTAGATATACCTTAAAAAGCTCATCCATATAACTAATAAGGCCCATGTATCTTATCTTAATATTTAGAAAAAAGCCCCAAAACCTGTTACATCTCCTAGGCGATGCGCTTTTTATGGGATTCATGCATGTCGTGAGCCTCAATCCGAAAAAATCTCTAGAGCTTGAGCCTTGAGTCGAGACGCGCCTCAGGCGCGCTTTTTAAAACTATGATCTCGAGTACACTTTTTTTCCTTACATGAGCATTTAAATGAACCATAATAAACATGATTAAATGTTCAAAAAAATTGATAACTTCTGGATCACTCTTAGTAAAAATCATATGTGATTTGTAAAAATCGAATCACATGTGATTTTCACAATCACATATGATTTTTCGAAATTTTTAAAAATGAAAATCGTTAAAAATATATAGTAGTGCATATCTATAGAAAGATAATTTAATTATCGTCGCGATGAAATGATTTTTTCGCGTAACGATTAGGGGTTTGCGAGACATTTAGTTTTAAAAAAAATGGTAAAAGTTTATTTATTTATTATTAGAAAAATGAATGGCTATGATTAATTCATTAGATTTATGGTAAATTTGATATGTATATTGAACTTTTGCCATAATCGTAATATTATAAAGCTAAGAGGTACTCATTTATTGTTTTTTACGATGACGAATATAAACAAAATGAGAAGTGATTGGCATGCCTAAATGACATGCCTAATTATATGTCAAACAAGCATCAATTGAGACATGTAAAAATCAAAGGTTGAGATGTGGAAAGAGAAAATTTACTTCTTATGTGTCAAATTTTGAGTGGATTAGGCATTAAATTAGTCATATCATTTAGGCATGACAATCATTTTCCTAAACAAAAAGCTTTTAATGAAAAAAAAAAACATGAATATGAGAAACTTGTAACAATGTAGTATTCCGAGCAATTTACATATGCAAAGTTAAATCAGAAATATACTTGTAGATGATATGGTAGTTGAGAAGCTTTTACTCCTTTCACCAACTTCCTGCATATCTCATTATTTCACCTATCTCATTTTATGTTTCATATACCTGCATACTACTTCATCACCTTAAATGCCAACACTCCAACACCCTAGCTAAACCATACCACACTCTTCTTCTTCGAGCAAAACACACACACCACACTAGCTCTCTTCATCAAGTAAATACACTCACTTATTTATTCAATGTTTTGCAAATCTTGTTAATGAGAAAAAAAAAATTTGTAAACTGAAAAGAAAATAAAGTTATACTACTATCAAATAGTGTACACATTTGTGTACCCTCTCTCTCATTCAAATTCAAGAAACTTTTCATTTCAACCTCCAGATCTGATTGAGTTCAAGTAAAAACCCAATCATCATTAGTAACTCGATCTCACGTTTAAGATAACCATATTTTACCGACCATTTTTTCTTTAGATCTAAGGTGTGGTTAGTTGTAATAACTCAAAACTCATGAAAAGGCGGTTAGAAAACATTTCATGATATAGATCTGCTCGTGTTAGCATGTTGATCAAAGTTGGAATAATTGGTTTTGTGGTCCATTTAATCGACGTTTTCTTAGAGATTATGATGTTACATGCATGTTTTTCGACCAAGATTCCCCTGTTTAAGAAAGAGTTGGTGGCAGGTATAACTTTCGTAATCTCATTTTTAAAATGCTATTAAATTGCACTTGGTAGTTTATTTTTTTGATGTTTGCTGTGTCTCTAATTTTATTGTGTTGTTTTTGTTGCCTATTGATGGATCAATATAGTTTCTTTGATGATTGTCAAACAAAATATATTAACACGTAATTTTGGTATTAAATTTTGATAGTTGTGGTATTAAATGTTAAAAGTAAATTTTGGTAGGTATAGCTAATAATCATATTAAGTATAATTTATTTAAAGAAACCGATGGAATATTAAATGGTTACTAACTCCGCTTTTACAAATATCTTATATGGAGTAAGTTACTACGTATATGTTTAAATAAAATGTAGATTAATATTATAGGGCTCGACATAGGGCTAGGCCTTCTTCTCAAAAACTTATATGTTTTGATATACAACAGTCATTTTATTTTATTGATTCAATCAAATGTAAGGTCCAAATTGGACAAATAACTATCAAATATGTTTTGAAAAGTATACATATGTATGAAATCGGTTTGACCCGACGGTTGAACTAGTTGAACCAATGACTCCGTGAACCGACAACTCAACAGGTGAATTAGAAAACCGAATTTTAAAAAATTGATGATTTCAATGCTAACACGCTATTTTTTTTTGAACTCCATCTTAGGTCAAACATGTAAAGAATAAAAGTTAAAACGTGTTAGGAGTCTCGCTTTTTGGCTAAACCATTCAATTACAAGTTTACAACCTCTTGCATAAAATATGTAACTCGTGTATATACAAAGAAAAATATTTTTGTTTTAAACTATCTTTTCAAATATTAGCTAATTTGACTTGTTATGTCTAATTTTTATAGAACTACTCGTAAGACATACGATGGAACAAAATTCTTAGATCATTGGTAAAACTAGGAATTGCGCAAGTTATCAAAAGTCTTGAATTAAGTTAAATTAAGTTTTATATTATAAAGTTACATGACATGCTATATTGCTGTTAGAAAACAACGTATATACAAATTACGAAATTTTGTGACTGGTTGAGAATAAAGTTTTTGCATGCTTTTACTCTTTACATTGCTTTTAATTGCATGTGTATCATAAAGCAAAAGGCTTTCTCGACACATTCGACTCTTTTTCTTGTTTTTACTCTTGACCTTGTCAAATGTGCTTTTTGAAGAAAAATAAATAAATAAATAAATAAAATAATGATTGGTACGGTCAAACAGAAGTTTGACGTATGAACTTGTAACAGGGTAATAAAAGTAGTGCAAACTATCGATGCAACCTAAATGGGTCGTATCAAAATACTTGTATAAATTAATGCTTGGGTTGCTAAGCTTGAATAGCGTGTTTGGCTCGTTCGGTTCAAATGACTCAACTTGATCGACTTCATTTTTTTATTTAATAGTCATAGTCGTATTGATATGAAAGAGAAGCTTTAACTGTTACCAAGTAAATGTAAAATGTGAGTTGTAATTTCAAAGTTTTTGTTAGTCAACTCAATACAATGTAACAACGTACAAATGTCACTGAGAACAAAGGACACGCCCTTAGCAACTTGGACACAACTGAAACTACAACTGAATCTGCATCAGCGTAACATTCTCTCTTATGTAGCCCTCTTGATCATATTCATACTTGTTGGATCAACTGCAATGTCCTGTACTTATTCACCATTTTTATAGCCAAACACCAAGTTCCAAAGGAAGTGGACTACATATCCTTTGATTAAGATGAACTGCCAAACCATGAATCACTGTGCTTTTTACTCTAATGCTCATAAGTTTCAGTATAGACTTCCATAGGCTTCTGTACTTGAGTGAACAATGTTGGAGGAATAACAGCCATGATATTCCTCCAATCATTAGAAGACATGTTTTCCATCTTTAGCTTCTTAAGCAGATTCGAGAATTCACAATTGAATGGTGATTACGACTTTGTGAGTTTGTTGTAGGGGGAATGGTTTGGTTGGTCCGGTCTCCTCCACTTGCCTTCATGTCGGCTCTCGTTAAATAAGCAAACCCTCTTTGACAGTTTTAGTGTTGACCGTTGAAACAACCACAGTTTAGTTAATTCTAAACACATAGAAACAATAAGTAAATTAGATGAAAATACCTAGATGACGACGGATGATGCAACTGAATCCCCTTGATTTTGGTTGTCCTATTGTTTTAGTTTAGGGATGTTCTTAGGAAATTTTTAATTGATAAATTTAGAGTTATGAGTAGGATATTGATGTAAACTTAAATGAAATCAAGTGGAGTTCACCATCAATTTAGCGTGCGTCCGTGTATGTTGCAGTGTCGCAATGGGATATGTAGAGAATGTGATTATGGGTTGCGTAGTTTGTTTAATTTAGAATTTAGCCACAAAGGTTTTAAACAGCACCCGCTTTTTTTGTAAGGTTGGACGGAATTGTTAAAAGAGTGACCATTTATCTTCTTTAAAAATAATTTATTTATTACTTAATAAGGAAAGTTTCAAAAACCTCGAAATGAGGTTTTCCTTTATTGTTAAAAGAAGAGTCAAACACATTACGTTTTACACATTTCTCTTCCGTTTACATCGTAAAAAACGGAAATGATTGCCTTTGAATTTTGCAGACAAACAGACCTTCAAGTCGTACACCTTCAACAAGGTCTTTGGTGAAGATGCATCACAGCAAGACATTTTTTTGGAGATAGCACATCTCGTAGAGTGTGCTATTTCTGGCGACAAGGTACTTGTATTTTGGGAATTGAATTTGGCTTTTTCAAGTTATATTGAAATTTTTATAAAATTTTATTTAATACAATTTATACAAATACTGGACTCTATTTGGCAGGTTTGCATCTTCTGTTTTGGCCGGAGTGGATCAGGGAAGACTTTCACTATGGAAGGAGGCTCTGATCATGATCTCGAGGGGATAGTTCCTCGAACCATGAACCTCCTTTTTCTGGCAATAGAGAAAGGTGACTTAGAAGGGAATAAAATAGAATTTACAGTGGAAGCGATGCAGGTCATTAACAACAATATTCAGAATCTCGGGGAATCATCAAGCAAGAATTGTGATAAGAAAGGGATGCATAAGCTGTTGGAGACGGCTAAAAGTCGAAGGTTTGTCAAATCAATCCTTACTTGTAAAAAACGTACAGTATATAGGTTTGGTAATGTCTTTATTAAGGTTTGATAATTTTTTGACAATTTTTTACCCTTAACTTTGTTTCACCATCTAATTAAACGCATTAACTTTGTTTGGCAACGTTTTTATTCTTAAATCTTAAAAGTTTGTTTAATTAAGACCCTCAACTATAAAAGTCCGTTTAATTAAACCTTTAGATTAAATGACCTATTAATCATAACTTTTAACTATTTTTTAACACCTTTTTATTGACAACTCAAAAACTATTGTCAAAGGGTTAAATGCTAACTCTACATCTAATAAAGTATAATGGGTTATCTATGAACTGAAAGTTATAATTAGGGTCTTGTATTCTGGTCCAGGGCCACCGACAGCACAAAGCTGAATTCAGAATCTTCCAGATCACACTTTATATTGAGAATCAAGATCACAAACAGACATTTGGTAAGATGTTTTAATTACGCTTTTAATTTTTAACTTAAAAGTATGCTAATAATACTTATATAATAGGGAACTGTATCAGAGGGAAGCTGCTATCTGGTAGATCTAGCCGGAAGTGAAAAGCCAGATGGTGATACTGCCAATGAAGGAACGGTACATACTTATTTGTAGGCAATATATCTTATTTCTTGACGTCCCTTACCTCTTTCGAAAGTTATAATATTTTTGGTTGTGTACTTGTAGGCAATTAATCTGAGTTTGATGACATTGAAAAGCATCATAGAGGCTCTTGCCAATCGCAAGAAACTTGTTCCAACATGGAGAGGCACGAGACTAACAGAAATCCTTGAGGTACCTTTTCTAAAAGCCGCAATTGTATTATTTAGTTTTTTATTACATGGGTAGTCCTTATGATTATTACATGGATATTTCCTATTTTCCAAAACAGGGACTATCAATGCAAATGGAGTTAGGGATTATTTATGTAATTAAAATTAAATAGGGACGACGAGTGTGATTTTGGATAAACAACAGGGATGAAACATGTAATTTTTCCTTATTATAATAGCTTTATTATTAACTATTACCACTAAAAGGTAAACTCAAAAAGATGATGGTGAGGGTATTTGGTCATTCACTTATATTAAAAATTACGGAATTGGTCAAAATGGGCTGGATCGGTAATGGGTCGAAACCACAAAAACTGAATCCTAGACAAAAAAAAGGACTTAAGTCTTAACACCCGGCAAAACCACAGGGACAATTTATGTAGTTTAATCATAAATAATACATTTGAATGGAAATGTGGAAAATGATGAAACTACCCTCCTATTTAACGGTCGAACTAACAAAGTTAGGCAAAATGGACTGGATCCGTAACGGGGCAAAACCAGTGTTCTTAGTTTGATATATTATGTCAAATAAATTTCTAATTTCTTCAACCAATATGCAGCCTTGTTTGACTCGGGAGTCAAAGACCTTGACCATCATTCACATAGACCCTTCACCAGACATCAAGGACACCCTAAAAACGCTGGATTTTGGGAAAACAGCTGGTTCGGTCAAGTTGACTGGCTGCAAATCCAAAACACCTCGAAATTGATGTGGTAAGCGTTGTTACATGGTTTACTTACGAAGGTTCAAATTTTCTTATCCTTTGAACAAGTTAATGAATGCATCAGTAACATGCTTCGTCAATATCAATATATTATAGGGAAAATGATCAATTTAGGAATCAAAGTTGCCACGTTTTCCTTTTCTGGGCATCAAACTTATTTTTTTCCTATTGTAGCACTGAACTTGCCTAATTTTCCTTTTGTGACACAAAATCAAACTTCGATGCCCGAAAAAGGAAAAATAGGCAAGTTCGATCTACAATAAGAAAAAAAGTTCGATGCCCGAAAAGGAAAAAGTTCGATGCCTAGAAAAAAAAATTCGACCGTTAATTTTTTATTGCACCGCTAGTCCTTTTCGCCTGCTTTTACATCGCTTTGTTCGCTTTTACGGTTTTGTCCTTTTACACGGTTTCGTCCGCTTTTACACGCCGTCCGCTTTTGCACGTTTTCGTTCGGTTTTGCGTTTCGTCCGCTTTACGCCGCTCGCTTTACACGCCGTCCGCGTTGCACGCGTTTCGTCGCACGCCATCCGTTTTCATCGCTTTTGCCTTTGTTTCGTCCGTTTTGCGTTTTCGTCGCTTTTGCAGTTTCATTCGTTTTACGTTTTCGTCGTTTTGCGTTTTCGTCGGTTTTGCGTTTTCGTCGCTTTTGCAGTTCGTCCGTTTTGCGTTTTCGTCCGCTTTTGCACGTTTTCGTATGTTTTTGCCAGTTTTGCCGTTTTACATTTTCTTGGTTTTGCACGTTTCGTCAGTTTTGCGTTTTCGTCCGCTTTTGCACGCAAAACAGACGAAAACGCAAAAGCGGACGAAAACTTGCAAAATGACGAAACTGCAAAACGGACGAAAACGTAAAACGGAAGAAAATGTAAAACGGACGAAACTGGCAAAAACAGATTTAAAACGCAAAAGCGCGCGAAACGCAAAACGGACGAAACTATGCAAAAGCGACGAAAACGCAAAACCGACGAAAACGCAAAACGGACAAAACGTAAAACGGATGAAAACGTAAAACCGACGAAAACCGTAAGAACGACGAAACGTAAGAACGGCGAAAAGGACTAACGGTGCAATAATATAATAACGGTCGTTTAAAGCATTTAAAAGGACTAACGGTGCAATAAAAATTAACGGTCGAACTTTTTTTTTCGGGCATCGAACTTTTTTCCTTTTCGGGCATCAAACTTTTTTTTTTTTTATCAGAAGATCGAACTTGCTTAATTTTCCTTTTGTGACACAAAATCAAACTTCGATGCCCGTAAAAGGAAAAATAGGCAAGTTCAGTGCTACAATAGGAAAAAAAAAGTTCGATGCCCAGAAAAGGAAAACGTGGCAACTTTGATGCCTAAATTTATCATTTTCCCTATATTATATAATAATTCTGCATGATGCTTGTTAGCTAGTTTGATTTTCTGAATGTGAAAATTAATGATCTATAGTTTTATATGATTAGTAATGCAATAGTGATCGTGTCTTCATGAAATATTCAATGTATCAGTAACATGACTATCGAGTTTTGCCCGGTGTATAGTCTCAAGAGGTTGTCTGTTATACTGGATGACTTGCAATACAGTCATGAGGTGTCTAGATTTGAGTTTTTGAACTGGTTATATTTTTACTGTGACTTGAAATCGCAATAATCAGTTTTGGATAATAAGGTCGTTTCAGCTGCAACAGAACTATCTAATGGTTGAGAGGTCTCCTGATTGTCTTGTATTATTTCACTTGGCAGGAAAGGAATATGAGAAGGATGCAGTTTGTTGTCTGGTATGGTTAAGGATGCTGATGGTTATTCTGTGGAAGTTCGTACGCTGCGAGCTGCTTTAGGAGGTTTATGCTATGTTTATCCCAGTTTTGTCTATGTAATATACTGTCTATAGTTTGCTAGATGGTGTCAGTGTATGACTATCGAGTTTTGCCCCGTGTATAGTCTCAAGAGGTTGTCTATTATACTGGATGACTTGCAATACAGTCATGAGGTGTCTAGATTTGAGTTCTTGTACCCTGGATTGACACTGTTTTGCCAAGATATGGTTCTTTAATGTATTCTTCCTCAATGGTGGAAGCATCATGTTACGACCGAGCCAGATGGCCAGATGGAAAGGGTCGATAAATTTGTAAAAGTAGTAGAACCTCAAGCATATATAGCATGAGTGGAGCAGCAACCCCAGAGTCCAAAACGTACCTACAAAACAAGTTTGAGTTACTTTTTATAACATGAACTACCTAAGCAATAATCCATACATTCCTTATGCCTGTAAACAAATATTATGCATCTAACTTTATTATATCATGGAAAGAGTAACTAATCAGGAATACAAAACAAGGATACTTAAATGAATATTCAAATTGGGACATACATGTCAATCTCAAGTTTGATTAGAACGTTTGTACCACATCCATTGATGGCTTCTCACCGCTACTACTTAGTTTAGATAAGATTGTCATCGCATTAGAGAGACTTGAGATGGGTTTTCCGAGCAAACCGCAGCTATAACTTCTCCCACCTCATCGTGGTTCAACTTCAAGGGTTGTTGTTCATCGACAAAAGAATGCACCGAGCGCGAGATCTCAAGTGTATAAAAACCAGGTTCAGCAACAAATAATACTAAATTACTGTACAAAAGCTTGATACATCAGATTATTACAGTTTAATTTTTCCGGTGGTATAAGTTAGTTGCTAGATTAACCAGACTTAAGAGTGAAGACTTTATAATCTCACCATTGCTTCTAACTCAAAGGACCAAAATTGCTCATTTCAAAGATAATAACCGACTAGCGGTTACTAGCAGTTACAACCGCCAAAAATGGTTATAGGGTAGTTACTTAGGGGCAGTTACAAACGGTTATAGACTAACCGACACATTGTTTACTCGTACCCTTTCGTTTAGTATTTATACTCGTTGTAATGAATCATTTCAATAGTTAGACGATTTAGTTATTCAAAGATCTTATCATTATTGTTTGCATATTTCATATCGACTCACACAAATCAACGTAGGGACCAACATTTGCCATCAAGAGCCTGTTTACATCTCATTACACCATTCATTCTCAACACCAGATTTCTTGTTTAACGAGGCAACATTTACCAGACCTTGTTTTAACGAGACAGAATCAAACCAGAAATTGTTAACGAGATATACACATACCAGAAAAACCTCAACGTTGGAAGAAGAAAACCAAAACCAGAAAACAAAGCACTGGTCGTTTGGTTCAGGAAGAAGAAAAACAGAAACCATTGTTTCTGGAAGAAGATTACACGCTGAAACATTGTTTCAGGAAAAGGAAGACGTTTCAAACAAGATGACGTTGTTACTTGGATAACTAGGACATAAGATAAGTTGTATACAACTTACCTTTGTGTCGAAATTGCAAACGGAGAGGACACCATTCCATTGTGGTGTCGGATTTCTGTTGTAGGCCATCAAACGCAGCAACAGAAGGGAAGGAGCTACGTGACCAAAAAGAAAGACGCGTTAGAGATACCTTGTATAATACCGCGTATACAAGAAGAGAAGACGAGACATTGCTTGGAGATACAGAATACACAACCGGTTAGAAAACAATCAAGTAATTGTTTTTGAAAGAAGAGACGCTAGCGATATAAGATTATTAACAAAAGGACACAACTTGATCACTTGTGGGTTTTTGTTGGAAAAATACCGAAAGGTATTTTGGGGTGAAGCACATTCGGTGTGGAACATAAGTAAAGAGAAAGGGTTGTGAGACGCGGCAAGCAAACGTAGAATTTTACCATTCAACGTGGTAAAGGGAAAGAACAAGTATTTTGACTTGCTTCTTTGAAAATACCGAAAGGTATTTTGAAGGATTGTGTTCGGAAAATAGCCAAGACCAAGAGTTCGAAGGCAAATCTTTAATACATCGATACACAAGGAGGAAGAGAGACAACATGGGGAAAGAAAGAAAGTGGTTGGTATTATACTCAAGTACCGACACAAGTGGGAATACGACTATGTTCAATACACAACAACGAGGTCACAAATTTAAACTTTGGATTTCTCTATTATACTTTAGATAGTATAGTTCGTTATTTACATTACTAGGAAATCCCGAGAACTATATATTGATCCCGTACTAGTAGATTCCCGGAAACTATTTTATGTTCCCGTAGTATTAAGTATACCATACTTAGTTAGAATTCCCATAGAAAGTGAAGATCATAAGCACCATCAATATGCCTGGTGACGATGCAAGTGGCAGTAACACTGCACCAAAACCCGTAACCCCTATGACACAAAGATCAATGCCCAAAACTCAAAGCCACAAACTACAGGTTTGGACTATACAAATTAAGGTGATACTAGAAGCACAAGGTTTATGGGAAGCAATAGAACCTAAGGTCGATACACAAGTAGATGCTAAAAAGGATAAGGCAACAACTGCCTTCCTATACCAAGCATTGACCGAAGATGTGATCTTACAAGTAACAAGTTGCAAACAGCAAAGGAATTATGGGATTCATTAAGAAAGAGACACGTTGGAGAAGAGAAAGTGCAACAAGCACGATTACAATCATTGATGATTGGATTTCAAACCCTTCAAATGAAGGAGGATGAAACGGTGGATGCATTTACAGCCAAACTAAATGGCTATGCCACAAAGGCAAAAGAATTAGGAAAAGCTTTGGATGAATCACTTTTAGTACGAAAACTATTAGATTCCACACCCGATAGGTTCATTCAAATAGTAGCATCCATAGAACAGACGAATGATCTCGATGACATTACGTTAGATGAGATCGTAGGAAAACTTAAGGCATTCGAGGAGAGAATAAAACTCCGAAAGGGAGGACAAGTAGAAAGCCAAGATAACCTACTATTCGCACAAGGCGAACACTCTAGAAATAAGAAACGATTTACCAAATATAGAGGTAGTTCAAACAATTCACGAGGTAATTGGCAGAATAAGGGAAATAGAGATAACTCGAATGGAGGAAACTCAACTCACAACAATAATAAAGGTGAGTGGGATAAAAAGAACTTGAAATGTTACAATTGCGGGAAACCCGGGCATTTCAAGAGAAATTGTAAAAGTCCACCAACAACTCAGGAACAATCAAACCTTATCTTAGAAGACGATGAACCATCATTATTAATGGCGACACAAGAAACTGAAGAAATCCTTTTAAATGAAGAACAAGTACACCCCCGGAAATATGCTACAACAGATGCTAGCATATAGTATTTAGATAATGGTGCAAGTAACCATATGACGGGCACCAAAGGCCATTTTAAGGATATTGACGAAAGCATCACTGGACGCGTTCGTTTTGGAGATGGATCGTATGTAGAGATAAAGGGTAGAGGTTCAATATTATTAGGATGTAGAGACTTACAACAGAAAATGATTTCGGATGTTTACTACATTCCAAACCTCAAGAGCAACATACTTAGTCTATGACAACTTACTGAAATAGGTTGCAAGATCATCATGGATGGAAATTTACTGACTTTGTATGATAAGAATAAGAAGTTGTTGATGAAAGTAGAACGATCTAAGAATCGACTTTACAGTATTAGATTACATATAGTAGCACCTATATGTCTCTTAGCAAACGTAGATGACCAAGCATGGTTATGGCATGCTAGATTAGGTCACCTGAACTTTGACGCAATAGACAAGATGACGAAGAAAGGTTTAGTAGATGGAATACCTAGAATAAACCATGCAGGACAAATCTGTGATGCATGTTTAGTAGGAAAACACATCAGAATACCTTTTCCAAACCAAGCTAAATTTAGATCAAAGAACCCGTTGGACTTAATATATGGAGATCTTTGTGGTCCATAAGTCCAACCACACACTCTGGAAAGAAGCTCATCTTCTTATTAGTAGATGACTGCACACGTTTCATGTGGGCTTACTTTCTAAACTCGAAAGATCAAGCATTCAACACATTCAAGGAATTTAGGCAGCAGATTGAATCAAAGTTGAAGTTGAAAATAAAGATGCTAAGAACCGATAGAGGAGGTGAATTTACATCACATGAATTCACCAAATACTTTAAGGAGAACGGAATAGAAAGACAATTGACAGCACCATACTCACCGCAGCAGAATGGTGTAGTAGAGAGGAGAAATAGGACAGTGTTATCAACTACTAGGAGTATGATGAAAGCAATGAAGTTACCCTTAACTTATTGGGCGGAAGCAGTCAGGCACGCCATTTATATACTCAACAGGGTACCTACGAAAGCCCTGGTAGATAAAACACCATATGAAGCCCTCTACAATAGAAAACCAAACCTAGAATACCTAAGAATATTCGGATGCACAACTTATGCTAAGGTAACGATACCACACTTGAAGAAGCTGGATGATAGAAGCATTCCAATGATTTACTTAGGAGTTGAAGAAGGATCTAAGCATGTAGGCTATATGATCCAGTAGGAAAGAAAAAACATGTTAGTAGGGATGTGAAGTTTATGGAAACAAAACCGTGGGATTGGAACAACAATGAAGAAGATACAGACACATACGATACATTTTGGACTAGCTTTATGGTAGATGGAGTTGACTATGATAATCCTACACCAGTCAACTTAGAAAACACTGATAACACGTATCAAGAACAAGAACCTATACCAGATCCACCTTCACCAATCACACCACCATCATACACTTACAACCCTAACTCAGAAGATGAAGAAAGAGCTACTATAAGTTCGCTCGAAAGCTCGTAATGTAGATGTGATCATAGACCTATACAAGGTTTAAAGGATATTACGGAAATTTACCAAACTGCACGTGAAGTAGAAGCACCTAGCTTATTTTTCACAGAAGAAGAACCCCGTAATTACAAGGAAGCATCAAAAGATGAGAAGTGGATTGAGGCCATGCAAATTGAATTAGATTCAATTAAAAAAAACAACACATGGACCCTCACCACATTGCCTGAAAATCAGAAGGCAATAGGACTCAAGTGGGTTTATAAAACCAAGAGAGATGCACAAGGTAGGATCATAAAGTATAAAGCAAGATTAGTATCAAAAGGTTATGTACAAGAACAAGGAATAGACTTCGATGAAGTGTTTGCACCAGTTGCTAGGATAGAGACAGTTCGATTAATATTAGCACTAGCAGCATATCATGGATGGCAAGTACACCACTTAGATGTAAAATCATCATTTTTTACATGGAGAATTGAAGGAAGAAGTCTATGTTACACAACCTGAAGGTTTCATTCAACAAGAGAACCTTGGGAAAGTCTACAAGCTAACTAAAGCTTTGTATGGCTTAAGACAAGCACCTAGAGCTTGGAACGTGAAGCTTGACCAGACCTTGAAGACATTAGACTTTAAGAAATGTAATCTCGAACAAGCAATCTACACAAAGAGAAGCAAGACTTCTACACTTATCGTTGGAGTATATGCAGATGATTTGATAATCACGGGCACTCCAAAGAAGGAAGTAGACTTGTTCAAATCCCAGATGGAAGATAAATTCTAAATGAGCGACTTAGGTTTGCTAGCATATTACCTTGGGATAGAAGTTACACAGACAGGAGGAGAGATTACGATCAAGCAAACTGGATACATTAACAAGATCTTAAAAGAAACAAGCATGACGGATAGTAATGACACGAAGACACCAATGGATCTCGGCACTAAGTTGGTCAAGGCGGAAGATGGAAACCCAGTTGACGCAACTTATTACCGAAGCCTAATTGGAAGTCTCAGATACTTACTACATACAAGACCAGATCTTAGTTACTCACGGACTACTCGGCAGATTATGCAAGACCAAGGATCATCACCGAAGGTAGTGAAACAAGTAATCGATACATCAAAGGAACGAAAGACCATGAATATACAAGAAAGAAGGAGGCTCCAAGATTACGGGATATAGCGACGGTGGTTATGGAATCAATACGGATCAAGGAAAAGGAACTCATCGAACAAGATTTTACTTTGGAGAGTCACCCATCACTTGGTGTACTCGGAAGAAACCGACAGTAGCACTCTCATCATGTGAATTAGAATTCATGGCGCTACAAAGAAGACATGTCAAGCCTTATGGCTAAAACGATTACTCGGTGAATTAACCGGATTAGAAGAAAAGAAGATAACGCTTAGAGTTGACAATATATCGCCTATACAACTCGTAAGAACCCAGCTTTTCATGGAAGGAGCAAGCACATAGACATTCGCTATCATTTCATTCGTGAATGCATAGAGAATGGTCATATCAAAGTAGAACACGTAAGTGGAGAACTACAAAGAGCAGATATCTTAACGAAAGCTTTTCCAAGACTCAAGTTCGTGACTATGCGACAAATGCTCGGAGTTCAAGACTTAGGATGAAGCAACGATCAAGATTAAGGAGGAGAATGAAGACTTTATAATCTCGCCATTGCTTCTAACTCAAAGGACCAAACTTGCTCATTTCAAAGATAATAACCGACTAGCTGTTACTAGCAGTTACAACCGCCAAAAACGGTTATAGGGTAGTTACTTAGGGGCAGTTACAAACGGTTATAGACTAACCGACACATTGTTTACTCGTACCCTTTCGTTTAGTATTTATACTCGTTGTAATGAATCATTTCAATAGTTAGACGATTTAGTTATTCAAAGATCTTATCATTATTGTTTGCATATTTCATATCGACTCACACAAATCAACGTAGGGACCAACAAAGAGTACATAAAATAGCAAACAAACAATAAAAGTCCAAAAATCAATGTCACTGATAACATGATGACAGTTGCAAGAACAAGGATGATTTCCATGTGGATATAGGATCCAAATCGACCACGTTCTGACGGATCGGTAATAGTTTCTCATGTGGTCAATTTAATCAAACCACATTATACCAGTAGTGTCGATAGTGAAACAAAGTGGTCAAGGTTGTCATAGGAGAATCTTCCCTGCAAAACAGGAACACGCGTTCATTAACAAACTGATAACATTGATAAGAAAAACATTATAAAACGATACATACAAGCATACCAAATCTGATGGTTGGAGCGTTTAGAAGCTGTTATTGCTCTCAAGTGAGCACGAGCAGAGGCGGAATTGGTCACAGTAGTCAATAACGAAGGTTGTAATAGTTGATCAAGGTAAGGCATGTCAATGCTACCAAAATTTCTCCAAAATTCACCTTTCATTTTAGCTTCCATGTCCCCTAAGAGAAGGGCAGCAGCACCTACTTCAAGGAAGTTGTGTTTACTCATCCCTTGATGATTCAAAGAACGATCACTGCACGGTTGGATTTCCAAATATTACAAGTAGCCACAATACACGGAAAATTACTAGATGTAGCAATTTCGGCCTATTTACTTACGAATAAGTCGACTTAAGTTCTACTATATCTATAGCAGGTGACCGGCAAAAAATATTATCTTAGAGAGTTTTTAAATAATCGAGTATTAATTTATCGAGTTTCTACTGTAGTCCATGAGCAGTAAATATTTGATCTTGATCTAGGTGGGAGTAATAAATGTCAAAAGTTAATATCACAACAAACCACTAGGCCCTATTAATAGAACAAGATAAGAAAAAGTGTGATGGCAAATCCCAACCCCAGTAATCTGGCTTTTAAATCCCAATCCCAACCCCCTCTTTAATTCTATGTATCTGGCTTTTAAATCAACATTTGTTTTGTATATTTGTGCTGTTTATTTTATTGATGATCTGCTTTCTTCTTTGTTTACTCTGATTCTATAGTAATTTAATTAGTTGTAGCTGTAATTTTTTTTTTTTTTTTTTTTTTTTTTTTTTTAAGGTTTAGTGATTAATTGCATAGATTTTTATGTCTTGTGTAAAATAATATAAATATGCCTCCTTGATTTGTGTTAACCGCTTATTATGCTTTTGTGGTATTTGTTTAATTGGGGTGAGTGGATTTAGCCAAGGTTTTATTCAAAAACACCTTTGTTTTTGCTTCATTTCTGTATTTTTTTTAGAAAATTTGTTGGTAAATAAAACCAATACATAGTTAAGAGTTTTTTAAGCCTACCTTGACTATTTACATGAGAGAAGTACTTAAATAGTCATTGCTTCTTTATAAATTAAAATTAAAATGATGATAATAAGTTAAAATTGAATTAAGTGAGTCAGATTGGGGCTTGGCTTTTGAAATGTGTTATTGTTGTAGACTATATGTTTGCTATATTCTCAGGGTTGTATGTTGTCAGTGTGAGAATGACCTGTGTTTTTTTTCGCAAAACTGAGTAATATAGCTGCGGAACTGCACATATAATGTCATATAGGATTGAGATTTAGGCTTATTAAGATTTGTTGTAGATGTAGCGTAAAGTCGTAAACGCACTCGTTCTGTGCACAGCTTAATATAGTGTGTTTTGGTAATGTTGCTATGCATTTTAAGCTGTATGCTGTTTAAACTGTTTGATTCAAATAAAGAGATAGTTAAGATGATTGTGACTTATTTAAACTGTTTGATTGATGCTGAAACTTAGAAATTAAGCCGAATTGTTTACTTTGGATCTGATTATGATTCTTAAGTAAGATGATTTGATGGTTATGTAATTTCATAATGCTGCCAGATTAAATATGAATTTCCAAACGGGATTGAAATATGATTCTAGAGTAAAATTTGTACTATATTTGTTCATAGCGTCGTTCTTTTGGAATAACGCATTAGGTTTTTGTTAGTTTTGATGGAGGAGACATATACGATTGAGATTTAGGCTTATTGTCTCGCTTTGTTTCTGTATCTGTTTGAGCATCGACATTGAAGATAGGATTGATTCTAAAACATTTGCGGTTTGTGTTTGCAATGCTTTTTTGTCCTTTATGTTACTTAGTTCTTGATTACGAATTTGTCATAATCTCTAGTTTTTAAGTCATTTATGTGTGTTTGGATACAACATGTGATTTGTTATAGATTCATAGCCTTTCATATTCGTATAAAAGGCTTAGTATTCTGATTTTGATAATACCTGTAATAATGGATTTTAAGTGCATTAAAAGTTTATAAACGAGATTTGTAGCAACATGAATATGTCATAAGGCACATGTTTTGCGTGTTCTGATTTGTTGATATGTTATGTGATTAAAATTTCTTCATTCATTACTTATATTTATAGGAGTCTAAATGCAAATATCGATTTAGGCTTTTTTTTTTGGTCGAGAATAGTCGATTTAGGCTTAGTGTATGTGAATTGGTTTTAAGTAGTGATCGCGGTTTAGGAACATGGTAAGTCCCTTTTTATTGATGATGATTAGGAAATATAGGAGTGTATGTGATACCTTGGGAGATTTTCTATCTTGCTTCTAATTGGGATTATGAGATTGTGTAAATTTGTTCTGTTAAATATCGCGGGGACCAAAAAGGGTAGTTGGTCACTATTTCGTTTATTTATTGTCATTGCCCGCAGTTTTTTTGTTTAAGTTTTGAGCTTTCGTGTTGAAGCACCTCTCTGTTGATTAATCTATTGTTAACTGAGATATTTAGAGGCTGTTTGATAAAATAGAGTGATTTAGCACTGAATGATTTGAAAGTCTAAATGAATCAAAGACTTTAAATGAACCTGATGCGAATCAAAATAGGTTGTTTGACAGATGTTACGAGTTAGTGCTCTTAATAACATAAAATTACCAACATAAACTTTGGTTGTATCATGAAACATGATTGTTTAATAAGTGGTCTCGGGTGATAAATTTTATAACTTGTAAAATAGAAATTACTAACAACAAAATAATTAAAATATTCACATTATTAAAAGTAGATACAATCAGTTTTACGTATAAGTCTTTCACTCTTTCGTTTTGACAAAATGATTTACGCTAAATTTGTTAGGATGACATCAAATCCTCATTTGATAAATGATGGTAAAGAAATGCATCATAACAATTTTAGTTTTAATATTTCTAGTCTAGAAATGGCACCATGAATACCCCTATAACATATATAGTTTTATAAAGAATAATTGTAAAATAAGACTACATGGTAAATTGTGAGACGCTGAATGGTTTTGAACCTCACCTAGTGCTAAATTGTTCAGAATAGGATAAATGACTAAGCGTGTCACTTTTGTGTTATCAAACGGTCTTGGCCTTGACCGAATCAATGGAAGGCCTCTTAATTATCCCATTTATAGCCTATCAAACAACCCCTAGTGTATTTTGTAGTGTTTTAGAGCTTAATTGAGATATTTAGTGTATTTTGTAGTGTTTCATAACTAAGGTGTTACGTTTAAGATAGTAATTGGAATAAACTTGTTGGTTTGTGTGTACATGCTGCAACCTGTCACTCTTTAATTGGAATAAAGTCGTAAACTCACTCGTTCTGTCTATAGCTTTATATAGTGTGTTTTAATGTTATAAAGACTCTACTGCAGTCACTTAGACTCCGTTTACTTATGAGGGACCGTATAAGAAGATTGTCCCAGATAAGTCTATGTGGGAAACAATTCTTGAGCGCGGGTTGGAAAAATTCTTAGAAGATGCTATCCTTCTTATTGGCGATGTTGTTGTTCTTGCGAGCACTTGGTAAGTCCTTGTTGACTTTTAATTGTCTGCTTTTCTGGAAGTTCTAATAACTTTTTTAGGTGCCTAGACTCCGATGTCATTCGACATCTCAATGCTGATAATCTTTCTCGCGTCACTTTGACATGTCTTGATAAGGAAGATTGCTTCACTTATGTTGAGTGCATTTCTAAGCTCATGGGGAAAGTGAATTCCGAGAATCTCATAGTTGCTATCTAGAAAAACTAGCAGAAATTTAATAGGGTTGGTATTTTCTTTCATATTTTATGAATGCTTTACTATCTTTTAGGATGATCACAGGTTTATTGATGCACTGATCATCATACTCATGTAGATCGAGTACTTATTTGAACATGTTTGGCCAGATGAAGTCATTTGGATTGATTTTTCTCTTTCTAATACATGTTTTTTTGTTTAATGTTTGTAGGTTGCTCGCCTTCCTGTTATGACCTAAACGCCAAACAATGAGTTGGTGATATCTTCTCCCAGTCCAGCACAACTCGCCATTCTTGATAAACATGCAACTGAGAGACAGAAAAAGATATTCGAGGAAGCATATGCTGTAAAACCCTAAAAATACGAAACGTGTTAAGAGACTAAAATACCCTTGAAATCGAACATTTATTAAATACGTAAAAATACGTTTATATCATTTAACGAAAATTAAAAACTAACTTACGAATAATAAAAACTTAACGAATATGTTACGTGATCGACTTTGGTATGACGAAAGATGTAAATGTCTCGCGTAAAAGTTTGGGCCTTGTTTTCGTTATTTGGGAACCAAGATGGGCTCGTTTCTTTTCTTGCCAAGCCGAGAGTCCAAGAAGCCCAAAGGGGCGTTTGTTTTGTGTTCGGTTGGACCAGCCAAGCCCATACCCCTCAAAGCCCTAAACGAATTTTTGTACTAGCTATATATACAAACACATTAACATAAAATTGGAACCCTAGTTTTGCCTCTCTCTTTTCTTTTTCTTCCATTCGGCGAAGCCTATCAACCCCTTGGTGTCGCGAGTTTTGTTCAACAAAGCTAAGGTATAACATGTTTGCTCGTCTTCTTTTGTTACACCTTACGTTAATATATATTGTAATATGTTTTGTTTAGTCGATCTTGTGTTTTTCTTTTGGCCGAACCATATGAAACCAAACAAAACATAATGACTTGAACCTTATAAATATTAAAGAGCATGCTATGTAATACGTATTGGTTGAACCGGTTATTTAGTATGTCGAGATAAAAGAACCGAACCACATATATAAATGTTATCATGCCTAATAAATTCGAAACCCTAATTGGAATGGAACCCTAAGTGTAATTAATGGTCTAAACATGTGATTATAATGGTTTTAATAAACCCTAAACCGGACAAAGATCATATGTCGAATTTGTGTGTGTTATAGATCCAATTTTATAAGTGCAATAACCTGGGTTTTTGTGGGAAAAGTTTATTTTATGTCTTAGTTAAGTTTTTCAAGTGGTTTGGTCGGATTTGGAGTTGTCTAAGTCGTATTTTGAATTTTACAAAATCAAGTGTCAAAGCCGAGAAAACGGTCCGAAATTTAGTTGTATTGTTTGATTTTTCATTTTCAAACCATAAGGAATTGGGAGCTCTCCTTTTACAGGAGTGATATTTATGACATAAATGAATTTCTGGGAGTTTTGGGAATTTTTCCAAGGTGTCTAAACAGGTCCAATAAGTGTAAACTTTTAAGGTGTATTTTCTGATTACTTTGTGGATAGGTCTGGACTTGTGATTTTCCATAGGCCATTTGGCATAGAGATAGAACCCACCAATTTTTGGAGACTCTTTTAACTCATATGGGAACCTCTGGTATTTTGCTTGATTTCATTTGAGCTAAGTAAGTATTTTATAAAAATCACTAAAGTCTGGTCCGAATATGAGTTTATGAAACTGAAAGATAAAATATGATATCAATAGGTAACACACTTACAAATGCATAAGAAGCTTATAAAATGAGAATATACTTATAACTCTAAGAATGTTAATGCGATGAATCCGTTATAACTTTAATGATGCTAATAAGTATTAAATAAATCATAATCCGTGTAGATTCGTTGAAGGAGACGCGACGTTACATCTTCGTATTCCTACATTCGTTTGCTTTCCTCTCATTTGCTTTAAGGTACGGATATTCGCCTTACTTTAAGACACTTGAGTTATCGTCTGATATATTCGACCTTTTCGAGAAAGGTTCCGTATGATGTTCTTTTCGTTCGCTTTCCTATTATGCTTATTAGGATTCCAATGCCATTGCTATGAACCCTTTCTCAATGCTTGATCATTACTTATCCGAACTATGTTCTAGTGAACTATGCAATATCCGATGTGAACTTATGTTAGGAAGACTCGATATACACATTTGTTGAACTTTGCTATGGTTGATTATGAACTTCGATTATGAACTTCGCTTATGAATGTATGATATGCCACCGTGATATGAAATTCGACTTACGAATATCCGAATATGAACCTTATGATATGAAGTTATCGATATGTTATCTGTGACCTTTATGATGAATTATGATCCGTGTCATTTATGACAACTGTTTGACCCGAGTTAGTTTGACACCCGAGCCAAATATTTAACTAGTCATGGGGTTCCATGTCCGTATCGATGATGCACCTCGATATGACTCTAGGCGATAGAGTGATGTTCGCGCCACGTCTCGGATGGTGTAAGGAAGGGCGATGGATGCATCCTAGATCCGATCCGTTATCCGATATGATTTGTTTGGTGAATGATGTCGTGTGCAATACGCGTCTTCACAAATTCGGGAGCTAGCTACTCCATTGGTTACTTGAGGTCTCCTCATATTATATATGGTATTCCGAGGTCACCCTCCAATAAGAAAGTTACTCGATATGATATGTTCTGGGCTCGTGGTAGTTAACTAAATCTTTATCTGTTATCTCTATGTTAAGTATTCTGATTTTGATTCGGTATGTTCAAGTGTTTACAATTATGAGCTAGGCTTATTATGTGATATCATATGTTTTTATGCTTTCGTATGTTTATGTGACTACCGTCTGCTATGCTAAGATATGATTAATTTGTTTAGATATGATTCGCATGCTGCCATCTGGTTGTCTGTTAACTTATTGTTATGTGAACTTTTGATCTGAGTGATGACTACGTTAGTGATAATCAATTGTTCTGAAAGTTTAGTAAGTATAATTGTTCCGTTAATCTGGTAAACTTTACTTATACGTTAAGGTATCTATCTGTTTATGATTTGGTCTGCCATGAGTGTTTGTTGTTTCCGCTGCTACAATATTGAATTAAGTGCTTTAAATGTTGATTAATTGATTTGTATGAATGCCATGTTTATTTACTAGGAAGTGTTTCCGTTAGTCATTAGACTTTCCGTTTGGCCTATACGTGTCGGTTATTGTGATATGCTATGTGTTTGGTTGTTCGATATGTTTGTGTTTGTGTCATTAATGTGCTATGTGATGTCTAAACTGTTATGTGGTTGTTTGGATTTCTGTATATTTGTGCTTCCGCAGAATCCTAAAAGATCCTTCGTCATTATTTCATTTTATTTTCGTTATTCGTATATTTGTTCTGTTTTAGCTTTTTGTTTCTGTTATATCTGTTCACTGGGCTTTGTAAGCTCAGCCGCACTTTTCTTTTCCTGCGGCAGGTATTTAAGCATTCAAGATGAGCTTATGGGATAGGCGATCCGGGTTGAGAATAGAGTGAGAGCAAGACTTGACCTTTAGAAATCTTAGATTTATTTTGAAGTTTAGATATTTATGTTTTCTTTTGAATATTTTGTAAAGACTTTCGCTTTTGTATAGCACTTAAAGTTCTGATATGAAACTATATTTGTGATATCTTTACCCTTGTCGGGTTGGGGTGTTACAATTATGGTATCGAGCTCTAGGTTTTAGGACCCTTAGAGCTTAGGCTATGACCGTGAGAAGTGGGTAGACATTAGGTTTCCGTCTGCTCGGATATCTTCGATTCCTTTTGATGGTTGTCCGATTGACTTGATATCCTTTTGCCTTCACTAAATTGGCCTCCTTTGTTCGCATCAAATTTTGTTATTTTGTTTTCGCCGTCCGCTTGTCGATCGTTAGATGGAGACTAACCGTGGAGCCAAGAAGATGGTGCCGACCTGCGTTGTGCGACGGTTCTGTGTTGGAGAGGTTCGTGAAGCGAAGCCACACTCGACCGCCGTCTTTGTCGGAGACATCTGGATGTTGTTGGAGGAAGTTGGATGAACCAACCAAAGGCGCAAGAGACGGAGACAAGATTCAACCGGTGGTGAGAAGATTCATCTACTTCATATGATTTGGGCGCGACTTATGTCACTCGATTCGTTTGTCATGCGTTTCAAGACGGTTTGATATTCGATAAGTGATTACGATTTGTATTGCTTTTCTCTCGATTTGTTCGAACTCGGTGTACATCGTGAAGTTTTATCGTTTAGCATTCGGTATATCTCGACTTTTCTTTACGGATCATCGATAATAAGTCATGAGGAAGAATACGAGGTGGACTCGGATTTAAAATCTACGGCTACTAGGAGGTTTAATTCGATACAAGAATAGAGATTTGCGCTCCGATTAGTTGTTCTCCTTATGAGGAATTTCGACATTGGATTTTGAGTTAGGTTCTTTTGTTTTCATTTTGACGTTTGAATCTGGATTTTTAAGTTTTGTTTTGGAAGTTCATCTTAAGACGATTACGCAAATTTTGTTTGGTTAATGGAAATAAAACAAAATTTTGAAAGTATAGTTCTGTCTGTTGTTTCTTTCGATAGATCCGTTAAGTTTCCGTTAGTCCTCATAAGTTTCGCCTCGCTATTCGTTTTCTTGGTGATGTTGTTTAATTTCCGCTTGAATGAAGTATGACCATCATGATGATATACTCATGAGTATCTGGTTTGTTATAGTATGTAACCTGCTATCTGTATGTTATCTGTATGTGGTATGTTATTAGCTATGTGTTTTGTCATGACCCGAGACCGAATATAATGACAATAAGAACTTGTTATGTGATGCAAGTATTATGACGCTTTGATCAACGTAATAATACCGAGATCATATAATCGAACTTATTGAAGGTATCTGACGTCCCGAGAAATGCCTGTGGTTGATGTGTGTATAGACTTTGACTTGTATCTGTTATTTGGCACTTCTCATGTTCGTTTGAAATTCCGTACCTATTTGTGAGATTTCGTCGATATTTGTTACGTATAAGTTTTGTACGTTTGGAATCCGAAGTTGTTATGATCTGTACGAACCTATAGATTGCTATGACCACCTTAAGCTTATATGTCTCCACATATTTCTGCGACTATTGAGGCCGATAGGATTTATTTCGTCTATACATATGATGTCCTTATCATTAGATATCTGAATAAGTTAGAATTTGTCGTTTGATTTTCTGCGTCTCATCTGTTCTCCGCCATTATTCTGATGAGTATATAATTATCTATTATAAGTATTTGACTATTGATTGGATTTCTGAATAAGTATGAGCTTAAATATTCTGATAAGAAATTCATTTGTTTCGAGATAAGATTAACGTTCGTTATATTCATTGAAATTCTGAAATCCGATTCGTTTTCCGTACTATTCCGTCTGTTCAATTTCGAGGACGAAATTTTCTTTTTAGAAGGGGAGAGTTGTAAAACCCTAAAAATACGAAACGTGTTAAGAGACTAAAATACCCTTGAAATCGAACATTTATTAAATACGTAAAAATACGTTTATATCATTTAACGAAAATTAAAAACTAACTTACGAATAATAAAAACTTAACGAATATGTTACGTGATCGACTTTGGTACGACGAAAGATGTAAATGTCTCGCGTAAAAGTTTGGGCCTTGTTTTCGTTATTTGGGAACCAAGATGGGCTCGCTTTTTTCTTGCCAAGCCGAGTCCAAGAAGCCCAAAGGGGCGTTTGTTTTTGTGTTCGGTTGGACCAGGCCGAAGCCCATACCCCCCTCAAAGCCCTAAAACGAATTTTTGTACTAGCTATATATACAAACACATTAACATAAAATTGGAACCCTAGTTTTTGCCTCTCTCTTTTCTTTTTCTTCCATTCGGCCGAAGCCTATCAACCCCTTGGTGTCGCGAGTTTTGTTCAACAAAGCTAAGGTATAACATGTTTGCTCGTCTTCTTTTGTTACACCTTACGTTAATATATATTGTAATATGTTTTGTTTAGTCGATCTTGTGTTTTTCTTTTGGCCGAACCATATGAAACCAAACAAAACATAATGACTTGAACCTTATAAATATTAAAGAGCATGCTATGTAATACGTATTGATTGAACCGGTTATTTAGTATGTCGAGATAAAAGAACCGAACCACATATATAAATGTTATCATGCCTAATAAATTCGAAACCCTAATTGGAATGGAACCCTAAGTGTAATTAATGGTCTAAACATGTGATTATAATGGTTTTAATAAACCCTAAAACTGGACAGCATCATATGTCGAATTTGTGTGTGTTATAGATCCAATTTTATAAGTGCAATAACCTGGTTTTTGTGGAAAAGTTTATTTTATGTCTTAGTTAAGTTTTCCAAGTGGTTTGGTCGGATTTGGAGTTGTCTAAGTCGTATTTTTGAATTTTACAAAATCAAGTGTCAAAGCTGAGAAAACGGTCCGAAATTTAGTTGTATTGTTTGATTTTTCATTTTCAAACCATAAGGAATTGGGAGCTCTCCTTTTACAGGGAGTGATATTTATGACATACATGAATTTCTGGGAGTTTTGGGAATTTTTCCAAGGTGTCTAAACAGGTCCAATAAGTGTAAACTTTTAAGGTGTATTTTCGATTACTTTACGGATAGGTCTCGACTTGTGATTTTCCATAGGCCATTTGGCATAGAGATAGAACCCACCAATTTTGGAGACTCGTTTAACTCATATGGGAACCTCTGGGATTTTGCTTGATTTCATTTGAGCTAAGTAAGTATTTTATAAAAATCACTAAAGTCTGGTCCGAATATGAGTTTATGAAACTGAAAGATAAAATATGATATCAATAGGTAACACACTTACAAATGCATAAGAAGCTTATAAAATGAGAATATACTTATAACTCTAAGAATGTTAATGCGATGAATCCGTTATAACTTTAATGATGCTAATAAGTATTAAATAAATCATAATCCGTGTAGATTCGTTGAAGGAGACGCGACGTTACATCTTCGTATTCCTACATTCGTTTGCTTTCCTCTCATTTGCTTTAAGGTACGGATATTCTGTCTTACTTTAAGACACTTGAGTTATCGTACAGATATTCTGACCTTTTCAGTAAAGGTTCCGTATGATGTTCTTTTCGTTCGCTTTCCTATTATGCTTATTAGGATTCCAATGCCATTGCTATGAACCCTTTCTGAATGCTTGATCTGTTACTTATCTGAACTATGTTCTAGTGAACTATGCAATATCTGATGTGAACTTATGTTAGGAAGACTCTGATATACACATTTGTTGAACTTTGCTATGGTTGATTATGAACTTGATTATGAACTTACGCTTATGAATGTATGATATGCCACCGTGATATGAACTTCGACTTGAATATCCGAATATGAACCTTATGATATGAAGTTATCGATATGTTATCTGTGACCTTTATGATGAATTATGATCCGTGTCATTTATGACAACTGTTTGACTGAGTTAGTTTGACACCCGAGCCAAATATTTAACTAGTCATGGGGTTCCATGTCCGTATCGATGATGCACCTCGATATGACTCTAGGCGATGAGAGTGATGTTCTCGCCACGTCTGGATGGTGTAAGGAAGGGCGATGGATGCATCCTAGATCCGATCCGTTATCCGATATGATTTGTTTGGTGAATGATGTCGTGTATGCACGCTGCCTTCACAAATTCGGGAGCTAGCTACTCCATTGGTTACTGAGGTCTCCCTCATATTATATATGGTATTCCGAGGTCACCCTCCGAATAAGAAAGTTACTTCGATATGATATGTTCGGGCTCGTGGTAGTTAACTAAATCTTTATCTCATTATCTCTATGTTAAGTATTCGATTTTGATTCGGTATGTTCAAGTGTTTACAATTATGAGCTAGGCTTATTATGTGATATCATATGTTTTATGCTTTCGTATGTTTATGTGACTACCGTCTCGCTATGCTAAGATATGATTAATTTGTTTAGATATGATTCGCATGTCGCCATCCGGTTGTCTCGTTAACTTATTGTTATGTGAACTTTTGATCGAGTGATGACTACGTTAGTGATAATCAATTGTTCGAAAGTTTAGTAAGTATAATTGTTCCGTTAATCTGTAAACTTTACTTATACGTTAAGGTATCTATCTGCTTATGATTTGGTCCGCCATGAGTGTTTGTTGTTTCATTGCTACAATATTGAATTAAGTGCTTTAAATGTTGATTAATTGATTTGTATGAATGCCATGTTTATTTACTAGGAAGTGTTTCGTTAGTCATTAGACTTTCCGTTTGGCCTATACGTAATCGGTTATTGTGATATGCTATGTGTTTGGTTGTTCGATATGTTTGTGTTTGTGTCATTAATGTGCTATGTAATGTCTAAACTGTTATGTGGTTGTTTGGATTTACGATATTTGTGCTTCCGCAGAATCCTAAAAGATCCTTCGTCATTATTTCATTTTATTTTCGTTATTCGTATATTTGTTCTGCTTTTAGATTTTTGTTTCGCTATATCATTCACTTTGGGCTTTGTAAGCTCACCGCACTTTTCTTTTCCTCGGCGGTATTTAAGCATTCAAGATGAGCTTATGGGATAGCCGATCCGGGTTGAGAATAGAATGAGAGCAAGACTTGACCTTTAGAAATCTTAGATTTATTTTGAAGTTTAGATATTTATGTTTTCTTTTGAATATTTTGTAAAGACTTTCGCTTTTGTATAGCACTTAAAGTTCTGATATGAAACTATATTTGTGATATCTTTACCCTTGTCGGGTTGGGGTGTTACATATGCTATGTACATGAAGGTCACAAAGATCAAAGCGCAATTAAAGTCGGATATCAGAGTATTAGAAGAAACGTAGACAGCAGAGTATCAGAACAAAAGTAGACATCACAGTATCAGAACAAAAGTCTCTCCTTGAATATCTTTTTGACCTTCCTGTACACATCAGATGCTTCCTTGAATATCTTTTATAGTCTCTCAACTGCGGGTTTATCAAGAAAGGCGAGCTGTGCTGGACTGGGAGGATATATCACCAACTCATTGTTTGACGTGTAGGTCACAACAGGAAGGCGAGCAACCTACAAACATTAAACAAAAAAACATGTATTAAAAAGATAAAATTCAATCCAAATGACTTCATCTGGTCAAACATGTGATCATCCTAAAAGATAGTTAAGCATTGATGAAATATGAAAGAAAATACCAACCTTATTAAATTTCTGCTAGTTTTTCTAGGTAGCAACTATGAGATTCTCCGAATTCACTTTTCCCACGAGCTTAGAAATGCACTCAACATCAGTGAAACAATCTTCCTTATCAAGACACGTCAAAGCAACACGAGAAAGATGATCAACATTGAAATGTCGAATGGCATCGGAGTCAAGGCACCTAAAAAAATTATTAGAACTTCCAGAAAAGCAGACAATTAAAAGTCAACAAGGACTTACCAAGTGCTCGCAAGAACAACATCATCACCAATAAGAAGGGTAGCATCTTCTAAGAACTTTCCCAAACCGCTCCAACAATCTTTTCCCACATAGACTTGTCGGGACAATCTTCTTATACGGTCCTCATTAGTAAATGAAGCGGCTACAAAACAAGCGATTTGTAAAACAAGTCTATGTGATTGCAAAGAGTCTTTATAACATTAAAACACACTATATAAAGTCAGAGATGTAACGAGTGCGTTTACGACTTTATTCCAATTAAAGAGTGACAGGCTGCAGCATGTACACACAAACCAACAAGTTTATTCCAATTACTATCTTAAACATGACACCTTAGCTATGAAACACTACAAAATATACTAAATATCTCAATTAAGCAATGAAACACTACAAAATACACTAAATATCTCAGTTAACAATAGATTAATCAACAGAGAGGTGCTTCAACACGAAAGCTCAAAACTTAAACAAAAACATTGCGGGCAGTGACAATAAATAAACGAAATAGTGACCAACTTCCCATTTTGTTCCTCGCAATATTTGACGGAACAAATTTACACAATCTCATACTCCCAATTACAAGCAAGATAGAAAACCTCCCAAGTTATCACATACACTCCTATATTTCCTAATCATCATCAATGAAAAGGGACTTACCATGACGCGATCACTACTTAAAACAATTCACATACTCTAAGCTTAAATCGACCGTTCTCGGCAAAAAAATAAGCCTAAATCTATATCCGCATTTAGAGTCCTATAAATATAAGTAATGAATGAAGAAATTTTAATCACATAACATATCAACAAATCGACGACGCAAAACACGTGCCTTATGAAAATTTTACAAATCTCGTTTATAAACTTTTAATGCGCTTAAAATCCATTATTTCAACTATTATCAAAATCGTAATACTAAGCCTTTTATACGAATATGAATTTATAACAAATCACATGTTGTATCCAAACACACGAAATGACTTAAAAACTAGAGATTATGACAAATTCGTAATCATGAACTAAGTAACATAAAGGACAAAAAGCATTGCAAACACAAACCGAAAATGTTTTAGAATCAATCCTATCTTCGATTTCAATGCTCTACCGATACATAAACAAAGCGAGACAATAAGCCTAAATCTCAATCGATATGTCTCCTCCTCAAAACTAACTAACCTAATGTGCTATTCCAAAAGAACGACGCTATGAACAAATATAGTACAACTTTTACTCTAGAATCATATTTCAATCCCGTTTGAAATTCATATTTAATCTGGCAAGATTATGAAATTACATAACCATCAAATCATCTTACTTAAGAATCATAATCGATCCAAAGTAAACAATTCGCTTAATTTCTAAGTTTCAAGATCAATCAAACAGTTTAAATAAGTCACAATCATCTTAACTATCTCTTTATTTGAATCAAACAGTTTAAACAGCATCCGCCTCTGTCTATGTTTGACCAATAAAATTGATGGTTGCATGACATATGACTTATCATCACCAATAACATCCTGCTTGTTGCATAAATTATTTCTATCAAAAGATGAGAGTTAGTTTACATACCAAATGACTCATCCCCACCATCTATCTAATATGAAATCAATAGCTAATGTTAAAACTATTTTAATATTTCACACATTTTTTATATCGTCAAGCCCAACATTTAATTATTTTCTATAAACGGACACTTTGATATACTTTCGACAAACTTTTTTTTGTTTTTTGTTTTTTGTCTTTTTAGGTTTTTTAGCCTTTTTTCCTTCGTTGTTGAAACTTGCATGAGAAATCATATGTGATTAAACACTAATTTGAATATTTTAATAAAATTCAAAGTTCATGAAAATACTTTAAGGTTGAGGATCGATGATATGTAAAAGATTAAATTACCTTCGTGTAAGTGAACTTAACGGGTGGCAACTAACGACCGCTTAGTCAAAGAATTGGTCTTTAGAAATGGACAACCGTAAGGACGAGCAATTTAATTTTAAATTCTAAGAACGAAAGATGAAAAATGTTGAAACCACGAGGATGAAATACGCCACAAAATCTGTTAATGTGATTGGTAATAATGCACCACTAGCCAAGAATGTGGAAATAAACCTTATAGGTTAACTCACAAAGAAATGGAGGGAAAGAGAGCTAAGAACTAATGTTTTTATTGTGATAGCAAGTATGTGCTTGGCCATAAGTGCAGTGGGCAGTTGTTTTCCCTAGAAATTGTGGTAGATAGGGATGACATGTTGAATATGGAAGAAGAGGTTGAGTTGCAATGTGTTGAAGGGGTGTTTGGACATGAATAATGAGACTGCAGTTGTGAATGAGGAACAATTTGAGTGTCCAAATGTGTTTGTAATGCCTGTAGAATCTCAAATATCTCTTAATGCTTTGTCTGGAGTCAACACCTATCACACTATGAGGGCCACAAAACAGTTTAATAATCAATCCCTTAGTATTTTGGTTGATAGTGGAAGCACTCATAATTTTTTGGACATTACTATTCTTAAACAAATGGGTTGCCAATTAAAATAGACCTAACCTTTGCAAGTTTCAATAGCTGGGGGTAGCAGCCTTACTAGTAGTCAAGAGTGCAAAGGTTTTGTTTGGCAGATGCAGGGCGAGACATTTCAGACCGATGTTATGTTACTTCCTTTGGGGGTGTGAAATGGTCTTAGGAGTACAATGGTTGTCTACTTTGGGAGATGTTTTGTGCAACTTTTTGAAATTGAGAATGCAGTTTATGCACAAAGGCAGAAAAGTGGTCAGTAATGGTACTTCTCAACATGTGGTCAAATGGATGGATGGAAAAAGGATGGGGAATGGTGGTAATGCTAGTTTGTACTCAATGGCAATGTGTGTACCCTACAAATGGTGTCCAAGCTGAACTCTAAGGGTCAAATGTTAAAAAGGTGCATCCTAGTTTGAGTTTGCTGTTGGAAAAATATGAAAGTGTGTTTGTTGTTCCAAAAGGTTTACCACTAAACAGAAAACATGACCACATGATTCCCTTGAAAGATAATACATCACCCATAAACATCGGGCCTTACAGCATCCTTCTACTCAAAAGGATGCCATTGAAGAAATAGTGAAACAATTGCATGAAAGTGGGGTCATAAGGAGTAGCCACAGTCCATTCTCCTCACCCATTGTTATGGCCAAGAAAAAAGATGGGTCATGGAGAATGTATGTTGACTATAGGGAATTGAATAAGCAAATTGTAAAGGACAAATTCCGCATTCCTATCATAGAAGAGCTCATAGATGAATTGTTTGGAGCTAAGGTGTTTACTAAGTTAAACTTAAGGTCTGGCTACCATCAAATTAGAATGTGTGAAGAGGACATACACAAGACTGCATTCAGAACACATCAGGGTTATTATGAGTTCCTAGTCATGCCTTTTGGGTTGACTAATGCACCCTCTTCCTTTCAAGCTCTTATGAATGAGGTGTCTGCAGCACTTGAATATGG
This sequence comes from Chrysanthemum lavandulifolium, assembly GCA_022545495.1. Taxonomy (NCBI): domain Eukaryota; kingdom Viridiplantae; phylum Streptophyta; class Magnoliopsida; order Asterales; family Asteraceae; genus Chrysanthemum; species Chrysanthemum lavandulifolium. The sequence continues at coordinate 3,094,308 of CM040245.1, forward strand.
TTCTCAATACTATGCAGTCACAAGAGTTGTTTGCCAAAGCTAGTAAATGTGTGTTTAGGATAAATCAAGTGGAGTATCCGGGACATGTGATTTCTAGAATTGGAGTTTATACTGAACCATCTAAGATCAAAGCAGGATTGGCCAATGCTTGTAAATATCAAGAAGTTAAGAGGTTTACTTGGTCTCACAGGCTATTATAGAAGATTTGTGAGGAACTATGCTGCTATAAGCAAACCCTTGACAAAATTGCTTAAGAAAAATTCTTTTGGTTGGAGTAAAGCAGCACAAGAAGCCTTTGATAAGTTGAAATTAACCATGGTTAGTGCTCCTATTCTAGCTCTTCCTAATGTTAGAAAGTGACTTAAACTTTAAGGGTTACTTGGTAAATTTGGTAATTTTGTGACTTGTTCTACAAGTTTGATTCGAATTTGGAAACTTTTTATGACAGTTATTTTGCCCTATAAATAAGGATTATTAGCATTAGTTTTCTTTGTACTTTTTGAATAATAGTTTGGTATCCTTTGAATTAGAATTTTGTATTGGTAGTACCTTTGAGTTTGGTTTTGTATTTGGTTTGGTTATTTGAATAAAGCTTTAACTTCGTTTGTTTGATTTTGTTTGTTTGTTTCGTCTTTGAATTACCAACAAGTGGTATCGAGAGCTAGGTTCTTTTAGCCATGAACAAATGGAAGAAAAAAATCGGCTCGTGGTTTCATGGTCTTATTCGTGTTCGATTTGAGATGTGCATCCGATTGGGTACCTTTTGTTCAAGTTTATGATTTTCATCGGTTGTGATACAATTATGGTTATTGGGATTTACTGCTCGATCGCTTGACTCATCAATGTTTTGGCATTTAGGCGATATTAGAATTCACGTTTGACTATACTTTGTTTTGTTATCTTTGGGTTATTAGTCTTTTGCATTCGGTTGTGCTACTTGAATGAATATAGTATCCTTGAATTTTAGATTGATCTTTGGTTATTTGAAGATCGACTTGTTCGGAGTTTTCATAATAGTCGTTCGGGATTTTTGATTTCGGGTATTTGAATTTGGACCATAATCCTTATTATATAAGTGGGTCATTAGAGTTATTATCCGTATCATATTTGGGGCGTTTGAATCATGAGAGTCCGTTCGTCAAGTTATTTATTAGCTTGAATTTGGTTGATACTTGGATAATAAATTTGAAGTTGGACCGTAATACTTATCAAATAAGTGGGTCATTAGATTTTTGAATTTGGTATATATTTGGGTCGTAATTTTTTTTTTTTTTTTTTTTTTATAAGTGGACCATTAGAATTTGAATTTGGCATTTGGAATTTGAAGATCGGTTTGGTGTTTGAAGACTTGTTTCAAGTCGTTTGAATTTTGTTCGATCATTGGAAATTTGTTATTTTGAAATTTTGGATCTTCGTTTGTCGGGCTTTTGAAGATGGTTGTCTGAATTTGATAATCTTCGTTGAAGATCGTTTGAGCCGATTTGTTTGTTTGGTTAACTGAGTTTGAATTTGTCGGTTAACGTTTGATTTTTCGTTTTGAAGATTATCGGCGTTCGTATTTGTTCGGTTTGTTTCGGATCGTTTTCCGGAATCGATCGTTCGCTTTGTATTAGGCTAGTATCTCTAGCATTTAGAATTTGGAATTTGAAAATTTGAATTTGATGACGAAAGATTCGTTTGGTTTGAAATTTCGAATAGAGTTGGAGTCACGGTAGAGATTGTTAGAAAGTGACTTAAACTTTAAGGGTTACATGGTAAATTTGGTAATTTTGTGACTTGTTCTACAAGTTTGATTCGAATTTGGAAACTATTTATGACGGTTAGTTTGCCCTATAAATAGGGATTATTAGCATTAGTTTTCTTTGTACTTTTTGAATAATAGTTTGGTATCCTTTGAATTAGAATTTTGTATTGGTAGTACTATACCTTTGAATTTGGTTTTGTATTAGGTTTGGTTATTCTGAATAAAGCTTCCGCTTCGTTTGTTTGATTTTGTTTGTTTGTTTCGTCTTTGAATTACCAACACCTAACTTTGATGCAAAATTTATAGTAGAGATTGATGCATCAGCTGAAGGTATTGGTGCAGTTCAGCAGCAAATGGGCATCAAATTGCTTTCTTAAGTAGATCCTTGTCACCTAGGCACAAAGGTTTGTCTACTTATGAAAAAGAATTATGGGCAGTGGTGCATGCATTGGAGAAATGGAGAGGCTACTTACTAGACAGGCACTTTAAGATCAAGAATGATCACTCCAGTCTCAAATATTTGATGGAACAAAGGTTAACTAATCCTTTTCAAATCAAGTGGCTACCAAAGTTGTTGGGATATGATTATGAGATACTCTACAAAAAGGGTTGTGAGAATGTAGTAGCTGATGCTTTGTCCAGATCACCTACTCCATCACTAAAGACTATGCTAATCTCTGACATATCTAATGACTTGTTACAAAGGATTCAAGCAAGTTGGGTAACTGATCCAAGTGTTCAACACATCATTAGTAATCTGCAAGTTGGTACTTTTGCTAATTCAAAGTTTGTTTGGGAAGATGATCAATTAAGGAGAAATGGTAAGTTGTTGATTGGTTGTGATAAAGTTTTGAGGCAAGAGCTGCTTAAGCACTTTCATGATAAGCCTATGGGTGGTCACTCAGGAGTAGAAGCTACTTATAAAAGGCTCAAGTCTATGTTCTATTGGAAGGGAATGAAAGTTACTCAAAGAGTATGTGAGAATTTGCTCAGTTTGCCAATGCCACAGGCGCGATCTTGCTCCTTACCCTAGCTTGCTACAACCTCTACCAATTCCCACAAAGATTTGGACTGACATCTCCATGGACTTTATTGAAGGTCTTCAATCTTCCCAAGGTAAAAATCAGTCATATTGGTGGTCATAGACAAACTAAGTAAGTATGGGAATTTCATTCCTCTAGCACACCTTTTCAAGGCTGCTAAAATTGCCCAAGTCTTCTTAGATAAAGTCTACAAATTACATGGTTTACCAAAAACAATCACAAGTGACAGGGATAAGATCTTTATTAGCACTTTTTGGAAGGAGTTATTAAAGAAATTGGGGGTCACTTTACAGTTTTCCACAACCTACCATCCACAAACAGATGGATAGACAGAAGTGGTTAACAGGTGTTTGGAGTGTTATCTGAGGTGTATGACTAGTGAACAACCTAAAGACTGGGTGAGCTGGTTAGCTTTAGCAGAATTTTGGTACAAGACTAATTACCATACAACCATTAATACAACTCCCTTTGAAGTGGTTTATAGACAAAGCCCTCCTACTCATGTGCCTTATATGGCTGGTGACTGAAAGGTTGAAGCTGTGGATAGGTCATTAAGGGCAAGAGAATCCACTATTTCCTTGCTTCAGTTTCATTTGGAAAGGGCTCAACAAACAATGAAAACATATGCTGATAAAGGAAGGTCTTATAGAGAATTTCCTGTTGGAGATTGAGTGTTGTTGAAACTACAACCACACAGGCAAGTAACATTGAGGCTACATAAGCAACACAAGTATTAAGGGCCATTTCAAGTGAAGAAAAGGTGTGGGTAAGTAGCCTATGAGTTGACTTTGCCTGATAGTGCAGCTGTACACAATGTTTTTCATGTCTCTCAACTAAAATATTTCAAAGACCAAGTCACTACAACATTCCCATTGCCACATTGTTCAGTTGATGGTTTGATTACTGCATCACCAGTCAAAGTTGTGGAAAACTAGAAGGGGGGGTTGAATAGTTTTGCCGATTTTAAGTTAGTTTTAAAAACTTTAGATCCGATATTATGTGAAATCGTATGGATGTTGAGAACGTATAGATCTAATGATAATGTAAGCAAATAAATAAAGATAAGGGATAGAAATGACACAACCGATTTATAGTGGTTCGGCTACAAGGACACCTTCCTTGCCCTACTCCACTCCCCGAGTCACCTACTCGAGAGTTCAAGCACTATGTCAACAAACTCCTTCACTTGGTGGAGAAGCCTTCACAACGTTGCTTACACTTTATCTGGTACAAAGCTAGATACCGAGTCCGTAGCACGGTGGACCAAACCAACACAACTATTACACAACAAATATGTGAAATAATCAAATACAAGATCTTTGCTACAGAAATCTTGCGGAGTGACAAATCAATCAAGGACCCCTTGCTTGGATGACTTGTAGAATGCTCGTGATCTCGCCTTAGAGAAGGACCTATATGAGGATCACAAATAGAAAGAAAAGAAGAACAACTCTCTAGATCTAGTGATCTATATGTTAGAAGAAAATGAGAGTGTATGAGAGATTTAGTAAGAAGAGGGGTGAGTTAGAATGAAGAAATGGCTCTCTATTTATAGGAAAATTTCCTCACTGTTCCCCGGATCCCACGGATCCCTTCCACTGGGATCCGGCTAGCGCAGCTAGGGATCCGTGGAACGCCTCTTGCCCATGGGTTTTTGGTTATGGGTCATGGGTTATGGGTTGGTCCATGGGTTTTCTTTTAGATTTAATGTATCTAAGTATACATTGTATCTAGTCTTCTTGGGTATGGATTAAGATCCATGGGTTATGGTCCATGGGTTAAGGTTTTTACCCATCCTAATAAACTATTACAACAAATGCTTAATTACTACATTTTTGTATTTAAAAGATTATATGTAAATGCTTTACAAAAATAACATGTATCCTTATAATTAAACTTAAGACAACATTATATATGTTATCAACAAAACACAAAGAGATCGCAAAATATTAATAAACGTTTTACGGTTTATTTGTATTAACAATCTCCCCCTTTTTGTTGATGACAAAATATAATGTTATGATGAGTAAAACTTAAGAATGGATGTAAGTTTTGAAAGCTCCTAAGTTTTACTTCTTCTCCCCTTTTTTGTCGAAACAAAAAGTTAACCCTTGGAGGAAAAAGTAGTCTACGTATTTCTTACTCCCCCTTGTTTGGGGCGTCAAGTGAAAAAAAAAAAAAAAAATCCTACAAAAAGAAACGTTAGTAACATGCTTAAATGATCTTGTGGTTGCCGAGAATCAAGAATGGGAGGCAAGGTATGTAAACAAAGCCTTGTAATAAAACGATAAATTGTAGTGGTAGTTATGCCACTTACAAGCATGTAAAAATAAGAACAAGACTTGTTCTTGAAAATGACTTGAAAGAAAAAAAATGAGAAATAGTAGTAGTGATTCCTTCCATGCTTGCATAAGGTTATGGATGGAGGTTTTGGATGAAGCGCATTTCTTCCCTAACTTCTATTGCAATTTCCCTAGTGGATTGGCAATGTTCACAATGTAAATGATGTGGGTAATGAGTGCGGAAGGTTTCCGGGTTGTTTTGATTTGAGTTATGCGGAAGTTGTGGTGGAAAATAGGAAAATATGGATCAATATCCGGAATGTTTGTAAATGGTGGTGGAAAAGAACCTAGATGTTCTTGCAATGTGATGGGAGCTAATGGTGGTGATGTTTCAAGATCTTGAAAGATAGTATTTGGTGATGTGGGGGGTGTTGAAAAGACTAATTCTTTTTCTTTAGGTTGGGTAGATCTTGTTAGAGTCTAAAGGAGTTCCAAAAGAGTGATTTTAGGTGGTGATAAAATTGGTGTACTTGTTGGTGATGAGGGAGGTGCTATGATTGAAGCATCTTGTGGTGAGTTATTTGTTGAGGATGAATCATTTGAGGTTGGTTTTGCTAAACAACACGATCGGATACTAATCCGTGCGGATATCCTAGAGTTGGATTGTGGTATTTTGGATGGTGGTAGTACAAAGGTTTGGGTATCATGAAGATGTTTGTTTGTACTAGGTGATTCATCTAGAGGGTTTTTGGATGACATGGTGTATTGTGTATTTGAGGATGAGATGGATTATGCAAGCATTTTGGGAGTGCTATATATAGAGAAAAATAAAGCATTGTAATGAATGTTTGACCCAAAATGTGGATTGAAATCTAATGATTAGATATGAATTTAAGGCATGTGATTATGAGAACACAAGCATTAAATAGCATATTCCCAAAAATGAAACAAATGTGGATTTTTCATCCAAAGTGAAAAAATAAGAAGGTAAAATCACTGCTCCACGGTTCCCACGGATCCTTCCTTGAGGGATCCGTCCAAGCATGAAGGCCGGGATCCGTGGGTCCAGTGTTTCAGCAACACAAAATTTTCCTTTGGAAACATTTTTGCCTATTGTGTGCCTATATGCAAACTATTTGGAGTTGCGGTTATCTCGACCTCTAAAAGGAATAAAACTAAACTAGAAGTATAAAAGTATCCTATTGAGATAACCCGAAAACACATATTTAGTACATAAGTACGTAATCTTGTGTTGTCAATGCTCCTAATTCATTGTAGCTTAAATGAATGTACCCGAAAACACATATTAGTTATGTGTCCCCTTTAGCATTCAAAAGACATGAGATGCAATGAAAACAGGTTTTTACTTTGTATTAATAATGAAAAAGCGATTTGTCCTAGACGTGAGAAATTGCTTTTGTGAAATTGATACGGGAAGGTATCATCCTTTTAGAAAACATTGTGAAAGTAGGTTTTCTTTGAAAATGTGTATATAAAAAATAAGAAAGCTATAAGTGAAAAACTTATCTTTGGGTTTTGAAAATTCCCGTATTGTTTGTGAGTTGTGCGTGAAATAGAGATCCTAGACTCAGAATGAAGAAGGCTAGTGTTTACATACCTTGTAGAGTCAAAATAAATTACGACGTGTGTTCCATTAAACCAAGACCAAGACGAAGTAGGTTGAATTGTTCCCGCTTCAACGGTTTGGTGAGGACGTCGGCTATGTTATCTTCGGATGCTACCTTCTCAATAGAAATGTTCCCCTTTTGAACATTGTATCTTAAGAAGTGATGACGAATCTCTATGTGCTTGGTGCGAGAATGCAATACCGGATTTTTGCTTAAGTCGATGGCACCTTTGTTGTCACATAGAATGGCTATGTCGCTTAGATGAATGTCGTAGTCTACTAACGCTTGTTTCATCCATAGTGCTTGTTGGCATGCTTTGCCGGCAGAGACGTACTCGGCTTCGGTTGTTGATATTGCTAGAGCCGTTTGTTTCTTAGAAAACAATGATGTTAAACAACATCCCATGAAAGTACACACCCCACTTGTACTTTTGCTATCAACGTAATCACCTGTATGGTCAGAATCTACATATACAATTGTTTCTACACCCGTACCCTTAGGATACCATAATCCTAATTGTGTTGTACCCTTAATGTATCTAAATATTCTTTTTACGGCTTCTAGGTGTGAAGTTTTGGGGTCTTCTTGAAACCTAGCACATAAGCAAACACTAAACATGATATCCGGCCTACTTGCCGTGAGGTAGAGAAGACTACCTATCATGCCACGATATTTAGTATTATCTACGGATTCGCCGTCTTCATCTTTTGTGAGTTTGGTGTCAGATGACATGGGTGTCCTAATTGGTTTCGACTCTTCTAGACCAAATTTCTTTAACATCTCCTTGATGTATTAGATTGATTGAAGAAGATACCATCTTCTACTTGTTTAATTTGTAGACCAAGAAAGAAACTAAGTTCTCCCATCATACTCATCTCGAACTCGTCATGCATGATTTTAGAGAAATCATCACACATGTCTTGACAAGTGGATCCGAATATAATATCATCTACGTATATTTGTACTATGATTATGTGTGACTCTCTTTTCTTAGTAAAAAGTGTGTTGTCAACTAACCCCATGGTATAGTTATGTTTAATTAAAAAGGACTTGAGTCTATCATACCAAGCTTTTGGAGCTTGTTTAAGACCATAAAGGGCTTTCTTTAATTTATAAACGTGTTTGGGTTTTTCAAAATCGATGAAGCCCGGAGGATGAGCTACATATACTTCTTCATTAATAAAACCATTTAGAAAAGCGCTTTTGACATCCATTTGATAAAGCTTTAGATCATTAGCACAAGCATACGCAAGAAGTATTCTTATAGACTCTAATCTAGCCACGGTGGCATAGGTCTCATCAAAGTCTATTCCTTCTTGTTGGTTATACCCTTGGGCAACGAGTCTAGCCTTGTTCCTAGATACTACTCCGTTTGCATCTAATTTGTTTTTATAGACCCATTTTGTTCCTATTATGGTTTGATTACTAGGTGGAGCGACAAGTGTCCAAACATCATTAGAAACAAATTGATTTAATTCTTCTTGCATAGCCATTACCCAACTTTCATCTTTTATGGCTTCTTATGTGTTCTTAGGTTCTATAGTTGAAACAAAACAAAATAAGCTACTTTGGTTTTGAACTTGAGACCTTAATGTTCGTTCGTTTAGCTTTCCTATGACCTTATCTACGGGGTGATCTTTGGACTCTTTAATGTTTGTGAATTCACCAATTAAAGGTTCTTCTTCTTCATTTATCTTTTTCTTAATTACAATAGCTTCACTTTCTATGATCTCGTCATCGACAAGAGGTGGAGAGGGTTTGGGTGGACTTTCATCAAATTTTATGTTTAATGACTCTTCTACCTTCATTGTTTCTTTGTTTAATATGACGTAAGCTTTGCTATTTGGCGAGTAACCTAGAAAGATACCTTCGGTTGATTTAGGATCAAATTTTGTAAGGTAATCTTTAGTGTTAAGAATGAAGCATTTGCTTCCAAAGACTCTAAAATGATTTAAAGTAGGCTTTTTGCCTCGGAGTAACTCATATGGAGTTTTACCTAAGATTGGTCTAATTAATACTCGATTGAGTATGTACGTTGAAGTATCAACGGCATTACACCAAAATTTTTGAGGTATGGATTGTTCGTTAAGCATGGTTCTACTCATTTCTTGAAGGGTTCTATTCTTTCTTTCTACTACCCCATTCGATTGTGGAGTGCGTGGAGCCGAGAATTTGTGAGTAATACCATTAGCGTCACAAAAGACTCCAAATTGCACTTAATTATCGAATTCCCTACCATGATCCGTCCTAATAGACACTATAGGACTTCCTAGTTGTCTTTGGATCTTTTTGCTTAATATTTCAAAATAATTAAAGGTTTCCGTTTTGTTCTTTAAAAATTTTGTCCATGTATACCTAGAGTAGTCATCCACTATTACCAAAGTGTAGTAGTTGCCTCCATAACTTTGGATAGCGGATGGACCAAATAAATCCATATGTAGTAATTCTAGACACCTAGTTGTGGACACCATGTTTTTAGCTTTATGACTCGAATGAGCTTGTTTACCTACATTACAAGCATCACAAAAATGATGTTCATATTTTAACTTAGGTAGATCTCTTACTAGATCTTTGGATGATAGCGATTGAAGGAGTCGCATGTTGGCGTGACCCAATCTTCGATGCCATAAGGTCGAAGTATCATCCATAGAGGTAAGACATAGTTTGTCATTAGGTTCATTACCGATTTTAATGACATAGACTCCATGTTTCCTAATTCCTCTTCCTATGGTTATGCCATTTTAAGTATCTTACTACGGTATCGGTAAAAGTACATTGCACTTTTATCACATATTTGCCCTATACTTAAGAGGTTAAAGTTTAGGTTTTCTACGTGACACACATCGTTAATGGTTAGAGATTTGTTAGAAACCGTACCTTTACCGATGATTCTACTTTTGCTATTTCCAAACACCACATTACCTCTATTTACGGATTCATAAGTGGAGAATAGATTCCTATTTCCGGTCATGTGCCTCGTGCACCCGCTATCCTTGACCCATTCATCGGGGTCTAGGTCGACCTTTAAGCACACCTAAAACAATAATAAACTCAAAAGTTTGGTCCCCATTTGTTCATGGGTCCATTAGTGTTAAACATTCCATTCATGTTGGACATGTATGGATAAGATGAGTATGCATTCCATGGAGCAAAGTTTTGAAAGGAAAACCGTTTTGCATATTAGGGTTCCATCCCATTTGATGGTTACTTCTTGGATAAACGTTATTAGGTCTCTAGATGCGTTATGTTTTGAAAAGATGGTGCTTTGTTTCTTGCAAAAGTAGGATTATATTTTGGAGGTGGATGTCTAGTAGTGACATGAGTTGGTTTCTTCCTATTGACGATAACAAACTCATTTCTAGATGAAGAAGCTATGTTATTACCACTAGTTGTCACAGCAGATCCACGGATCCCAGTTTGTACACTAGCCGGTTCCCTTTTTAGGGGATCCATGGGATCCGCCACAACAGTGGCTGGTTTTTCTAGTTCTTTAACAAATTTTGTTTCTTTACTTTCGCTAGTTGATGGATCAAGTTGTTGAATACCTAGACCCTTTTGGTTGTTGCCGGTTTTAACACCATCGAGTATTGTATCTAAGGTGTTTGTACTCATTCTAGCAATTTTAGAATCTAAATGATCAACTAGTGTTTGAAGTTGAACACAAAGTTCACATTCACCACTTGCTATTTTTGCCTTTTTCTAAACGTTTTAGTTTTGCTTTTAGTTCTATGACTTCTTTATCTAAACGTTGGTTTTGACTCTTTAAAAGCTTGTTTTTATTGATTAGTTTTAAGCTAATGTTGCATAGTTTATCATATTCATTATGCAATGAGTCGTCATCAAGTGATGAACTACTATAGTATTCGTGACATACCTCGTCATTTGCCATGAGACAAATTTCTTCGTCCTCCTCGTCGCTCATTCCCCACGTGCCGCTCACGAACGCCTTTTGATCATCCCGTTTGGGACACTTACTAATAAAGTGGTTTGGGTCCCCACATTTAAAGCAAGTACGATCATCCTTTGGCTTCTCGTCCTCTTTGCTTTTTCGAAACCCTTTCTTATCGTCATATGGTTGTTTGACGTATCTTCCCTTTCTTCTAAAGAACTTTTTAAAGTCCCTTACCGCCATAGCATACTCCTCGTCGTCACTACCCGAGGAAGAGTTTTCTTCATCACTTGAAGCCTTTTTGGCTTTTAAGGCAAGAGATTTATGTTTCTCTTTTACCTTAAAGGATTCGGAATCTTAGCAAGAACAAGCTCGTAGACTTTTAGATTGCCAATGAATTCATCGAGGGTAAGAGTTGTCAAATCTTTTGACTTTTCGATCGCCGTCACCTTAGATCTCCACTTCGATGGAAGTGCCCTTAGATATCTCCTAACATGGTTACGGCTAGAGAAAGATTCATCAAGTGCTTGCAAAGATGTAATAATAGTATTAAAGTTAGCAAATGAATGAACTATAGTTTCCTCATCCGATATTGAAAATTGTTCATATTGTTGAACAAATAAATCAATTTTATTATTTTTAACTTGTTCGTTGCCTTGATGAGTTACAACTAAAGAATTCCAAATTTCTTTAGAGGTTTTGAGTAATGAAATTCTTTCAAATTCCTTTTTCGGTAAAGCATTGTATAAAACCATTTTGCTTCACTATTTTTAAAGCTTTTCTTCATTTCATCATTTAGTTTATCATGAGGTATGTTAACTAAATTTCCTTATCATCATTTGAGGTAGCCTCAAAATCACCTTCAACAATAATGTACCAAAGATCAATATCTTTAGACTTCACATATGTTTGAATCTATTTTCCAATATATAAAACCATTAGTTTCAAGTAGTGGTGGTCGTTGCATAGATTGCCCTTCCTTATAATTTTCGAACCCATAGTGATCGAAAAGTTTTAAAATACAATTTTATTTTAAAACTTTTATAAACTTAGCTTTGATACCAATTGTGGAAAACTAGAAGGGAGGTTGAATAGTTTTGCCGATTTTAAGTTAGTTTTAAAACTTTAGATCCGATATTATGTGAAATCGTATGGATGTTGAGCGTATAGATCTAATGATAATGTAAGCAAATAAATAAAGATAAGGGATAGAAATGACACAACCGATTTATAGTGGTTCGCTACAAGGACACCTTCCTTGCCCTACTCCACTCCCGAGTCACCTACTCGAGAGTTCAAGCACTATGTCAACAAACTCCTTCACTTGGCGGAGAAGCCTTCACAACGTTGCTTACACTTTATCCGGTACAAAGCTAGATACCGAGTCCGTAGCACGGTGGACCAAACCAACACAACTATTACACAACAAATATGTGAAATAATCAAATACAAGATCTTTGCTACAGAAATCTTGCGGAGTGACAAATCAATCAAGGACCCCTTGCTTGGATGACTTGTAGAATGCTCGTGATCTCGCCTTAGAGAAGGACCTATATGAGGATCACAAATAGAAAGAAAAGAAGAACAACTCTCTAGATCTAGTGATCTATATGTTAGAAGAGAATGAGAGTGTATGAGAGATTTAGTAAGAAGAGGGGTGAGTTAGAATGAAGAAATGGCTCTCTATTTATAGGCAAATTTCCTCACTGTTCCCCGGATCCCACGGATCCCTTCCACTTGGGATCCGGCTAGCGCAAAGCTAGGGATCCGTGGAACGCTCCTCTTTGCCCATGGGTTTTTTGGTTATGGTTCATGGGTTATGGGTTGGTCCATGGGTTTTCTTTTAGATTTAATGTATCTAAGTATACATTGTATCTAGTCTTCTTGGGTATGGATTAAGATCCATGGGTTATGGTCCATGGGTTAAGGTTTTTACCCATCCTAATAAACTATTACAACAAATGCTTAATTACTACATTTTTGTATTTAAAAGATTATATGTAAATGCTTTACAAAAATAACATGTATCCTTATAATTAAACTTAAGACAACATTATATATGTTATCAACAAAACACAAAGAGATCGCAAAATATTAATATACGTTTTTACGGTTTATTTGTATTAACAAAAGTCTTGGACATGAAGATTGCTAAGGTGGGAAACAAGGCTATGGTTTACTGGTTAGTGCAGTGGTCTAATGGGACAAGTGATGATGCAACTTAGGAAGTGGCAACTGAGGTTCAAGCCAAACACCCAAGTTTTGACCCTGATTCTTGAGGACAATAATTTTCTTAAGGGGAATGGATTGATGTGAGCTAAATTCAGGAAGCTAGTTGTTAGTTAAAACAATTAGTGACACGTGAGGTGCACGTGTCTAGCCTAGCTAGTCATGTGAGTAACACGTGTTTATCACCACTGTTGTTGGCTAACAACCTTTCCCGCCAAAACATCCCCTTTAAATACCAATTGTAATTCTCATTTGATTAGATATGAAATAACGCAATTCTCTTTTACTATCTCAACTCTTATCATCTTTTATCTTCTCTCATTTCTATCTCTCAATCCTCACAATTCCGTTACTAATTGTGTTACAATCACAAACAAAATTCAGTTACAATAATTCACATTTCAATCAATAAAACTTCTCTTATCTCCATAAGTTCTTTGATTATCTCAGATCGGATCATATCATTTTTCTATTAGATACCGGAGTATAAAACTAAAATTACTTCTTACTCTCATATTTAACCTAAAACAAAAGAATTTGATTGAAAATTTCTATCAAATTATTATTTAAAAGAAGGGTAAAAGCTAAATATGCTTAATGTACTTCCTATCAGAACTCATTATGCTTCGTGTACTTCGATTATTCTCATTATACACGTTAGAAATTGTATGTTAAGGATAATTTGGTCAATTTACACATAATCATCTTCTTCCTATACATATTTCCAGATTTTAATATTTTTTGTGCTAAACTTCATCTTCTTCGCATATTTCCAGATTTTTCAGCATTTTGTATGGAAGATTACTTCTCCCACAACTTGACATAAGCAATGTCATCGATCATATTATATTCAGCTCGATTCTCCACGTGCCAGAAAGGCATAATCTCGTTATCAAATGGTAAACCTGGAAATGAGCAAGGTATTTCAGCTAATTCATGGCTTACCCAGTAGTCAAGATCTTGGATTTGCTTGTCCTCGCAAAACTTAATTAGTTAACACGTCATTAGCCATTGTTTTATCTTTGACAGGTAACACGTCATTAGCCATTGTTTCCGTTGTTGACGTTTGATCCATGTTATCATCATCCATTCCTTAAAATAACTCCCTATGTAGCCCTTCATCTAATTCCATGTTTTCTAGCAAGTCTTGAAAATCGTCCGTCAAAGGCACATTTCGCAACTCGCATACCATTTCTGGGGCCATGGATATACGTTGACTAGAAAAGAATTTGAGATAATATTTACAAGTTAAATTATTAGCTAAGCAGAGGATATTTAACTTCTTGTATTTTCACATGTAAACAAATTATTTAACTTGGTGGTGGTGGTGATCGTTCGTCATTAGCAAAACAACGTGGATTTGCGAACATGGCTTTTCGTGTCCTCGTGGTGGTGGTTTTGGCATTTGGAAATGGTGAAGTATTGACAAGTGAAAAATGGCAGCAATGGATAGGGAAGAAGACAAGGGTATTTGAGTCTTTTCATGTGAAAGGGGTGGCCCCAGTTATGTATAATGATGTATTGATTGTAAACTACGTTAAGCATAACGACAATATTGAGAGTAGAAGAAGCATAATGAGATATGGTTAAAAGTACATTAAGCATATTTAGCTTTTTCCCTTAAAAGAATATTATTGCATGTAAGTACTAATTTCTAGCAAATCCAATCGCTAGCTCCAAAATACTGATTTTTAAGTAGCTTATACTTATCTTCAAGCAGAAAAAGGGTGAGCATGGTTCGGTTTGGCTCGGTTTTTGGCTAAAACAAAAACTGAATCGAAAATATTCGGTTTTTGCTTTTTAGAAACCGTTCGGTTTCGGTTTATTCTAGGTCAGGTTTTCGGTTTGGTTTTTCGGTAGTTTTTTTTTTTTTTTTTTTGCTTATCGCAGTTTGGTCTTTAAATGGTCGAATTTTTAATGCAACAGAGAATAACGTTTTCAATTTTCAAGAATAAAGAACCACAAAAGAATGACAATAACAAACTGTTGTTCATAAAAAACATTAGATAAGAGAATGTTTATGCATCGTAAAGTGACACAATGACGACAATAGAAAACTAAAGACCACTAAAATTCTAGATGATAAATGTTTATGTGTTATAAATGCATATTCAAGAAGCAACAACTAAAACACGAGTTTTTAAGATTATATGTATTTTTCGGTTCAGTTTTTTTCGGTTTGGTGTTTTTGCTAAAACCAAACCGAACCATAAACTTCGGTTTTTAGAAATAAGAAAAACCTAACCATCGGTTCTTTAATCGGTTTCGGTTTTTTGGTTTCGGTTTTCTCGGTCTTTTCGGTTTAGGTTCGGTTTTTCGGTTTTCTGCACACCGCTAGAAAAATATAAGCAATCCCAAACACCCTTTAAAGGTCTTTTGATATATCGGCCAGTTTGTAGAATTAGGAATTGAAGAACATAAACTTTTTAATGAACAAGGTCTATTATGAGAAAGCAGATTGCAAAATCGATCCAAAGTGGATGGTAAGGTGGGATCTAGCTATGTTTTTCAAGGTCCTTTTATGTGTGATTCATATAGTACATATGATGATAGATTTACATGATCTTTGACATTATGCATATCCACCATATGTAAATTGAATATTGATCTTTGTTGAGCCTAATATGTGTATATATTTTGCCAAGGTTTGTCAAGGAGAGGGCCGACACTCGCAGCCATCTTGAGGAGGACTATTGTTAAGGCTTTCGAGCAGTAAAACACGTTTATCTGTTGTCTTATATTCTACAAAGTTGTATCCAAGACGTTTATGTTGGTGATTTTGCATCACCAATATGATTTAAGTGTAATGGATTGACTTAGTTGACCAATGTGTAATTCGATAAATATTCAACAAGTCGGGGTTGTGCGGAGTGCACACTTGTATGACGTTATTATGATTATTATTTGGGGCGAAGCCCGAATGAAGGGGTCCGGGCGCGCCTGTAGCATGGTCCGCGGCAACGCCCGGCCGGGTCGAGCTAGAAAATAAATTTTCCGGAATTTTGACCCTTAAGTTTAACTGATTTGGCGGTTAATATAACTGCTATAGCAGCTGTAACCGACAAACAGTTTATTGGTCATATATTCGAATTCTGGTTCAGTTTTCATAACTTACAAAACATATTTTCGTTTCTAAATCTGAGTTTTATCCGATTTAAGATTTCGGTAGAACCACCGAAATACTTCAATCTGAAAGTGTTTACACGACTCTCAGATTACTGTGATCCAATTTAATAACAGTTTAGAATTGGTTCTCCTTTTAAAATTTTCGAATACAATTGCAGGAAACAAGAATTATTGAGGAAATTTTTACGCAGGAAGTTGGGGAGACTCAAAATTTATAATTGTATGAAGATGGTGAGACCCTTTTTTTTTTTTTTTTTTTTTTTTAAATCGAGCCTTTTCAATATTTGGAAAATTCATGTGCAGAAAGTAGAGAGATTGAAGAAAACCGGATTAAATTAGAGGGCGTCACTATTTGTGCCGAAAGAGGAAGAGGATGGGAAGAATAAAGAGAGACTAATAAGAAGAACTTGTCAAATCTGTACTAATTTCCGAGTAAGAAAAAGAGAAAGACGCTTGTCGTGTGTTTGAAAATATGAACAATGTGTTATTGTTGACTCAGTGTTTTGGGTTGATGGTTTAGTGAAACCTCCCCGATCGATTGTATCATTCGCCTATTTTCAACTTTCGGAGACTGTTATTATTTGGGAAAATGACAAAAAAAATGCATCGAACTTGACACTTGCTGTGATTGTGTGTAGCCAACTATTTTTTTTCCATTGTAACACAAAACTTTTGAATTTTTATTATTGTATGTACGATTGCCAACGTGTCACAACACGTGGACTGCCAACTCATCCGGGTGTTAGACGTGGATTGCCAACTCATTTCCCCACTATTACTTTTTAAGGATAATAACAAAAAAATGCATCGAACTTGACCACTTTTTCATTGTAACACAAATCTTTTGAATTTTTGTTAATGTATGTATCCAAATAATCTAAACTTGGCATCGTTAGTCCTTTATACTAACGGTTGTTAGCACATAACTTAAAATTTCGTTTTCTTACTTTTCATCCCTTTTATCGTTTCATTTGTTTTCTTACGTTTTCATCTGTTTTTATACATTTTCGTCCATCTTCTTACGTTTTTATACGTTTTCGTCCGTTTTTATACTTTTTCGCCGATTTTCTTATGTTTTCATCCGTTTTTATATGCTTTCATCCATGTAAAATCAAACAAAGACGTGTAAAAACGAACGAAAACATGTAAAATCAAATGAAAATGTGTAAAAGCGGACGAAAACGTGTAAAAACGAACGAAAACATGTAAAATCAAATGAAAACGTGTAAAAACGGACGAAAAAGTGAAAATCGGACGAAAACGTGTAAAAGGACGAAAACGTAAAACGGACGGCGTATAAAGGACAAGCGTTGCATTAATAAAATAAATGGGCGTGTGTAGCTATTAACACGGATGAAAACGTATAAAACGGATGAAAGCATATAAAAACGGATGAAAACGTACAAAAACGTAAGATAATTGGCGGAAACGTATAAAAACAGACGAAAACATATAAAAACATAAGAAAATGAACGAAAATGTATAAATACGGATGAAAACGTAAGAAAACGAACGAAAACGTATAAAAAGGGATGAAAACGTAAGAATTTTTTTTTAAGTTATGTGCTAACGACCGTTAGTATAAAGGACTAACGATGACAAGTTTATATTGACTGGATACATACATTAACACAAATTCAAAAGGTTTGTGTTACATTGACAAAAGTGGTCAAGTTCGATACATTTTTTTTGTTATTATCCCTAAAAAGTAATAGTGAGGAAATGAGTTCGCAGTCCACGTGTAACACCCGGATGAGTTGGCAGTCCACGTGTTGTGACACGTTGGCAATCGTACATACAATAACAAAAATTCAAAAGTTTTGTGTTACAATGAAAAAAAAATAGTTGGCTACAAACAATCACAGCAAGTGTCATGTTCGATGCATTTTTTTGTCATTTTCCCTTATTATTTATATACTATATGTTATCTTGGGTGAGTTCATCTTGTTTCACCTGTTTATCATAAGATACACAACCCAGATCGACCAAGTTTGGTTTATTCTTTATAAGTTTGACCAATAAAAATGATGGTTGCATGACATATGACTTATCATCATCAATAACATTTACTTGTTGCATGAATTTGTTTATATCAAATTGCAAGTGTTGTAATTATTGCAAGAATTTAAAGCTGGTCATGAACTAGCCTTCAGGTTACTGCCTTATTTTAGTTCATTAGAGTCAGCGTTCCGAAGACATGTTCACTATAACAATCGCCGCTTTCGCGAGCGAAATTTTAGGGCTTCGCGGGGACATGTCCTGCGAAATCTTTCCCGGGGACATGTCTCGCGAAGTGCCCGACAATACATTCTCGGAATACTTTTCCGGGGACTGTTACCCTTTACCGGGTATGTGGGTCCCATGAGCAATTGTCGCCGTCAAACATGTCCGACGTGGCATCTATTTTTAGGGGGACACGTCCCCGGGAACCTATTTTAGACTTTAATTTAAGTACCGTAATTCGTTATTAGTCCGGCGTGGCACGCGTTTCTTGGGGACATGTCCCGGGGAAGTATGTAAGCTTGTTGAGTTAAACTCTTTTGCGGGGACATGTCCCGGGAAGTATATAACCATTGTTTGAGTTAAGCGAGCGAGTATAGGTGCTATGGTATCGTATCATGTTAAGCGAGCGAGTATATGTGCTATGGTATCGTATCATATTAAGCGAGCAAGTATAGGTGCTATGGTATCGTATCATGTTAAGCGAGCAAGTATAGGTGCTATGGTATATGTATCATGTTAAGCGAGCGAGTATAGGTGCATTGGTATCGCATCATGTTAAGCGAGCAAGTATAGGTGCTATGGTATCGTATCATGTTAAGCGAGCGAGTATAGGTGCTATGGTATCGATAATGTTAAGCGAGCGAGTATAGGTGCATTGGTATCGTATCATGTTAAGCGGCGGTATAGGTGCTTTTGTATACATATCATGTTAAACGAGCGAGTATAGGTGCTATGGTATACGTATCATGTTAAACGAGCAAGTATAGGTGCATTGGTATAGGTATCATGTTAAACGAGCAAGTATAGGTGTTATGGTGTACATATCATGTTAAACGAGCGAGTATAGGTGCTATGGTATACGTATCATGTTAAACGAGCAAGTATAGGTGCTATGGTATACGTATCATGTTAAACGAGCGAGTATAGGTGCATTGGTATACGTATCATGTTAAACGCGCAAGTATAGGTGCTATGGTATACGTATCATGTTAAACGAGCAAGTATAGGTGCTATGGTATACGTATCATGTTAATCAAGCGAGTATAGGTGCTATGGTATACGTATCATGTTAAACGAGCAAATATAGGTGCTATGGTATAGGTATCATGTTAAACGAGCGAGTATAGGTGCATTGGTATACGTATCATGTTAAACGAGCAAGTATAGGTGTTATGGTATACGTATCATGTTAAACGAGCGAGTATAGGTACATTGGTATACTTATCATGTTAAACGAGCGAGTATAGGTGCTTTTGTATACGTATCATGTTAAACGAGCGAGTATAGGTGCTATGGTATACATATCATGTTAAACAAGCGAGTATAGGTGCATTGGTATACGTATCATGTTAAACGAGCGAGTATAGGTGCTTTTGTATACGTATCATGTTAAACGAGCGAGTATAGGTGCTTTTGTATACGTATCATGTTAAACGAGCGAGTATAGGTGCTATGGTATACGTATCATGTTAAACAAGCGAGTATAGGTGCTATGGTATACGTATCATGTTAAACGAGCAAGTATAGGTGCTATGGTATGCGTATCATGTTAAACGAGCGAGTATAGGTGCATTGGTATACGTATCATGTTAAGCGAGCAAGTATAGGTGCTATGGTATCGTATCATGTTAAACCGACAAGTATTATTATTATTATTATTATTATTATTATTTTTTTTTCTTTTTTATAAAATCAACACTTTTATTATTATTATTATTATTATTATTATTATTATTATTATTATTATTATTATTATTATTATTATTATTATTATTATTATTATTATTATTATTATTATTATTATCACTTTATTAAAAACTCATAGGATTTACAAAAAATTAGTTGGAAGCCGAGAAACCAACTGGGCCCCCACACCTCTAGCAATAGCAAAACCAATCCTATTAAAAATATGAATCGTCGAATACGCTTTAGTAAGGTTACTGAATCCTTCTCAAGTTCTCCAAAAGAAGAGAATGAAAAGGGGAGAAACCCATATCCAATATCCGCACATTTTGCATCGTACTTGACACGTTTACGTTGTGCGGCATCAATAACCGCACGCATACGGCATAAAATCGGTCATCCCAGTTGCGTCGAGGCGGCGATCCCGTAAGATCAACACATACATCACGCCCACCATCCCAAGAGTAAAGTAATATATCGGTAGGTCGTAAGGATCATCCCTATCTCCATAAAGCCCAATATCCACCTCCTTACGGTGAAATTCGGACCGAGAACATATATCAACAAGAACATCACGCCCGCAATGTTATGCCGATATTTAATGCCAACAATACCCGCACACGAAATAGCGTGATCCCCATAAATATCTCGGTAAAAACCTTAGAACAGTTGAACACGGTACACGAGCGATTGAAAAGAGGAACGCCCAACCGATAGCACAACACACAACGATAAGTCCTGGCATTCATAGTTTGTCCCAGTCCAGATATCGGAGCCACCCTAAGCCAATCTGAAGTATGATCCTCCTTTAGTGAGCTCCATAACGCCATCTGTCGAGGAGATAGATGGAATGTAGATTCAACAGTTTGGGTAACCCGATCGAAGTATATATCTGCCAATTTCTTCATAAGTTTGGGGGCAGCGACCTCGCTAGGGTTACTCAAAAGGTCAATATCCATATTCACATTAAAAGTACATAGAGCATCATCAAAAGAGTGACCGGCGGTTACAATACGTAACTATGGAGAAGCTTAGTGCAGAGGCTAGCATATTGAAGTCTAGAAGCAAGGAAGGCATAGTTCAAGGCGTCACTGTAGAATATACACCAAGCCCCCAAAATCAAAGGGTAGGGTGGTGAGTCTCCACCGCCAATCACCAAAACCGGGCCCGAGCGGTGACAATACGCTCCAAGAAGAACAGTGCCACATCAAAAGAAACTGAGCACACTCAAAGACCCGGGGGGAACATGTGCGCATAGAAAAATACAACTTGGAAATACCAGCACATGTACGGAGTAACAACAACTCGCATTGAGGGTCATTAAGTTTGGCAACAGCATCCATAAGTTCAATAGTTTTAGCAACCCTTTTTAGAACAAGCTTACTACCAAACTCAAAATCCACACTAACGGGCCCACCCAATAATTTAACACCGTGTAAGGGACGAGAAATATTGGGGGGAAAAACACCGGCATATATGCTTCTGGGGTCTTCTTGTGGCAAAAAAACTTCAGTTTTGTCAACGTTGAGGTGTAAGCCACGACAAGGTCTATCCATCATAATCAACTCTAAAACCTTACCCACATCCAAAGTATCACCAATAATAGTGCCATCATCCAGATACCATGCTTGAAAAGAAAGGTCAAAAGAATCTCTAATCTTACATGCCGGGGATGTAACACTAAAGCAAAAAGAAGAGGCCCAAGCGGATCACCTTGTTGCACACCTTGATGAGACCAAAGTATGCTCACCATAATATAATCTGGCAGATCGGGTAACAAAATTCCACCCATCGTGAAATAGCCGGGAAATGAAGCCGAACCTCACGCAACATAACAGCCCGATCCACCATGTTGAAAGCGTTTTTAAAATCAACCAACAACATAGACAAACTAACATCACCCCCACGGTCCTCAACCAACCGATTCACAGCATGAAGAATAGCCTCCCCTCCCCCCGATACCCCAACACCAAATTGTAAATCATCTAAATAACCATCTGAAGAGTGGCCAATCATGGATGCACAAACCTTGGAAACTAAACGCCTCCAAACAGTCCCAACAGCAATAGGACGGATACCCCCTCCTGGTTTGACTAAGGGTGTGAGAGGAGCACTAGCAATGTACTCACCCAGCGCCCTCGGGCATTTACCAGCAAGAAAAAGGTTCACCACTTGGGTGATAGAAGCGACCAACTCATCAGAAATAGCCACAGCTGCACCATTTAAACAATCCAAAAGGTGTTGGGCACGCAACCCATCCCGCCCACAAGAAGTACCACGAGGGAAACTCTTGATCATGTCAAGAACCGTAGCAGGAGATGCGGTATGGTGATGATGATCAATAGGTATATCGAGCAAAGAGGAGCGGTGGAGAGGGTGCTTAGCTTTTAAGTCCTCGAGTAGAAACATCATAAGGTGCAATACCGGAAGGCGAAATAACTCGACCACAGCGGATAATGACCGTCACAAATCTTCCTCTTACATTGCTTGACATTACGGTCACCCAAATCCAAGCTCTCATCATCAATATTAGACCATAATGGGAAGGTTCGGCTAAAACCTAACGCACAACTTGCAAGCGCCACGGGGGTGCCCATGCATGAATAGCATTAACAATATACTCTTCACGGCGTTGGCGCTTAGTGACCGACCTACACTCTTGATTACTCCTCGGGCAAAAGGTTTGAGGAGACAAAGAGGCAAGACCAACAAACCAACCCAACAAGAAATGTCATCGGCGCGAGATCACCTTATTAAGAGCTCTTTTCAAAACATAGAGAACTCCAAACGACATTTGGGAGGGATGGATTTGACGATCCATAACCCCTTAGAGAATAAAGTATCAAGAAGAGGTAAATCGAAACCACCAAGCTCGTCCAAAACCAAATCCTCAACAAGGGCTACATGGGAGGGAACCTGTGGTTTGGTGAGATCATATAACACGAACCGAACAACACCATCACCACAATCAGGAGGAGACACAAAATCAGACCCCGTACCATGACGACACTTAGTCCGGAAGGTATGCGTTTTGAAACAACCACCACACAACCACAAACCCATACGCTTAAGAGTAACCTCAGCCCTTTCGAAAATAACCAAATCCGACAAAAGAGACTGCCTAGTGATAGCTTGAGCCTCACCGCTAAAGTGCCGATCGCAAAAATGTGTGATCAAAGAGGTTTTAGTAAGCCCATTTCCACCACCATCCCGACATCCACTAAGACCCACAAAGGGACAGTGAAATCTTACAGCAGGCATAGAAACAAAACAACAAAACCACAACCCCTTGTAACCAAACCTGTTTTCGAAACCACCGCCTCCAACCACATACTGAAGCACCACAATACAAAAGCAATCGAACCACAATATACGGACAGGGAACCACAAAACTACATGTAATCACTTTAATACAACTGCTACCAAACAACCAATCAAGAGTCACTGTACCACCGAGCGGGTTAACAACACATGCTTGGCCCAACACCAACAAAACACCAAGCAAAAAAAAATGATGAATAAGATATTATAAAATCCCACAACAAGAAAGCAA
Organism: Chrysanthemum lavandulifolium; assembly: GCA_022545495.1. NCBI lineage: Eukaryota > Viridiplantae > Streptophyta > Magnoliopsida > Asterales > Asteraceae > Chrysanthemum > Chrysanthemum lavandulifolium. Next base: position 3,117,708 of record CM040245.1, read on the forward strand.
AATCCCACAACAACAAAGCAAAACCAATCGAAGCGAAGCGGTCCGAATTATAAAATCCTATATGAGTGTGCGAATTATAAAATTCAAAAAAGAGATGAATAAGATATTCAATGAATTATAACAACTAACCAACATGGCTCCAAAACTTCCCAACAAAAGCTACTAGATCTGCTCTATATATCACATAAAGAAAACTTGAGATCTTATCCCACCAAAAACTACCAAATCTTATCCTCAAAACCACTCAACCTCACAACCTCTTATCTTCACACAAATTTCACAACCTTTTATGTGTTCTTGTGGGCGAAATATAAAATTAAGAACATCACATAGAGAACATTCATCCGGACGACAATATTATTCATGTCCTCTGTCAAAGGTGAACAAGCATACATTTCTTATTTATGTAAATATACAAATAATTGGGTTGTAATCTCTTATAATTTTCTTATTATGTAACAGCCTAGAAAAGATAATTGGTGCGGATATTTTATGTGGAAGGATGCATTTGACGAGTACTTAAGAACAATCTCTTCTCAAGGTTACGGATCCGCACCAACAGAGTGCTCGAGCCGCCATGAAAAAGATCTTAGGATAAACTTGCATGAATCACAAAAACATGTGCTAGAGACAAGAGTAAGGTTGTTGGAGGCAAGACTTCAAATGGCAAGGATTCACATCGACCACGCATGTCGCTTGGATGCATTACTTCGTGAAATGTTAGGTGACATGGAAAATCTTCGTATGTAGTAGTAGTAGTAGTTGTTGTTGTTCTTGTAGTTGTTGTTGTTGTTGTTGTTGTTGTTGTTGTTGTTGTTGTTCTTGATCAAAGTAGTAGTTGCTCTTGTAGTTCTTTGTTGTTGATGTTGTTGTTGTTCTTGTAGTATGTATCATCAAGTATTTTTATAAATCAAAGCACATCTTTGGATTTGTAAAGTTGACCATGTTCTTAGTTAACCACATTATGGTGTCCAAACACCCTTTTCCAATACTAATTTACATATGCTCAAAGAATGAAATCAAGAAACAATATCACATTTAACAAACACGAATTAAGAACCATATTAATTCATCATAAATTTAATATTTTGTTTTTCCCATAGCTATATATCTACTGCTTCGCCAAGTCTCATCAATAAATCCCAAGCGTTGGATAACACGGAGATACAACCCACCGCTCAAAATTCAAGTCTTCGTTTCTTTTGAGCGATATTTTGTAACGACGACGATGGAACTAAAGATATGCCGTTTTGATTTTAAAATAATTTAGGGTTTTACGTAATGAAAAGACTATCCAAGCATCGGGGTTTTAGTTATGTATTAATAGTTGCAATAAAGTGTATTTTTTATAAATAGCAGGTTTTGCCGGGGACATGTCCCCGGGAAAAGGTTTGGCGGGAATTTTCCCGCGAACAATTAGCATGCTTTTGACTTTGGTCAAATTTTGGTAAAAGTGGAATATACTTTTGGCGGGGACACGTCCCCGGAGAAACTATACGTTGAATTTTGACTATCCGGTCAAAGTTTGATTAAAAACAAACTTACTTTCGGCGGGGACATGTCCCCGCAGAAAGTATCCGTTGAATTTTCCGTAACAAGTCAGTATTTATGTGCCACATCGATTTTATTTTGTCGTTTAGTGACTTTCGCGGGACATGGTGTCCCCGTGAAAACTCTCGCCGTCCATCCGATTGTTGTAGTGGTTTAACAGGATGCTCGAAACTGGGCATCTTATCATGCTCATGAAACGTACTACTGGATGAGAAGTTGTACATCTTAAGCTGAAACGATTCTAGCTGGGCCTCTATCAAGTGTTGATGGGCCTTGGTAACGGCTTGATTCGTGCGTATATGTAGTGGACTTAGTGCATTAATATTAATACGCTATCAATATTATTATATACTTGTAATAAAATCGATTTTGTTCGGTTTTACAGTTCAGTTTTTGGACTAAAATCGAAACCGAACCGAAATTTTTGGTTTTTAAAAAAGTAGAAACCAAACCATCGATTTTTAGTTTCGGTTTGATTTTTTTTGGTTTTGTGTTTCTTTGCTTACCCTTAATTTTAGTCATGGACACTTGCAACCAAATTAGTTGGCACTTGTACTTTTGAATCTTTGGGTTGCAGTTTAGTCTTGTTTTAATGTGTGTAAGATTTAGGAATAATACGCAAAAGCAAAGTCTTGGGATGATGGGCGTAAAGTATTTGGGCTGGGCTTGAAAAAGGTACACATGCTATATATGCTTTACAAGTCCCACATATACATTGCTCATCTCATTGAGACTCTGGTTTGATTTGATTGGCAGATTTTTTTTCTATTGGCATTGATGGTTTTGCTTGAAGATCTGGTTGAGGATATTCTGCTAAGATTAGCTGTGGAAGATGTTCTCCGATGCAAAAGCGTTTGTAAGTCATGGTATTCTTTGATATCAACTTCTGGTTTTGCTAAAGCCCATCTAAAGCAGCATACTTGCAATAGCAGCAACACTAATAACGAGCTTGGACATGTAAGGATAGCTATGCCAACATATTGGAAAGTTCCTAATGAGAGGGCCTTCCAATTTGATTCATGGTCGGCAGGCCGTCTAAGTGGATTCGAGTGGCCGTGCCATTACCACAAAGAGGCCTCAACTACACACATAATATGCATATGTATAAGTAGTGCATGAATTAATTAACCTCGAGTCTCATATTATGTCTATATATAATAGAAGTGCATGAAATTTAGTGGCCCTCTTCAAACGGAGGCCCTGTGCAATCGCACCTCTTGCACTCCCCTAAAGCCGGCCCTGATGGTCGGTTGTTGGTTCTTCCAATGGCCTTGTATGCTTCTCTCCTTTACCCGCAGATAATCTAATTTTGGTTAACAATCCTTGGACTAGAGAGCTTAGAAAACTGCCCTCAGTTTTGCAAACCGAAGCGTCCCTGTGGGACACGTGTTTGAGTTTTGGTTATGATTCATCAACAAATGATTACAAGGTTGTTATGGGGATCTGGAGTAGCATGACCAACGAGACACTTATTAAAGTCTTTTCACTGAAATCAAATACTTGGAAACCTATCGCAGAAATCAAGTGTCGGCTTTTTAGGAACAGGCCTGGTATCCTATTTAATGGCGCACTTCATTGGCTTGCATCTGATTATAATAATGTTGGGAACAAAAGGAGAGTTATCATTTCTTTTGATTTATCCCAGGAGGAATTTACAGTATTATTCCCCGAACCTGATGATTCAAAGTTTGAATTTTGCATCAATAATTTTCATTATTATGTTGGGATTGTGGAAGACCAGCTATGGCTATTTTTTCGTGACGGAGACTATGATCCCCCATGTAATATATGGGTAATAAGAAGCTGCAATGGTGAACGATTTTGGGAACTACTGCCTGATAATTACGAGATGAAGTGCGAGGTTGTACTCCATATGAAAATTCTTGAGTCAATTTCATCTAAGAAGAAGAAGATGAGTTTCTTTTGTGATGATGATAATAAATGCTTCTCTAGGGCCTGGAATCATATTAATGCTCATCTATTTGTACCAAGCCTTGTATCTCCGTATGCCGCGAGACCAAGCTACGCCAAGAATTACAAGAAAAGTATTAAATCATGGACTATTAAGGTTAGTTATGCTTATTATGTTTATGCTTATTAATTATTATGTTCTCACTAGAGCAAGGGGTGCACTCGCGCCAAACCAATGTGGCACCCTTTTGGCTTGAGCAAAAGACCACCCCCAACAAAATTAGAAAAAAAAAAAAATTAAAAAAAGAATGGTTGTAAAACAAACTTTAAATTCGTAAGTTAGTTAACGTGAAAACTTCTGTTTGTATTTTTCAATGGAAATGTTTGGTGAGTTGGTAAGTTAGCTATGATAAGGGAAGTGAAAGCTGAAAATGATGAGCTGCCACGCTTGGGTGACTACGCCGCCACGCTTAAGATATACGTAAATTATTATAGGGAGGGGGCGGACCCAAGTGGGTTCATGTGAACCACATGACTTTTTGCCTGTACTTTTTTTTTTGTCAAAATCCCGATTTCTCTAAAGTGAACGTGGTCCTAAAATTTTGTGTTACATGTCTTGTTTAGTTAGTCCATCATATTTACATAAATAAATGAAAAATTCATAAATAAAATTTGAATTCTGCCATATTGTTTTAGATTTACTGTATTTTTCATGATTACACTTGTTTTATATCCCTAACAATTGCTTTCTTACTGTCCTCATGTTTGGACCAAAACTAAATTACTGTATTGATTTTGTTTTCTGATTGGTTTCGCTTACGCACGCACAGATTTGTCTTGCAAATTTAGCCACCTTAAGTTTTACTCAGTCAAGGCTAGCTATAGAAGAGAGTTTTAGGGGCTAGGTTTCATAACATAAAAGTAGCCATGGGGTGGGGTACAAAATCATTCAGCGTCTCACTATTTCCCCCGCGTCTTAGATAAAGTCTTAGTTTGCCCTGTAGTGTTTTTAGGCGTATCTTAGTGGCTTTCCGTGTATATGTTTGTCTTGGCTCTTAGATATAGAGCCCTTACAATTCTACAATATTCTCTTTAGATTCTAATTTATTTATTTTTCTTTATTTTTTTCTCATAGGTCCGTTCTCTCTGTCAGCGTTTATTGTTAGCGTTTATGCCTTTATGCATGCCTCCCCCAACCCACCTTATTTGTGCTTCTTATATTTTATGCTTTGCCTCCATGCGTTGTATGCTTATGCCTATATATTTTCAAGTCTTTTGTTGGTATATGTCGTTCGACTTGCATGCTATGTGTTATATGTTCTCTTGCTTCTATGCTTATTTCTTTCATAGTTTTGCTCTTCTTGCATTTTTACACAAGCACACATCCACATAGGGGTGTCAATAATCCCGACCCGACCCGGACCCAAACCCGATTAAGGATAGTCGGGTCGGGTTACTCGGGTCAATCGGGTCAACCCGATTAACCCGAGTACGAACTAGGATCGGGTATCGGGTTCAAATAATTTGCTTATTAGGGTTCGGATCAACCCGACTAACCCGAGTTAGGAATTTATTTATTTATTTATTATTATTTTTTTTAACTCCCAAGTCCCAAGTTTTGGCTTTTTTACACATATATCTCACTGATCTTAAAAAAAAATACTTTTTTACAGTTATCACTTCCAAACCGCACTAAGAATACCACTCTGTAATAATTAAAATAAATAAATATAAACTCCTCATATGAAAAAAAATAACGTATTCTTAGCACTCATGGTATCAAATTTCTAGTTATGATTATAGGCACGCTAGTTGGTGTATCTCATATGCATTTTAATTAATGAGTTTAAAAAAATCAAATTATATGATTTTGTAAATGGTATAGGCACGCTAGTTGGTGTATCTCATATGCGATACAAAAGACCAATAAATAAAACTGATATAAACCATTTTTAATGATGTTTGAAATTATTCACTTTATATTATTTTGTGGAAAATTAGAATAATTTTTTATAATAAATAGGACATTTAAACAATCATATTTTGTTATATACTAGTACAACACGAGGTTAAAGTGCTAATTTTTATGTCATTCAGAGTGCGTCATGTGAGAGCACTTGCCAAAGAGTCTGTTAAAATTCAAAACCTAACTCATTCAGAGTCTTTGATTTGTTCAGCATTTGGAATCATTCGATGCTAAATAATTTTAATTTTGTCAAACAGCCCCTTACTTTTTACCCTTGATAAAGACGAAGCTAGCGCCTTGATTTTTAATAGGAAAAAAACTTTACACAAAATACCTTTTATTTGTATCATGAAGAGATGGTTCATTGATTAAGACGTTTTTTTTTTTTTTTTTTTTTTTTTTTAGTAGCAGAAAAACAGTTTTCCCATCCAAACACTTCACTAGGAAGGGGGTCATCCTATCCCCAAACCCGATTACCAAAGGTCTTCTCAAATCCATCCTGATCCCCATTGAGGATCTTATCACGGTGCCCCGTCAAGATTCTCCCCACCCGCCCCATTCCCCATCAGGGATTTTATCGAGGTGTCCTTTTTTGGCGCGATGCCACACCAAACCTCCACCGTTCTACTATTATTATTACTTTTACACTATTAGCAATATGATTTCGTGCAATAACTTGAAGAATTGAGAACCTATTAATAATCAAGTAAGCAGAAAAATAAGCAATCCTAGATACGCTCTAAAGGTCTTTTAATGTATTGGCTAGTTTGTAGAAGTAGGAATTGAAGAACATAAACTTTCTAATAAGCAAGGTCTATTAAGAGAAACCGAATTGCAAAATCGATCTAAAGTGGATGATAAGGTGGGTTCTAGTTATGTTTTTCTAGGTCCTTTTCTTTCTGATACATATATTGTAGACGAAAATAGATTTACCTGATCATTGACTTAATGCATATCCACCATATGTAAATTGAAGATTGATCTTAGTTGAGCCTAATATTTGTATATTTTGCCAAGGGTTTTGAAGGAGAGCGCCAACACTCACAAGCCACCTTAAGAAGGTTTATTCTCAAGGCTTCCGAACAGGTAAAATCGTTTTCTGTTGTCTTATATTCTACAAGTTGTGCGCAGTTTAAATTGGTTAACCTTTAAATTTTCAAATACAATTGCAGAATTTAAAAAAGATTGAGGCAGTTTATAGGCGGGAAGTTGGAGAGACCGAGAATTATTATTTTCATGAAGAAGGTGACTCATTTCTTTTTATTCTACAAGCTTAACCTGGTTTAGAGTTTTTTATTTTATATTTATTTTATAAATCTAGCCTTTTCAACTTTTGGAAAATTCCTGTGCAGGACATGGAGAGATTGAAGAAATCCTTACCAAAACAGAGGGCATCACTCTTTGTGCAGAGGGTGTGAAGAATAAAGAGAAATAAGAAGAACAAGTCAAATAATTAGTTTCCGAATAAGAAACTTGTCAGTGCGTTTGAAATATGAACAATGTATGTTATTGTTGATTCGGTGTTTTGGGTTGATGGTTTTGTGAGACCTCCCCAATCGATTGTATCCTTAGCCTATTTTCAACTTTTGGAGACTTATTATTTATATACTCTATATATGTTATTTTGGGTGACTTCATCTTGTTTCACCTGTTTTATCATAAGATATATAACCCAAGTTTGGTTTATTCTTTCTAGAGTAAATTACACGTTAGTCCTTGTGGTTTGCGTTGACCGCAGGTTTAGTCCTTTGACCAAAAAATTGCACCGTCGTCCTTAAGTGTGAAGCGTCATGCGTCGTTCGTCCTTTGACCAAACGACGTTAAGTTTGACCGTTAAAACCCATCATGTGACTTGCACATGAGGGTAAGTCGTCGTTCGAGACCATAAGGGACGAGCGGTGCAAGGACGAACGGTGTAGTTTATGTGATAAGACCACACACAAATACACATACAAACACAACATCATCTTCTTCTCTTCATCTTAAAACCTCTCCCCATCTTTTTCTTTCTGATGAAAACCGTAGCAAACCAAGAATACATCTCACCTCTCAATCTTCAATCCATCTCATCTCCATTATAACATCTTTAATTCGAATAACAATAAACATCTGAACCCTTTGTTTTCTTTTTGGTCTAGTCCAACACAAAACAAACACCCTTTTGGTTTACTATTAAATTGGCTTCAAGATCTAAAGTGGCTTCAAGATCTAGTTGATTCGTTTTAGTCTCAACCGGATGAAAAGATTGGATGAAAGTGATGTTTTGTTCAATCTTACTGATTTTCATATATAGTTAAAGAAGTTTTACATCTTATAGATCTATGTTTAATGTTCACTCACGAAAATCTTTTTAAAAATTGATACAAAATGGTGAACAAAGACTGAGATTTTGATTATTATTATTATTATGCGTTTAAGTTTCATGATCTATAATGATGTATATTTCGTGTGTTCAAGAACAGTGTAAGAGCATGAATTATCATGTGAAACACGGATGAAAAATATGAGATTTTGTTTTGTTTCGTTCTTTTCGTTGTTGTGTTTGGAGATTTATGTTTGAGGGGTTATGTGTTGTGGGTTGGATATTGAAAACGAGGGTGTTGGTAAATGGGATGTAGGATAGAGTATGGTTGGATTTGTTTGTTGTTGGTTTGGATTTGATTTATTTTTCGTTGGTAAACGTGACCCAACACCACGATCTCCACCTGCTTTTCTTGCTCTTCTCGAGTATCACCATTTCACATTTATGCTTTTCAGATTACAAATTACTTGATATCACCGGTTCACATGTATGTCTTTTGGAGTTTCTTATATCCCACCTCCTAAAGAATAAAACTCGCGTGTGTGACCCTACCTTTATCTTTTTCATGAATATGAACCGGTGGTGGTGCTATGGTGGGGTTAGGGTGGCGCGCGGGGTAAAAGAAACGAGGGTAGGGGTGGTTTTGGGGCGCGTGATGTAGTAGATCAAAAAGAGGGAGTGGTGGGGAGTCTTTTGGAGTAGGCGGTGAGAGGTGGGTGCCGGCGGTGGAGCGGCGGTGGTGTGTTTTTCCGGTCGGCTAGGGTTTTCAAGAGAGGGAGAGAGAGAAAAGTGGTGAGGATGATGAATGGTTGTGTTTGTATGTGTGTTTGTGTGTGGTCTTATCCACATAAACTACACCGTTCGTCCTTGCACCGTTCGTCCTTATGGTCTTGAAATGACGAATTTACCCTCATGTGCAAGTCACATGATGGGTTTTTAACGGTCAAACTTAACGTCGTTTGGTCAAAGGACGAACGACGCATGACGTTTCACACTTAAGGACGTACGGTGCAATTTTTTTGGTCAAAGGACTAAACCCTGCGGTCAACGCAAACCACAAGGACGAACGGTGTAATTTACTCTTCTTTCTATGTTTGACCAATAAAAATGATGGTTGCATGACATATTACTTATCATCACCAATAACATCACATATCAAAAAACTCATCCCCACCATTCATCTAAAATGAAATCAATGGTTAAGATTTAAATCATTTTTAATATTTCACATATTTTTTTATCGTCAAGCCCAACATTTAATTATTTTTTATATACGGTCACTTTGATATACTTTCGACGAACTTTTTTTTCTTTTTTTTTAATGTTTTTTAGTCTTTTTTTTATTCGTTGTTGAAACTTGCATGAGAAGTCATGTGTGATTAAACACTAATTTGAATATTTTAATAAAATCACATGTAATATTAATATTAAGGGAAAATTCTAAGAATGCATTTTTCGCTCAAGGTGTCATCACTTTTTAGGAAAAAAGTTTTGGGTATTTCAAATTAAACTTTGAGACTTGCGACTTTATCCTTCCAATGTAATAGTGACACGTGTCCCGACACTTTTCGATTCCAATCATTTCGTACCTATGAATTATAGTCGACTAATATCCGTGACTTTTTAAGATTCGCGCGTTTTTTTTGATATTTTCGAGAAAAAGTCAAACTTTAAAAAGTAATATTTTATTCCTTTTGCTCCTTCCCAATGTCGAGCGACTTAAGCGAATTAATTTTAGCGGTTTTGGCCAAATAGTAGTTTTGTACTTTTTCCCAATTTTACACCACGGTAAAAATACTTTTACTTATCACATATCTTTCCTAACCAATGAATTAGAAAAACACATACATTACACCCCATTACAAAATTACTCCTACAAGTCAAGAACATCGTCTTCTCGAAATCTGCAAAAAAATGTTTCGTATTCGGGTATGTTTTTTTATGTTGATATATATAAATTGTTCGTATATTTGTTTTTCCCCTTATTTATTTGAAATTAATCATGTTTAATAGTAGTTTTGCAACAACAATTATGTTTAGGTTACAAAATTGTGTTTGGGTTTGTAATTTATCTGGTGTCTGAGATGTGATTCTTTGTTGTTCTACCTTTTTGAAAGTATACTTGGCATTTGTTACAAAATTGTAGTGTGAGGCTTGGATGACTGAATGCGGTTTGTTACTCCCTTATATGTTATTAAGTAGAGTATTTTTATTTTATTTTATTTATTTATTTATTTATTTATTTTATTTTTTCATTTGTAGGAATATGAGGCGAAAATCATCATCGAAGTAAACCAAACTACTTTTCTTTAATAAAATCCAAGTTGGATAAAAATCGAAGGAATTTGTTTAGGAAACTTGTTTGGTAAATGGTTGGACCTTTCTTATTTTGACCACGAAGCACATATGATAGATTATGTTTTACAAAACAATGTTATCCGAATGAAAACCATTATGATATGCCGATTGTATATTATATTGATGACCGTCCCTTCATTTCGATCGTCGGAGTTTTCGCTTATCACTGGTTTTAATTTTGGAAAAGTAAGTTTTGAAAATATGGATCTGGACACATCAATTTTATGTCAAGGGTTTTCCCAAAACATTCGAGTTCAAAATTACAAACTTAGATATTCTTGGCCTAATTGAGGATGAAGAGGCATTTGGTATCATATGCGACGAAGATGCGATCGTCTTTGTCTATTGCTAGCTTTGGAGGTTATCTTCATGGGCGATTATTGGTTCGTGAAGTTGATGTTTCTCTCATGCGATTAGTTGAAAACCTAGATGATTGGGATGCCTTTCCATGGGAGAGCATATTTGGAGGCATTTGTATGATGAAATTTTGGATGTTGCGATAAACACAAGTGGGATTTCCTTCAAGGTATTAACAAAGACCACAAGTTTGTTCCAACCTATACCTTTATCGCCGATTCGTTTGGGCTTTCAAGGTTAATATTTTATATATCAATATAAACCGGATTCATTTTGTGTATCAATATTTTATGCTATTATTTTTATTGAAATTCCAAAATCCGTATTGTCACACCCCAAATTACATTTTGCGCGTGAATGGAATTCACGGGATTATTGTCATAGCATCACAATCACAGTTATATTGAGCGACCTAAAGTGTCGTTTGGAAAACACATCGTTTGATTTAATAAAACAATCGAGTTTACAAAGTGTAGGTCCCAAATGAAAATCATCTTGTGCGGAAATAAGTTTGTTACAATTCAAACGATGTTTTAAAGTATGAAAAACCAGGTGAGGCGCGTCGTCACCGCGACTCTAAGATGTGTCCACATGCATGCCATGAAGTGTATGCCTTAGATACCTGTGATAAAAACATGCTAAAAAGTGTCAACACAAAGGTTGAGTGAGTTCATAGAGTTTGTGATGAAATGTAAAGATTATCAAAATCGTTTATGCAGCAAAGGCATCGTAAATCCACTCAGTTCCAAGTTCCGCCCATACAAAACTTGCAACCTGTGTGTTCACAACCCACTGCCAAAAGGTGCATAATTTATGTTCAAGTGCATGATATCAAATGAATTCACATTATAGTGCCTGACTTAATGTATCAATAAATACTTGATCTAATTATACCAAGACATTCAGTTCAATGATAATCCCAAGACATTCAGCTCAATGATAATCCCAAGACATTCACTCAATGATAATCCCAAGACATTCATTCAATGATAATCCCAAGACATTCACTCAATGATAATCCCAAGACATTCACTTCAATGATAATCCCAAGACATTCACCCAATGATAATCCCAAGACATTCATTGAATGATAATCCCAAGACATTCACTCAATGATTTATGATATAGGATATGACTAAACATTAAGTTCATTTAAGCATGTAGTTTCAAATAATCATGATAGTTATAAAAATAGTTGAGCATGTATCTCCCCAAAACAGTTATGAAAACAAGTAAAAGTAGGGGCTATGAAAACTCACTGGTGGAATGATGCGAAGACAAAAGTGAGTACACCGAGATGTAGTGTGATCGTTAATCTTGACCTATTATGAATGGTATGATATGTAATGAGTTATGATATAATGTTATGATATGCATGCATTACGTATGTTATTTATACCATTTGCGAGTTTTGAAAGTAATACTTATCGTCGAAAAATACTCTTTTGACGTCTTGACCATTCTTAAATCACTTTATAAGTATTTACGTCAAAATGTCATCCTACAATGGTTTTATAATGATTTATGGTGAAATTTTCACTTTTAGTCAGAAAACAATGTCGTCGAATTTTTATAAAAGTAACAAAAATGGCTTTGGAAAACTAGTCGTAAAATGGTGTGCGTCGATCGTTAGGAAACGAACTCGACGGTTTTGGAAAGTTTGTATCGAAATCTAGAAGTTTCAGTTCAGGAGTTTTCGACATAAAGGTCTCGATCATAAAGATAATAAGGGTTAAAGATGGTGATTTTGTCTAATTGTTGTGTAAAAAGTGAGTTTCGGCCAAGTTTAAGCATCCGTAAATAATTTATTAAAACTCCGCTATACAAACGGTTGGTCGTTTTAGAAAATATGCTTGGGGATCTTGATTTTACTAGAAGACATCTCGTTACAAAAAGTTCCACATCATTGATAAAAACAGCCGTCAACATGGTCATTTTAGTTACCGTAACACTTATCTCGTAAAAATAATATAGTTTTTCTAAAAATAATAGTTACGGCAAGTTTATGAAAACGTGCATATCTTAGTCGTTTCAAATCCGTTTTCTACGTATAATACGTCCTTAGCTTCGTATCAAAGTATACTAATATATTTTTGACAAGTCGAAATAATTTGTAAAGCTTAAGGCTCGTTTTGACTCGAACAAAGTAAAAACATGTTCTTGAAATTTACGAAAATTATATATTTAAATCGTCAAACTTTAAAAATTCATAACTTCTTTCGTTATAACTCCGTTTAATCCGTTCAAGCGACCGCGGATTCGTTTTAAAGTATATTTTCTAAATATCAAGGCCAAAAGTCGTGCCTACAGTCGGATTTTCCAGAAAATCAAAACAAGGACAGAACACTTTTATATACTTGTCGAAAATAGTTTTTCTCGTACTAAACCTATTCCAATCCCTTCAAATCAACTCCAAAGCTAATCTAATCCTACCATACACCTTCTTAGGGTGTCATGGGTTCCTAAACATCATCAAGACCAAAGTATACCAAGGGGATAATTATAGGATGACCTTATATATATATATTTCTAAAAATCATGTAAAAATGGTATAAACAACACAAATCATGCATGCTTGCTCCAAAAATGAAGAGATACTTATGAAATGAAAAGGAGATATGAAAAACATAAATGATATGCTTACAAGTTAATATGATGAGGTGCAAAGAACAAGGTTTGGCCTAAATACTCTAGATTTTTATTTCAAAATCTTAATAAGAGTATTATCTAGATTGTATATAACTTGAACTTGAAAAAATGATGATCCTTTGCAAGCACCTATATGGCGGTTCTTGAGAGCAAGAAAAGAGATTGATTTTGGTTTTACACCTTGACTTGTGTATTGTATGTGTAAGTAAACCACTAACTATTAAATGTATATGTCAACTTGAATGAAATAAAGATTTCCACAATAATATCAAGGGGGTTCGGCTGATTTTGGGGAAATGAGGAGGGTTATGGTGTAATAAATGACCTTGTCTCTTGGTTGGAAAATATATAAAGTATACATGTATATATTTGTGTAATAATATAGGTATTATTAATTGGGTATTGAGTTAACTTATAAATAAATTTTAGTGGAATAAAATAAAGTGTAATGAAATCATAAAAATTATAAAATGTATTTCTCACAAGTATTAAGTGAATAAATATTTATCGTGTAGTTTTTACAAAAACTGTCGTAATTATATAAATATAACAATTTACATACAAAATAAATTTAAAACACTAGGTAAACTCAAAATATAGTTTTTATAAGCTAAATGTAAGTATAAAATATGTCGGGATCATTTTTAGAAATAACGGATTAAATGTTCAAAATAATAACTCACGCAATAACGTTTATTTAATATAAAAATTACGGGTTTAAGGTGAGATGCAATGTCATGAATGAACTAACGTGATGCAAATGATGCTAATGAAATGTAGACTAAACTTAGTCCATATGAAATGTTCGTGATGATATGATCATGAATTCGCCGCTAAACCATAAAGGTTACGCGAATTTGGAACACGTAAACCTAGTTTACGATAAATGTTGAAATAGTGAAGCATAAATTGTTTTGAGAAATGACTTGAAATTACGAGTTGTCACACGTATAGATTTGGATACTGGAGTCTTTTGAAAGAAGCATTCTATGGTGGAATAAAGTTCCTGATATTATGCCAAGAGGAGTAGCGTGGTCAAAGAATACACCCTTCAAAAGATCGATTATAAGTTTCTTTTGGAAAGGTAAAAGTAATATATAAAATTTTCTTATTAATGCAATCTTTTTTCTACATTAATGCAATCTTTTATTGAACATTATTATTTGTTTTTAAGGATTCAATCTCGTTAAAGAACCGACACCGACAATTCTTTGAGAGGAGATCGATTGGTATATAAAGTTTACGGCATTTTCCATGATTACATACCTAGAACTCCACCGGTGAAAACAACACATCTCTGACGAGTGGTTGAAGAAGATGGCAAAGACGCAAACGTGGCAAGACCGAAGGAAACATTTACCTATTATACGCAGGAGTGAGAGCGATATAATAGAGATCGAGATAACACGTGATCGTGTTATTACAGAGTTAAATAAGCATTTGTTCAAACTTGAGAAAATTATTCGTGTTATTTAAGCATTTGTTCAAACTCATATACCCATCAATAATCACACGAATCTCGATAATAATATCGTCCCTTTTTCGTGTTCTTGCTCGAGAAAGAAATGGGTAATATATCCTTCTTTTTTATCGTATATATACTTTGACATTATCGAAGTCGCTAGCGATGGATTGAAAACCACTAGCGGTGCTTTCATATACTCTAGCGATGGATACACAAAATTTACAAAAACGACCTTCAAGTATTATCGAAGTCATTAGCGGTGGATTGAAAACCTCTAGCGATGGTTTCATATACTCTAGCGATGGATACACGAACTTTACAAAACCGCCCTTCAAGTATTATCGAAGCGCTAGCGGTTGATTGAAAACCACTAGCGGTGGTTTCATATACTCTAGCGGTGGATACACGAAATTTACAAAAGCGCCTTCAAGTATTATCGAAGTCTGGCGGCGGTGGTTGAAAACCACAAGCGGTGGTTTCATATACTCTAGCGGTGGATACACGAAATTTACAAAAACAGCCCTTCAAGTATTATCGGGAACACGCTAGCGGTGGATTGAAAACCTCTAGCGGTGGTTTCATATACTCTAGCGATGGATACACTAAATTTACAAAACAAATTTCTTCAAGTATCCATTATCTTCGTATATATCCTTTTATAAATACTTATTTTCATTCTTAGGAGAAATTGGGTTATGTAATGATCTACGGCATCTTAGTGCACGCTTTTGTGATGAGCTTAATCATGATTTTCTTGACTTGTTTGAGTCAAGTCGGTCAAGCATTGATACTAGTTCATCGGTGCGGCTAGATGAATTTTCGATGACGATCTTGCAAAGGTAATGTACAAAATCGGTAAACAAGTGTAAAACTCTTTCCGTAGCATAACATATCATAATGATAGGTTATTTATAAACCGACGGTGAATTTATTATCCAAGAAGAATTAATGTTGCGACATGAAGAATTAGAAAGTGCCGGTTAAAGAAGCGAGATTGATGCAACAAGAGAAGAGGTTGAGGATGGAAGAGGACAAGTTGATAATGAGGGAAGAGGAAAAGAGGTTGCGGTATGAAAATGAACGAAAGAAAAGGGAGAAGCAATCATGAACTCGGATCATATGAAAGCCAAGAGAGCGCTTTGCGGTTTCAAGAGGAGTGAACAATGTTCGGGTGAAGCTAATTCGTATTATTGGACCAATGCATATCTTTGAAAAGAAAAGACGATGCTCTAGCTTACCCGATCCAGATATGAGTGAAAAACTTAAATTTGTCACGCCTTGGGTTGAGGTATGAAAATACTTCTTGACAACCTTTTAAAATATATCTTGTTAATGACAAATGATTATAAGTTTAATTGTTTCATATACTAGGATCTTGCACGCACCAATGTCATCAATGAGTTCATTTTACAAATGAATTTGATGAATTTCTTGGACAAATAGGACCACTTAACTGCAAGTTTCCTTGGTGTGACGATGTGTGTGTGGATAGAAGGTTTTGGGAAAGTTTGGTTTGCTTAGACCCGCCTAGGAAAGGTTGGCTAAGGGATGAGGCAAGTACTCATACAACTGTACATACAGAAATGATTTCTTATAAAGTTTATCACACTCATTCATGTTTCGAAATTTACAGCACATAGAGTTGTGGGTTAATTACCTTTGGCATGTTAGGCCCGATACGGCTAATTGGGCGATGGTTAGTAGCTATTTTGTTCAACACATTACAAAATTCTTTGCCGTTGTGGTATGCTAATGGTGAAAGATACTCTATTCCATGGTCTGACGTTAAGCACGTAAGTAACGATATATATATACATGCCGATTAATAATGCTGATTAGCTTTTGCCATATATTGATATTATGTTTGTGACCCAAACGTTGTAGGTTTTCATGCCGATTAATGAAACTGACGCTCATTGGTTTGTTGCCCGTTTGGAGATAGACACTGGCATTGTTACCTTTTATGATAGCGGTCAAACTTTTGAAGAGGAATGGCGAGAGTTTTATATCAAACTGAGGGAGTGTTTACAGGTTTGGCTATTTATTCATATGTCATAAGAATTAATACATAACCGTTTAACCGACTTTTAAAACATTAGTTTTTTAAGGCATTGCTACTTTTGTCCACACTACAATTACACGAGGTCCTAGCACAAGCGCAAGTATTTGAGAAGAAAGGCATTGATCCGGCTAGTTATTTCATTACATTTACTATCACGAACAAGTACCAAGCAGTAGGGATATTTGGTGATTGTGGTATTTGGGTATGTATTTTTATACCGCTGGCTTTTGGTCTACCATTGGATGTGAAGGATCGTATTCAGTCGCGCTTTCATACCGTGAACAAATGGCTAGTTTTTTTTAAACACCGTGTTTGTGTTTAGCTATGTTCTATTTTTGTTGATGTATTACTTGAAACAAATTGATAACCATATGCTCCTTGAATGGTTTTGTATTGAACATATTGTATTATACTTGTGTTCAAGCTTAGGTAGTGACGTTGCAAATTTGTTTACTAGTAATATTTTTCTATAAAATAAGCATCAAACTATATTAAACACACACCAAATTATATATATACAAAGTAGGCCAAACCCATGCATGCTAGTTTACAAGCACTTGTCCATTCGGTATGCATTACTCAACATTACACACTAGGCGACTTTTTTGGGAGAGTTTGACTATATCTTAGATATATCATTTGAGTATGGTCAGTAATGTACTTTTTAGACACTTTTAACTGCTCACTATTTTGTACCTTTTGTATATTTTGTACCTACTAACCAAAACTACCCCATATTTATCTTACATATATTTTACATTTTTCGGACTTCTACTAAATATGGCATCGAAAACACGTAATCAAAGGGTCATTATGAATTATGGTATCAAGAATGGTCGTAAGTTTGTCCATTTACTTTTCTCTATTAAATTTTATTCAACAAGGATTTTGTTTTGCTGAATTATATCCATTGTTACACAGAATGTCTGAAAACAGTCAAGATCTTGGGTTTGATGTTTATCATGGCAGTCAGTTTTTTTTTACCCCTTAAGTTATTTAGGTGGAGATGTTTTACATTTGAGGTTACCTAGGTTGAGTAGGTTATCGTATTCTCAAATATGTGACATGCTGTTGAAAGAAATTAAGGAGGATATTTGGGCTTGGTATTTTTGTCTTCCAAGTAGTAGTCTGGAGCAAGGGTTGACCCTTGTAGAAGATGATAATGATGTCAAGAAACTGTATTACATGGCTGAGCTCCATGGTCTAGTTGAGATCTATGTTTGTCATCAGCCACAGGTTCATTTAGTTACTTACTATCACAAGAACTTGTCTTTTGATTCCTCAGACGATGATCTGACGTTTAAAATTAAAAGTCACGAAAAGAAAAAAAAAAGATGTCGATCGTCATCGTTTGAAGAACTAATGGCATGGGAAGAAGAGGAAAAAATTCACCACCTACCTTAGGACACCTTATATCAAGCCTTTGTTGAAGCTAGTTTATTCGAGAGGAAAGTCCGAATTTGGTGGTAATAATGACCTTGAATACATTCCTCCTTGTTTAAGGACTACAATCCGACCTTATGTGTCGGATGACTTTGAAGATTCTTGGACACGTAACTCCACCGTGTTATCGAGTGTTTGTCAAACGAGCGTGGGTTCGAGGTTAGTCCGTTAAGAGGTAAGAACCTTTTGAGCGACTTTGTGGTCACGATAATCATGACCTTCAGGATCCACATTCTACTAGTTTACTCCCATCTATTCAAAACAGCCCTTTAAAGTGTAAGAGGTTTTTTAATGACATTGATGGCCTTCCTACAGTTGGAAGCTCAACTGTAGTTCAATATGTGTCCAAGAAAAGTCGTTTTGAAACTGGTACCTTGAAATCTAGGAGATTATTTGATGAATTTGAAGAAGTTGGTAGTAATCAATCTGATGATATGAAGGGTGATGAGGCAATCAGTTTGGTTAATGATCAAGTGATAGTTGCGATTCCACGGTGATGGTTCCATGTCATACCCAGCCTCTTCTGATCCAAGTAATTCGAAGGTATTATGAAGGCTACCATGTGGTAGTTATTTGATCTTCCAGGGTGGTATGTACCCTGTTAAACAATTTGCATGATGACTAGTTAGTGTATGTTACAAACTACACTAACTAGTCATCATGATGAAACAATTTATTTTCAGTATGTGGTGAAGGCTTGTTAGTGTATGTTACAAACTAGTATGTGATGATGCTTCTACTACCATGTGTATGTTACATTGCAATTATTATGATTAAATATGCAACTATCTCGATAACAAAACTACAACAATCATCTCAATAAATTGTTTCATAGATAAGATTTTCCACACAACCATTACATTGTTAAAATTTAGACTCATAACATTTATTATTGAACTATTACATCCATTCAAACAAGATCTTGCTAGAACCACATCCTTCTTCGATTGATTTCCTTTCCTTGAGTTTTTCAAAGTACTCTTCCAGTTCTTTAATCCTTTTGCCATCGCCTAACTTTTACGGTGTAATGCCATCTTGGTTCTCCTTACACGTAATATCACCATCTAGTTTTTCTTCTCGAAAAATCTAAAGCCATTGTGGATTGTTGTATGTGTGCCATCAAATTGTCATCACATCCTCTTTCTGTTTGGCACTTGTTCACAATTACCTTTTCGAGATAAGTTCAAAGCCATTGTGGATTGTTGTATGTGTGCTATCAAATTGTCATCGACATCCTCTTTCTTGTTTGGCACTTGTTCACAATTACCTTTTCGGATAAGTTCAAAGCCATTGTGAATTGTTGTATGTGGACTATAGAATTGTTGTATTTATGCTTATTTTGTTGACTTGTGTTTAGGCGGAAAATTATTTTGGCGGGATAATAGATAAGCGTATTTTTAACCGATATAGTATGAGCGACTTTTTAAAGCGATTTATGAAACACTAAAACCTTATCTTTTAGCTATTTTGGGCAACCTGTCAAGGTTCGTGATCCTTTATTGTGATGGTCCCCATATCAATATTGACCGCTTTTATGTTTGAATATTCATCATCAAAATTTTAGCATTAACTAACCTTTACATGCTTGTAATTGTTTATAAGGTGATCATGGCCATCGAGTTTGTGGTGCGACCAAATGAAATTTTACCACAGGTTTCTTGAGCTTCCTCGATTCTTCGACCGTGCTTTCAATGGGAATCGTCATTTCTATTTAAGCGAATACAAAGACAACGGAAGAAAGTAAGGATTATTGGTCGGTTAGGAGGTCCCATTAGGATTGTAGGTAACAAATGGGTAGAATTTGTTCATGAAAACATGTATACGGATGTTCAAATGTTACACTTTGTTCAAGAAGGTGATGACTCTTTTACGCATCGGCTATGATTCTAAAGGGTTGGAAGTTGAGGATTATCTTTGGTGTAGAAAGTCGTCATATAAGGTTTCGAGTTCTCGGTTGCCATACCCTCAATTTCCAGTGTTATTTATAACAACTCATTTTTGTTTACGTTTATTTAAGAATACGTATTTTGGTCTTGTGTATGTTATAATTGTTAATCGCCAGATGGTGTTTGGACATTGCCCGGTAATTTTCTAGATGGTATTGGGTTGCGTGGTAATCGTTGTTGTTGTTGTTGAAGGAATGGAGTTTAATGTGGATGTTACTTGGGGCTATGAACGAGGTCATGATCCTCGTGTTTTGTATGTTATGGATGATGAGATGTGGTCGATCGCTCTTCAATATTCCGATATTGAATTTGGCGATGTTATTGTTTTACTAAATTGGCAAAGAATAGGTTGAATATAACCGTGTTTGGTTTCAAGGTGGGGCAAAGATACAGGCGCTTTCTTGGTGTGACGCAATTGTTTTTCCACAAAATGATCTTGATAACGAAGATGGAGGTAGGCTTGAAATCTCATAATCATATTCAATAATATCATAGCATTTATCTTTAAGATTTATTTTGATATTTTTGAAACAGTGATGAGCGAATGCAACACATTTGCCAATGGATTGGTCACCTTGATCATTTTGGTGAAATGAACGATGTCTTTCTGTAAGGTCTCTTGAAATTCTTCCGTTATGTAAACTTGTAAGTTTGTGTTTTGTGTGCACTTTGTTGTCTATGCATTTATGTAATTATATATAATTTTGTAATTGTTGCACACCGGATATTCCAAACCATTTTCTTCAGATCATCCTATGCATTTTATCAAAATGCACTTTTAGGAATGATGAAGTCGAATACATGATGCAAATTCGATTGAGTATCATAGATACAATCCATTCCGGTGAATCATGTTAATGCATTAGGTGACTGGACCTACTTTTTTGAAGATTGTGAGTTTGAGCATGGAAAGATGATAAGGTTTAAGTTCATGTATGTAGAGTCTTATGATGGTTTGGTGTATCCTGTTTTCCATATTTGTTAGGAAATCAGATAAGGTTAAATTTAATGTATGTAGATTGTTATGACATTTTCTCTATATATTTTGTTGGGTTACATGAACAAACTTTTCAGTGGTTAAAGAGTGTATATACTTGTATTCGATTGGACTGTTTAGACTGTTACAAATTTTAACACTTTATGGTAAGTAGGACTTTCACAACACAACCATTATGTTGTAATCCTTCATATTAGTTCATAATATCACTATTTTTCCACTACTTTTGGTAGACGTAATCTTGGTCAACAGATTGGAGTGTCGTTGGTGTATCCACTGCTAGGACATTTCAAACCACTGCTAGAGTTGATGAAACCACTGCCAGAAGAATGATACCAATGCTTGAATTAAACCACTGCTAGAGTTGAAGAAACACTGCTAGAGTTGATGAAACCATCGCTGTAAGAATGAATCCAATGCTTGGATTAAACCATCGCTAGAATTAAACCACTCGCTAATATCATTGTTTAACCATTGCTTGTTTTAAAATCATTTATTTTAAAATCATTTTAACATAAACTAAAATTTCATTAATAATTAAAATGTTACAATGCTAAATAAAACAATCCAAATACGTAAATCATAAATCTAATCGAATGCTCCCCGCATGCGAGTCATACGACGAGTACGAGAACGAGCAAATCCCTCCAACCGAGCCAAATCTTCCTCGCTCACAACATCGCTACACCATCGTCTTTGTTCTCCGATAGCTCCAACTTATTTTGGTGCTGGCGTTGTTCGTTATATTCGAAACACACCGCCACAAGTTGTCAGAGAACCTCGCGATCTTTGCGTGCTTGATCTTTCAAAAATTTGTCGATGACAGCTTTTCTTTCAATGGTAATGTCGTTGCAAATCTGGTAGTTTTGTCTCATTTGTTCCTTTTCCCCCTTTGCCTGGTCAAACAATTTGATGACGCTTATAATAGCGTTTTTTCGAGCCGCATCGTCGATATTGCATTGATTTTGAACGTACACTTGCATATCTTCAACAGAATGGGGGAGACGGCAAGCCATATTAAATCTTGTGGGAAGTATTTTGATCTTCAATTGTTTGAAATTGTGTGTTAAAAAATGTGTTTCAGGTGAAGTTGGTATTTATAGAGCGGTAAAAATTGTTTTGAAAATGTTTATTTTTTTTTTTTTTTTTTTTTTTTTATATTTATTGACCAAACGGTTGTTGCTTTTAGGGGAAATATTTATTGCATACATTTATACGACAACTGTAATGTACTATCACATATCCCAAAATATTACGAGCAACTTTTAAAAGCGCCTTTTTCAATTTAGCGATTTATGATACGCTAATAGTTTGTCTTTATCTTTTGTTCCCACATTCACTTCCTACCGACTGTAACCCTATCTTCTTAATAATCTAATACAACTGTCGTTTTCGTTCGATTATTAAAATTGAATTGTGCGAAAGGTTCATCATACTTTATTGTCATGGTCCCCATATCAATTTTGCCTATATTTAATGTTTCAATATTCGAACCTAATTAGGGTTTACATTTCAAATTATTTTACTTTTTAAAGTATTGTATTTTACGTGTTCCCGTAATGGATGGCACCTATTTGGAGTTCGGATCCTCGTTACTGTTTGACGCTCATCTTTTGGGGAGTTTTATTTCCAACCGTTGAGGTATGAAAATGGGGTGTTTTTATTGGAGTTTGTCCAAGGATAGGAAGGTGGACTATAATAGTATGTGCCAGTTTCTGAAAGAACATACTGAGCTAAATTTCCATTCGTTGTTTTTCTGTTTACCACAATGTCAATTAGAGGTAGGATTGAAACTAATAGAGTGCGATAGGGATGTGGCTGCCATGTATGACCTTGCTGATCGATATGGGAAGTTGATGATGTATATGGCACATAATCCCCAAAACTTATTTGATTTTTATTATCAAAATCTTAACTTTTGTGATTCTGAAGATGATTATACAACCAAATTGATTATACATGGAAGAAGATTAAAAGATGCAAGCAATATGACATATGATGAGCTTATTGCTTGGGCTGAAGAAGAAGCAAGCGTCCTTATTGATGTTGATGTCGATATGTCTGTTAGCCATAGGGATTTAGTTGCTAAGCCTAAGGTTAGCGTAAGTTGGTTTTCATTGAAGAGCAAGATAAAGCCTTTGCGAGCGATCGATAAAAAATTAAGGTGGTGCAAAAAAAAAAAAAAAAAAAAAAAATCAAATCAACGATATTTCGAGTCGTTAGATTCTACTTTGTGACACATACATCTAATAAACCAGCGATATATGTGTCACAAAGTAGCATTTAGCGACCAGAATATCGCGTTTTTTTTTTTTTTTTTTTTTTGGGGTTTTGTTTATAGCAGACACTTATATTTTACCCGTGCGTTAAAGTTACCAATTAATTCATATCACACTTACCACGACACGTATCCATATCGATTATACTTTTTTGATGGTGTAGGTTATGTTTTCAACACTACGTTACAAGCCAACATATCAACTGAGCATGTTATAACACGGTATGTTCCCACAAAAGTACTTAGACAAACATAAATAAGTAAGTGCATATATATCCAACAAAATTAACCTTAATTGGTTTATAGAACATCCATAAGCGTAAAATAAACATCATACATTCCTAACCATATACTAAACTCAAAACATATATGAAGAAACCAGATTCGAGACACCATACACTTGAGCTTCTCAATGAATGACATAAGCTCCCTTGTTCGCTTCGCTTGTTCACAACCTTCACCAACATGTTAGCAATGTACGCCAAATCTTCATTTTGCAAAATATTCAACTGTGAAATACTTTGCACACATGAATCAAAGGGATACAAAAGCTCCAACTCGCAATCACGAAATCCTCTCGGTAACACGAGACCTAATATCTTGGGCTTTTTGGTTAATTTCGTCATCCACCCTAGTGACAAAGAACCTCCCTACTAAACTTCTCCACCATCATGTCTCTAACGAGACTAGAACCAGCAGTAGCAGCCTAACTCTGCGTAAAGGCATTTTGTAGTCATTTTCTTCTTTTGGTTTCTTTTTTGTTTTTTTTTTTTTTTTTTTTTTTTTTTAACAAAACAGCAGTTAAGATAGCCCTTTGGTTTATGTGTGTTTTTATTTTAGTTATAAGGTCTTGATATGATAGCCACGCATAGTTATTATGGCATTTTGACTTATAAGCCATATTGATTTGATTTGATAGCCAACTTGAACCAAAATAAGTATACTACACTACTTGATGAATTTGTTTACTTGAGGAAATGTTGAACCTTTGTTTCTCTTTAATTTGACAGGTTTACTTGAGGAGACGTGTTTAAACATATTGCAAACGTGCATGGACTCACAATAGTTGTATTGCTAAATTGTATATTCGACAATTGTATTTAAGTGGGCTACTTTTATATGTCTTTATTTAGTTTAGTTCCCTTTATTTTAAATTGTTGAGCGATATTTTATAAGCATGTATATCACCCAAGTATGTAGAAGAAAGTATGATCTTTATATGCAAAAGACATTTTGGTACCCAAAATATATATGCAATAAGACATGTGTTTAATAGTACTATCACGTAATCCAATATATTACGAGCGACATTTTTAAAGCGCCTTTTTCTTCTTATCGACATCGCCCACTATCACATCGAAGCCCAACAATAACTCTACATTTAGGGCCCCTACATTTATTTACAAGTCAAATGCAAATCTTTTCCGCTTTGAGGTCAAACAACCATAAGTGTAAAAAGTATTGTCACACAAACCAATGTATGCATCATGTCAAGTACTTTCACATAAAATTTACAAAACAATTTCCCATGTGGTACATTAAGAGGAAGTCGCTAGCGGGTTGAAGACCACTAGCGGGTTGAGACCACTATCGTGGGTTTCATAGACGCTAGCGGGTTGAAGGATATCTAAAATTTACAAAATATCAGCCCCCATGTGGTACATTATCGTCAAGTACAAGAAAGAAGGAAAATCACGTGCTTATATTTACGACTTACATTTTTTTAAAATAATTTGTAATATAATTGTAAAAAAGGAGTTTTTAATTGAACCATCGTAATTCTAAAATTTATTTAATAAAATGAGTACTTTCAAATATAATTAAGGAAGTATGGCATGCTTTATACACAAACAATAATCAACACCAGTTTATCAAAATATGTAGGTTGCTAACAGCAAATTTTGTACACCATTAATATATAGAGAAAAAAATTTGTAAACGATTTTACAAGCTTCAAACAAATGATGCTAGGTTGCCTTTTTGAGGCATCACTTTATCGTCAAACCAAAAGATATACTGATTATAAATTAGCTAATTGTTTAAAAGTGTATTATATTTATCATTATTTGTAGTTGTGTGTATCATTATTGAATCCGATTATTCCATACACATTTTTTGAATTTTGATTATTTTATGATCGATTCTTAAAATACTTGATTCGATTCCAAAATACGTGATTCGATACCCAAAATTTTTGGTTATTTTGTGTAGCGATTCAAGTTTTTGGTATCGAATAACGATTTTTGGAATCGAATAATGTATTTTAGAAATCGATACACTATTTAATCAAAATTTGAAAAGGTGACGAAATAATCGGATTCGAACAATGATACACACAAGGTACAAACGATGACAAGTATATACATTTTTAACCGGTTAACACATTTTATATATACAACTATAGCTTGTTGGTCAAATCGTTTACAAATTTTTCTCTATATATTAATGGCGTAAAAATTTGATAAACTTTGTTGATCATTTTTGTGTAAAACGTAGCTCTTTAAAAGATGGTTTTAAGTTAGAATTTTAAAGCATACCACACTTCCTTAAATATATTTGAAAGTACTCATTTTGTTAAATAGATTTTAAAATTACAATGGTCCAATAAAAACTCGTAAAAAGTACGCCCACTATCCCATCAAGCCCAACAATAACTCTACATTTAGGGCCCCTACATTTATTTACAAATCAAATGCAAATCTTTTCCGCTTTGAGGAGTGTAAAAAAGTATTGTCACACAAACCAATGTATGCATCATGTCAAGTACATTCACATAAACCGATGAATTCCAAGCGACCTTATTAACGCGCCATTTTCATCTTACCAACTTAAACCGAGTAGACAAACATATTTTGTTTTAGTAACCAAAAATTGGATACAAGGAATTATGAGGTTGATATTTTATTTTATGTTTTTATTTTAATTATGTCGATTATGCGATATAATTTTGCTTTTTTAATTCAACGTCAATGTAGGTTGTTTTGTAAAACACAAAACCCAATCAAAAGAGAAGAGATTGCGACGGTAAGGTTGCGTTTAGTTGAGGGAAAACACCCTTGTTTTTCACAAAATGTTTTGTGGAAAACAAGGAACACAGAGATCGCGTTCAAATTAACGTTTTCCACCAAAATGTTTTGCAAAACACAAATCCCCTATTTCCTAACTTAACAAGGAAAATTACAAAACAAATTTTAGTTGTTTTCCTTGTTTTCCTTTGTAACCCTCAACCCTCCCTCCCTTTCTTCAAAACATAAAATAGAAACATCAACTAAACGTGTTTTCTATATTTTCAAGTGTTTTGTGGAGATTAATTCTCCTTCCAAATTTTTACAAAACTATAGATAGAAAATAAGAGAAATTGTTCTCCAACTAAACGCACCCTAAATATATTGAGTGTTACTGTGCCACCAAACTCATATTAAGTTGCCTTAAACCTTGCACCCGCCTATATAACAGACCCCAATGCACACTTATCTCTTCACAATATCCCCAAATCTTCTTCACAAACCCTAAATTCTACCACAAACCCCAAAATGCCATAAACCATAATTCACCACTAAAACCATGAATACTAAACCGGAGGTTGTAAATCGAACCTCTTCTCCATCATCATCATCATCATCATCCGGTGATTTCCTTGAGTTCTTTCCATATCCTTATGATCCTCTACCTAAAAATCACCTTTTCTCCCATCATCGAAGATGATAGTGTAGAGAATCCAAGTGTATCTGGCGATGATTCGATGACTACTATAAGGAGGGAACATCTTACTCCCAACCTCCAAAGACCTCTCGCCTCAATGCAAGCCTCGAGCAAGCAATCCGCCACTTCCTATGGGTGGAAAGGTGGTGCTTGGTCTTCCCGCACTGGTTTTGGTGCATCAACACACATCGCATAGAAGAAATGCTAGGGAAGGGTGGATGGGTTACATTTTGGTTGAAATACATGGAGGAAGCACAAAGGAGACCTTTATTTTCTCCATCATCAACGCTTTCATCAATCCATCCTTCATACTTTTGACCCTTAGCATCTTCGTTATAGAAGTCTTGTAGCTCCAACCATCGGGATAGAACGAATGGGTGGTTATGCAGACTTCACAAACGCAAATCCAAAGATTTAGTGTGATAGATGTGAGCGGTCATGCTCATCTTCACCGCTCTTTAGATGTTGGAACAGATGATATGCACTAGATTAGGTTTAGTAGTAGTAGAAATATTAGTAGGAGATCATGTATAGCACTTTGGATTTGTAGTTGCATTTGAAGTTGATTGGGTTTTGTAAGTTGTAAGTCAGAAACTGTTTCATGAATGAATGAATGAACAATTTTACTTCAATCTCTTCTCTTTAGAACTTTAGCTTTGTGAGTTTTTATGGAATAAGATGTGGTATTTTGAAATTACCAGTTTGGATTGGTTAGGGTTTATGTGGAGCGTCAACGGAAGTGATTTGAAGATCAATTACTTCAACTGGCAGTTATTTGGGGGAAAAAATAAGTTTGCATCAAATTTACAAAACACACCCTTGAAGTATGCATTACCATGAAATTGCTAGCAGTAGATTTCAAACCACTAGAAGTGGTTTGATAAAGTATAGCATGGATACATCATATTTACAAAACATTTCCAAGTATATATTATCGAAAAAACCACCGGCGGTGCATTGACAACCAAAGCGGTGGTTTGATAGACAATAGCGATGGATACATCAAATTTACTAAACAACCCCCATGTGGTGCATTATGAGGAAGTCGCTATCACGGGTTGAAGACCACTAGCGGGGGTTTCATAGACGCTAGCAATGGATATCTAAAATTTACAAAACAGCCCCCATGTGGTACATTAAGAGGAAGTCGCTAGCGGTGGTTCAAAACAACTAGCGGGGTTTCATAGACGCTAGCAATGGATACATCAAATTTACAAAACAGCCCCAAGTATACATTATCGTGTCAAGTACAAGAAAGAAGGAAAATCACGTGCTTATATTTACGACTTACATTTTTTAAAATAATTTGTAATATAAGTGTAAAAAGTAATGCCCTATCACATATCTCTACATTTAGGGCCCCTACATTTATTTACAAGTCAAATGCAAATCTTTTCCGCTTTGAGGAGTGTAAAAAAGTATTGTCACACAAACCAATGTATGCATCATGTCAAGTACTTTCACATAAACCGATGAATTCCAAGCGACCTTATTAACGCGCCATTTTCATCTTACCAACTTAAACCGAGTAGACAAACATATTTTGTTTTAGTAACCAAAAATTGGATACAAGGAATTATGAGGTTGATATTTTATTTTATGTTTTTATTTTAATTATGTCGATTATGCGATATAATTTTGCTTTTTTAATTCAACGTCAATGTAGGTTGTTTTGTAAAACACAAATACAAATTAGACTAAGATTGACAACGTCATAAACAAAAGTAGTTACACTTAACTAGTACACACATAACCCACCATAACTAACCTAAACAAAACATAAACCCTAACATGAAGGCTTCACAAATTCAAAGGACCATTGACTCAAGATGTTCAATGAAGGATAACAAAGAAGAAACGCGAGCACGCCTTTCTAAGATGGAGGTCTGCTTCCTTACAATCTCAGCCCTATCTTCAATTTGCATCCTTCTCATGTGCCGAATGCAGGCGCAATGAGACGATTTAGTTGGACCCACAACCAACAGACTCTCCAATAAGCACATCCTACGTTGTACACGGCGGTTAGCTCGTCAATCTTCTCTTGCGGATCTAATTCATCCCGAACAGTATCCCTAACTTCTCCCCAATATTCCACAATCATCATAGCCTTGACAGATCGAGAGTTTTCTATACGGGATAGTTGATCCAAGAGGGGAAGACGGGGGTTGGACATTGTTGTTGTTGGTTGAGATGTTTTTTTTTTTTTTTTAGAGAGGATTAAAAATAGAGTGTGGAAATATAGAGTGATAACCACAAAATGTGTTGCTAGTTGTGATAGGAGTTGTTAAATAGAGTGGAATTATAGTAGTTTTAAAATAGAAGTGTAAACCGTATATTATTTACAAGGAAAAAAATGTATACTGTTTAGAAGTTATCATCATATATGTTTTGACTGTTAATTGATATTTGTATATAGTTTAGAAGTTATCATCATATACGTTTTTGTTTTGTCACAACAACACAAGTTCGCTAAACATAATTTCTTATATAAGCATAAATCGATAACATAAAATGTGTTTCCAAAATCACCAATGGTCCAAAAACTGTACATAAGCTACATATAACAAAATGTTCAAAACTATACCTATAATCCATTTAGCGGTAATCCTAACCAAGTTATTCTCTACAAACATATAATAACACATAGGCGCGAACTCGTGTTAACCGTGGTCTTTGTCGAGAGACTTCCGCTATCTCCCCGCTTCTTCGAGTTTGACCAAAGCTTAACTGCGTATTTTAAATAGCTTAGGGTTTTAAGTAATGAGAACTATCCAACCATCGGGTATCAAAGACCCTTTAAACCATTAAGCTCGAGTGGGTCATTTTAACAATTAGGGTAGGAGGGTAGGATGGTGGGTTTTGAGACATAAACCAAGTTCTTGGCGGTGTTGGGGTCCAACCCTTTCATGTGTAATAGCACTTTAACAAGGATAATGAGATTATGTTGTGTTCATATGCCCGTGATACACGAAATTTTATCGTGTTTGCATCGACTATTTGAGCAGTGTGTATATGGTTGAAGGGTCCCGAAAACAAAGGAATGATGTTAGTGTTCGCCTTAAAGTTATATTATACCATTTCGACACCATTTCCTTATCCTTTTACAATGATCACCCCAAAGAAACCAACACCTCTACTATATTATGAACCAACAAAATTGTAGTGTGCGAGTATGACACGTGGCTTCTTTGATGGTTCACGGCGACGAGTACACGGTTTTTGGTCCGAGATACGGAAAGTGTACAACACGCTTTCTTGTTACGGTTTGTAATGGTTACCGATGATGAGAGTTGAATCTTGAAGGGTAGAAAGGTAGTGCAAAGTGGTTTAGCCATGCGTATAGAGTTCATAAGCGTGCTTGTGTGTGTTTTAGTGTCTGCTTTTTTGTAGAAACTCCATGTTTCGTGTAACAAAGAGATGTCGAGATTATAAGAAATAGATGACATGGTTTTGTAATGATAGTGATGGCGAGTGAAGTGGAGTTAATGAGGCACCCTCAAAACACTCATATCGCTCCCCACCATTATATATCATTACCAACCATTTCATCTATCTTGTTATCATCTATGATCTCATACCACACGGAAACATGGACTTGGTCACCAAAAAGACACCACTAAAAAACACACTCGCTTAAACAATCTCAAAGCAAGCTAAACCCTTTGCACCACCTTTCTACACTTCATGATTCAACCTCTTCATCGTGTAACTTGTACATACTGTAACAATAAATGGCTTTACACTTTCCGGTATTCATCGGACCAAGAAACCGTGTACCTCCTCGTCAGATACCATCGCAGAAGCCACGTGTCATGGTGTTTGACTTCAATATTGTTGTTTGATAATATAGGAGAGAATTGTTGGTGAGTTTTTGGGAAGATCATTGTAAAAAGGAGAATGAAATGGTGTTGGGCAATGGTATAATAGCACTGTAAGCATACCCACTAACAACATTCTTTTGTTTTCAAGAACCCTCAACCATATACACACTGTTCAAATAGTCGTCCGCAAACACGATCAAATCTTTTGTATCACAAGCATATGAACACAACATGATCTCAATATCCTTGTTAAAGTTCTATTACACATGAAAGGGGTTGGACCCCAACACCCTGCCAATAACTTGGTTTATGTCACAAAAAAACCACCATCCTACACTCAGACCCTAATTGTAAAATGACCCACTCGAGCTTAGTGGTTTAAAGGGTCTTTTTGAAACACGATGCTTGGATAGTTCTCGTTACTTAAAACCCTAAGCTATTTAAAATACACAACGACATATCTTACCTTTTGGCATCGACTGCTGTCACGGCTTGGTCTCGGATTGGAACCCGTGACACCTAATCAATTTAAAGCAAGTATAAAAGCAAATCATATATTCCTACAACTAATCAATTGCATATAACATACTATATAACAATACCTAATAAACAAGAGATACCCAATAAGATTACAACTATCTAACAAAACCCATGAAGCTTTTACGGTCAACAAGAGTATTTATAAAAGTAGTAAACGATACCGCTTTCGGTGATGTAGTGGTGGTGGAGGCGGCGCTATGATGTAGTGGTGGTGCGGATGAAGATGAAGATGAAGAAGTTGAGGTGAAAGCGCTTGAGGTTAATAATTGGGGTATGTGTGATATGGGTAGTATCCGAGTTATAGGTTCTTAAATAGAAGTTAAGTGTTTGGTTATAAGTTGTTGAGGAGTAAATTAAGTGGTTGACTTTGGTTTCATTAAGTGTTTGGTTATTTGACACGTTGCAAATTATTTTAAAAATCGATATTACAAATTATTTTAAAAATCACAAAACGAGACACGATATTACAAATTATTTTAAAAATTGTAAGTCGAAATACAAACACGTGATTTTCCATCTTTCTTGTACTTGACCCGATAATGTATACTTGGGGGCTGTTTTGTAAATTTGATGTATCCGCCGCTAGCGCCTATGAAACCCCGCTAGTTGTTTTCAACCCACGCTAGCGACTTCCTCTTAATGTACCACTGGGGGTTTTTGTAAATTTTAGGTATCCATCGCTAGCGTCTATGAAACCCCTATTATTGTCTATCAAACCACCGCTTTGGTTGTCAATGCACCGCCAAAGGTTTTTATGATAATATATACTTGGGGGTGTTTTGTAAATATGATGTATCCATCATATACTTTATCAAACCACTTCTAGTGGTTTGAAATCTCTCGCTAGCAATTTCATGGTAATGCATACTTCAAGGGTGTGTTTTGTAAATTTGATGCAAACTTATTTTTCCCCAAATCATCGCCATTGAAGTAATTGATCTTCAAATCACTTCCAATTGACGCCCACATAAACCCTAACCAATCCAAACTGGTAATTTCAAAATCCCACATCTTTTCCAAACCAACTCACAATGCCGTCAGCAGATTCCAACACCCATAACCTAGTTGCTTACTTAAAAAATAATCAATCGATGGTTTTCATGAGATGATTGATTTTATCAACCACATAAAATTCGGTTTGCATTAATCGTAGCACCCACAATTCTCAAAGACTATATACATGATTTTTGGGGTAAAGTCGAGATACTGGAGCGAGATGGATTTGAGGTGTTTAGGACCTGGTGGATGATAATGAGATTTTGGTGGATGAGGAAGTCATTAGAGGTACGTTGAAACTCAATGATGCTAATGGAGTAGTTAATCTTTCGATAATGATATATTTTAGGTTTAGAAAGATTAGGTTATACAAGAAGGGAGACAGGTAAAATTTTTGAAATGTATGTTTTCTCCCGAATGGAAGTTTTAATTCACACCTTGTCGATGTGTCCGAGTAGTAAGACCATCGGGTTTAATGAATTTCCTCCAAAATTGCAACCGCTTTAATTTGTCTATCCGAAGGAGGAATTCAATTGGTCTAGCATGATTTTGAAGGGTTTTTGCGAAATATTAGGAAGAAAGGTAAATATTACTTGTATCCTAGGTTTGTTCAACTTATTGTGGGTAGCCAAATAGCGTAACTGTTGAACATAATACAAAGTATGAGGTGCATTATATGCATCATAAGGTTTTTGCTCATATGAGGAAACAAAATCCTAATTTAACAATCCCAAATGTTCCATTGTTCCCGTGATATGATTAATTTACATCATTCGTGAGTTTGATGATGTAAATGAACCCCAATTGATCGAACTCGAACCCATCGACACCGTAGTTCCACCCACTATTAGTCCGATCGTAACCACCGCAACCAACCTTGATGCTATGATAAGTTCACCACGCGCACCGGATAACACAGTGTCGAACTCGTGAAGGTATCTTGGAACATCAACATGAATGGACGATAATGATGAACATCAACATGATGCCTTTTCGAATGAACGACCGCTAACACAGTCGAGTTGGGGATGAAAAT
>CM040245.1:3151187-3463233 GCA_022545495.1 Chrysanthemum lavandulifolium
CTTGAGGCTGAATATTGGTATGATTGTGAGGTGGTTGAATGGATATTGTACTCATACTGCAAGGTTCATGGTGTAAAAACAAAAAAAGAGGATAGGTTTTTCATGTTCGTTGATAGGGATTATCCTTTATCAAAGAATGTGGCAAGACAAATGCTGGAAGCTAAACTCATTTCAAGAGGAACAAAGGAGACACATCCTATAATTGATCCACTGTTTAAAAAGATAGAGAAGATTGCAGACCTACAAGGAACCTACTGCCAGTGGTGATTAAACCAATCCTAGAAGATTCAATCCACTGCTGATGTTAGAATGAGGCTAGTAGTAAAGGTCGACGATACTTTAACAATGTGAATTTAATGTCTTGATTGTTCAATTTTGTTATTTTCGCAACCTCATTTTAAATTAGAATCCCATATATTCCATAGGTATACGCTGGATATGATGAAAAGACAGAAGATTCAAGACCATCCAACTATTGAACACAATATAAAATGTGAGTTAAACTCCTACTTACTAGGAAACTTTATTGAATAAAGTATGTTACTAGGAAAGCACGCACGATATAACACTAAGTACTTGGAAATCAGATACATTATACCACTAAATTCTTACTTGGGGCATATAGTAGTCTTAGTTACTAGGATATCACATACGACATAACAGTTAGTACTTCGCATATCGCACAGTGCTTATAGCGGCAACGTACCCTCAAGCTTATGAATAAAGAAATTCTTTTTCGAGCACTCACCGAGTTCTCCCGCCAAGATATTCATTTGCATCACTTTGTGTTCACTAAGGGCCCGCTCACCTTGAGAAAGTCAACAATTTTTGTGGCACCTTCTTACATACGCTGCCATCTCTTGAATAACGGCGACCTTTGACCATTAAGTCTAGCCAATTCTTGAGTTAGGATGTTCACCTTTCTTGCCAATTGAACATCTTCGATTGCGTGATACGGCGAAGAGTAAATCATCATGTCATCCGCTTGTTAGTGTTAGAAGCGGCTCTTATCTCATCACATTTAAGCGGACGACATTGTTTTGCTTACTTATTTATGGAATGATGTTGTGTGAAAATATACTTGCAAGTTTGCTGGTTAAATAGAAGATTGAAAGGTAAATAAACAGTCACATGCATACATTGACGTTACACTATATGCCTGACTCCTCTATGTTTTTATAGAAAAGAACAAAAAATGTGCACATGTTCAACAGTTTATTGTATAACATTCTCACAAAGTAACATAAAAAAACAATAAAAGCAAGCCACTCCTGTAGCTATTATTATTCAAGTAACAAACATTGAAAATTCTAAATGACTGATAAGTTGTGCTTCCATTGTGTTAAAGTTCAAATTGAAGTACTATAAATCGTCCAAATGAACAACATTTTCAGTCACAGGTTGTGACTGAATGTTGTTACGAACGATGTTTTCAGGAGTAGATGATTCACATTTCCATACGAAATCATTGTTTGATTGACCACTTGCTTCTCCCTGTTCGACCTCTACACGCGTCCTCTGTCCACCGTGTCGTTCTTGTTCCACTGCTTCTTCATTAGTTGTAGGGGTGCACGATTGTGACTTTCTTTTACGTTTCTGACATGTGGCATTAGTTCAAACAACCATATCAGTAATAACATTAAAAATTATACACATTGAAATAAAATATAGAAACACACTTGCCTTGCTTGTCATCAACGGTTCAGTACATGACTGTCTTGTGTCCTGCCTTTCCACACCGCCATGTGTTTTGCTTCACAGCTCTTCCCCGTGATCGGATCGTTTCTTTTCTTTGGGTCTTCCAGTTGTCGCTTATCCATAGCGGGAGGTTTTACGGTTTGCAAGTCATCGAGTACGCCACAAGGATACATCTTTTAGAGGATAAACCCTTGCTTCGTATGTATTTTTAGTGACGTTTTGTTAAACCAATCCATAGCCCAACTGCTAGTGTCGGTCAACACTACAAGAAAAGTGGCTTTTAGGACCCCATAAGCGTCATAAAATGGTACTTTTAGGACCTTTCATTTAATAGGACCAAGGATGAAAGCGTTTCATGTAAAGCGGTTGTAATAGGTCCAAAGCGTCCTAACCCTTATGAAACCAATTTTATGGTCGTATTATATGTCTATGAACAACACAAATAGCGTCCTAATAAAACCATATTAGGACACTTTTCCAATGTTCTAACATGTGGTAACCTACTTTTAATCTTTTGATACACATACAAGCGTCCTTTAATGTTAATTCTTAGGACGGTTATCATATACCATTATAGTTACTTTAACACCAAGAAAAGGGTCCTAATATCCCAAATACGATTATGAAACCAAATTTATGGTCTCATAATCGTCTATGAACAACCAAATAACGTCCTAATAACAACATATTAGGACACTTTTACAATGTTGTAAAACGTTGTTACCTAATTTTAATCTTTTGATACACATACAAGCGTGCTTAAAAGATAATTGTTAGGACGCTTATCATATAACATTATAGCTATTTTAGCACCAAGAAAAGGGTTCTAATATCTCAAGGAAGATTATGAAACCAATTTTTTGGTCGTATAAAATGTCTATTAACAACCTAAATAACGTCCTAATAACAACATATTAGGACACTTTTACAATGTTAAGTTAATTGTTAGGACGGTTAATAAGTTTAATAGGACAATTTCAAAGTCCGGACAAGTCATATGATAGGACGCTATTTTCACCATGCACACTCTATTATTACGATATGAATAAAACATCAACTAAATATTAAATGAATAAAACGAAATTGTATTTCAAATTAGCAATTGTCATAACAAAATCACTAAACATAACTAAGGTAGACAGAATCTAACATAAAGTCATTAACATTAAACAATACATTAACGCAACAAGAAGCTTAGTCCGTGGTCATCATGCATCATCTCTCTCAATCCTCACGGACCACCTACAAATAAACACCCATGTATAAGCATTAAGCTCCATGTTAGTAAAATTATTGGTATCACAAGATTAACAAAGACATACCGAGATAAAGGGACAAGGCCATGCTATGGTTGCACCAACACGTCTTTTTGTTGGTACTTGAGCGTTTACCTCACACTTCATCTCTTTTGTTGGTACTTGAGCGTTTACCTCACACCATCCTCGTCCAATCTACGTACCACCAACTATATCATTTGGGTTCAAGCTCCTCACCCATCCTTTTGCTACAGATCTCGGTTGAGTTTAGAATGCTTTTAAGGACAACTTCGTCCCGACCTAGATTTCGTTTTCAACAAACATTTATCAATTTATAGTCAAGACACATGTATTAGGTTAAGCAGATGTATCTGCGGTATGGAGGTGGGGTATACAAAGGAGGTCAAAATTGATCGGTGTAATCTGCAGTGTGGAGGTGGTGTATACTAAATAAGTTACAAATAAGCTACAATAAGTCAGTAACTACATGAGTTGTAACTAGATTAAGCTAAAACTACGGATAAGCTAAAGGAATAAGCTATAGACCGAATAATCACTTGATCAAATATCACGGCCAAAACCAACAACCTTGCGACCACTTGTGGATAACTTTTTACCGTTCTTTGGATCATCTTCTTTTTGCCCGATTCGCCTTGTTTTTTCACTTAAACTCTGCGGCAGAATGTAAAATATCATAATGGGAAATTAAGTAATGTTATTTAAAGTGGAAGAGTATTTCACACCTTAGTGTTTTCTTTATTCCAATACTTCACAAGCTTCTTCCATTGTTTTTTTGCACTTGCTTTGGCCTAGATCTTATTTGTTGCTTAACCGACAAAGACGGATCATGGTAGTGTTCCTTAACTCTTGCCCTCCAGGTTCTTCACCTTCCGCCCAAATGATTGCAATATCCATTTTCTCCGACTTCCGAATATCAAATTTTGTCTAAAAATGTAATAGCTCACATTAGAAAACAAATACTTTATTCATTAACATACAAATTTAACATTGTGTACCTTTAAGAGTTCAAGCAAAGCTTTTTTTTTTTTTGGCGTCAACTTTATTCCATGGTTTATAAATCGGACAATACTTTCCACTCCTTGAAAGTCACTACAACACAAGTGGGCTAATGCTACGGTAGGAATCCATTGCAAATCCGTTGATGGTACCTTCCTTCTTTACAGGCGAGAACAACTGAATCATGTGCTTCTTCTCATCATATCCATCCAATTGATGGTACCTGCCATTATATTAACAAGGATTGCTACGATGTCGCCGCGTTGCGGCGGGGCATTTTATATTTATCGATATACCTGCTAAGCGTTAAATTGTAAGGAAAGTTGTCGATGGGGCGTTGTTTAACGTCGTTGATCTACCTTTAAGATATACATTTCCCGAGCGCCGCTTATAAAATTATGCACGAAGTATCTCAAAAAATCTACGAACAACACACAAAAACAATCCTCGATAACGTTGTTGGAATACTTGTTTCCATGATCATGTGCAAAATAAAGTAACCCAAACAACCCCTTATATAAACCATTAACTAATTGTGGAGAAATATCAATAAGACAGTCTAAACAAATAAGGAATAGACATTTGAAAAAATAGATGGGCATCGTGAATTGGGTGACCTAAATCACAACATACCGACGATGGTAAAGTATAAGTACACGGATAAATAACTTTTGTATGTGATAAGCATGGGTATGGTCCAAAAATTATTGTTTGTATAAGTGGAGTCATGCGATGCTCAAAATGTAACTGAACTTGTCGTGGTCTTTGACGTCTGATTGGACGGGACCCGCAGACGAAGTGGAGCCATATTTTGCACCGGTACACGGGATCCTAACACGACACCAATAAGGCGGTGGTAAGTATAAATATCTGAGAATGGCAAAGCAAGAAATATATACAAATTCAAAGATGTTGCGTGATCCCGTCTGAAAAATATATGAATCGCCTCTAATATCCGAACTGTCTTTGGACGACGATGCTCAAGATGAAGAGGTATGAAGATCGTGTGACATACACATCATATATTCACAAGATTACGAAAATTGGAAATAACAAGTGGCTCAAACTCCAATAAAGTGGACGCCAGTGCGAGGGCTGCAGGCATTCGATAATTATAATAAGGATGCATAAATTTCATAAACGACACAATAAACAATGGTAAATGCATGAAGATACGAATAATGAGATAATATTAACAGATTAGACCTCAAGGCACATCACGTTGAAGCAAACAACCATCTTCACCGGCAATGGCATTCGATGACGTCACGTCCATGACATTATCAATAGGTACATTGTTATGATTACCAACCCGTTGGCGCGAGACCATACCGTCAAAATGGGCATCGGCATGAATGCCAAAACGAAATAAAGACCCGCAAAAGAAAAAGACCAAACATACCAAAGAATATGAAAGTGAGTGTGTGCATGCCCGTAACCAACCGCATACTCTTGAGACGGTGTATAATATTCCGAATTTGGGGTCCGATTACAAATGCTAGAAAATGAAACATACATGTCAAGTGTTAAAAGACTATCAATTCCCAAAACCCTTCAAAGACACCATAAGCGTAAAGCATGTAAAAGCGGTTATTAGTATATAGACATAAGAGTATACCATCAACGGTGAGTTGTAAAGATCGTCCAACTATCCATTTCCTTGCCAATGAATGGAGCGGTGAAGCCGATATCGATGGAATCGGCTCATTTATTGTCAAGTTAGTTGGAAATTAAGGCGACGATCTGAGAGATTCCATCATATCGTCCAGCGTTTGTACATCCCGTAACCACACGATCGCTGTGAATGATATCGGATGCTTTTCTTTTGCCCTTACCTTCATCGGACACGGTGATAGCCACCGATGCAAGCGCACGCAAAAAAATAATTTAAAAAAAAATCACCATTTCAATAATGTTTGATTACCTTGACCATGAACCCGGTGACCTATCAAATCCTTTTTAATCCATGGCAACTGTCGATGATTTAATAAAAAGATGGCCCGAACACTTCAAAGTTGAGCAGGGCACAATGGAGACAATGTAATAAAATAAGCCATTCAATTGCCCATAACATACCCAATCATTTTGAGTAAAGAATGATGGCGGTACCATCTTCGATGAATAACATCTCAAGCAACTTCAAAAGAAATAATAATAATAATAATAAATAAATGAAAAAAAGAATATGTGCTCTTTAATGAATTTTTGTTAAATAAGAATATCATATTGGCTTCCCAAAACTATCTCATATGTGCCCTTTATATATCTTTGAACCTATCACAAATACAAATGTATGATGTGCTTTAAACCAAAGACGACAACAATAATCTAATCTACTTGTTCATTCCATTTTATTGTAAGAAAACAGTTTTGCAATCATAGTTGATCTATCAAGTACTTGTAAGAAAATTGGCATTAGTAATTTTTCTAGTATTAAGCGGATAGTCTTATGTTACAAAATGTTATACTCCAAAATAATGAATGCGACCTCATTCTTTTCTACTTGATTAACATCATTTTTGTCTTATCCCTTTTAGCATCTTTTGACCGAGCACTTGCTCTAGCTCTTAGACGCATATCGGTAGCATTTGTTTCATGGGCACACCCTTCCATACTTACTTAATCATATAAAACCCAAATCAAAACAAAAGTAAATCGACAACACGATCGCTAATATATACAAATGAATAGAAGTGAAGCAAATCGAACCTTAAAAGAATCTAATAATCGTACGTGTAGCCAATGAGAAGTGGTGCGGGCGAAAGCGGAGATGGACATTGCAAGCTGTCTTTGAAAAGAAAACATAAGCAATCGACATTCAAATACACTTATTTATGCGTAAAATCAGCATTCAAATACACTTGTTTATGCGGAAAAATCAAGATATCAAATACACTTGCTTATGCGAAAAATTCGTGACCAATTACACTCGCTTATGCGAAAATCAATGACAAATCGATCATTTATGCATAAAATCAGCATCCAAATACACTCATATATGCATAAAATCATCACCAATTACACTCGTTTATCTGGAAAAATCGACATCCAAATACACTAATTTATACGGAAAAATCAGCATTCAATTACGCTGGTTTATGCATAAAAATCAGCGATGCGCGTGCCCTTTATGTGCGAAAATAAACAAACAAAACGCACCATTTAGGGGTTTGAATCAATGACTCTAAGTGCGGTTTTGTGCGAAAATCAACAACAACACGCACCCTTTTGGGGCTGAAATAAGCTTATATAAACGCCCTATTTGGGTTGAAAATATGCAGAATCAACACCCCTGTTGGGGCTGAATTGCGACAAACAAACACCCCTTTTGGGTGGGGCTGCGACGACATGTCAATACCCTAATATTATTAGCACCGAACTTATGCGATCACTCTCACACTCTCATGAAACTCATATGACACATAACACCTCTATATACACCTCTGACTAGCCTCTTTCCATCAATGTGTTTAGCCGTGATTTTGAAAATGATCACGGTTGTATGATAGTCTTTGGTTGTATTTTGCATCCGTTATAAAAAACCCTCAACTTGGATACTTTAGAAACCAAGGAATAAATCAAAACAACTCAATATCTAGCCGCGCAACAATCAATTACTAAAAACCCCACATCTATTTTAAGACCTCCAACCAACACAAAGTTACGTCATCTATTTAGGTGACCTAAAAAACCTCCTATATCTAGGTGAACACATCTCAATATCTAGTTAAGCCTCGATTCGATTTGATGTTACTTATTCTATACAGCCTCAAACCAATAACAAACCAACACAGAATTACTAACCGCAATCCCTAACAATTTAAGCGGTACCTGGACCTAAAAACTTCCAATTCATAACTACCTAAACACAATTACACATCTTTTTCAGCCTTGTTTTGATCTATAGGAATTCAGCTACTAATCGCACATACTCGGAACCAATATATAATCAACAGTTGATCACACCATAACATACCAAGACCTAACATCAATCATAACATAAAAAATCCAATCACTTATAATAACCAAATCAAAATCTTTTTTGATACACAAATCACCTACTAATCTATCACAATTCCTGAAATTAACCTCTAAGAAAGTAATACCTTCAGAACACATAGTGTCACTCAACTATCATCCAAAATTTGCAATTGTAGACAACAATTCCATTTTTCACCTTTTTGGCTTTTTCTGTAACTTGTTGAAAAGAAAAATTCAACAATAATGAGTAATAACCAAAATTAAACTACAAACATACAAAAAGACGGTTCGGGTAACAAACATAATTCCAAAAATCAGTCATAGAAACAATATACGAGTACTTAAATCAATAATCACGAATTTGAATATGTAATATATAAATTACCTGAATCGGGCCCTAAATTCGAGATACTAGTTTGGGATTTCACAGAAATTCAACATATGAAGTCCAAACATATGCATAAATTCATAATAGCACAAGAATCACACAATAGTTGAATCTTAAAGACCAATGATAAAATTAGTGTCATATGATGTTCGCATACTTATCAACGATGGATTCAAGTAACTCGACAAAACGACTAATTAAAAAACAAAATGGTTTGGTGTCCTTGTGCGTGTGTAGATCTGCAAGTGAACAAGGAAAGAGAGGCGGATTTGGAGGGATGTGGATGTGTTAGGGTTTAATTTTGGGGAAAAGAGGCGGGAAACTAAAGGAAAAATGAAGCGAGATAAAATTTCATGAAATTTTTTGTAAGGCTCATCTTTTGCACATTTTTAATTATGGAATTTATTGGGGATTTTAACTTTTAAGATGAAATTGATTGATCCGAGTCGAGTTGTTTGTGAGCTATTCGTGATCGGTTTTGTACAAGTTTGAAGATAATCGAGTTTTAATGATCTTAGGCGGCATGTTTTGTAACTAATGGAATTGATCAAGGTTACTTTTCTTTTAAGGATAAAATTGATCGAATTCTTTGTGAGCTAGAAATTACGGCGACTTCATACGTCAAGATCATCTTTTAAACGTTTCGTAATTAATGGAATTGATTGGGGTTACTTTTAATTTTAAGGATAAAATTGATCGATCCGAGTCGAGTTGTTTGTGAGCTATCGGAGATCGGTTTTGTAGAAGTTTGAAATTAGTCGAGCCTCATTGACATCGAGCGGCTTCGTATGTCAATATCATCTTTAAGACGTTTTTGTAATTGATGGAATTGATTTGGATTAATTTTAATTTTAGGATATAGTTTGTGGAAAACTAGAAGGGGTGAATAATTTTACCAATTAAAATTTTGTTTTAAAACATTTAGGTCAACTTATGTTAATCCATTTGATTGTTTATGTTGGACGTTGATAGATAGATATATAAACTTGTAATGAAAGATAAAGAGTAAGAAACACATAACCACGACGCAGTATTTATACGGTGCTAGGCTAACCACCGGGTTCTTTCAATCCAAGGTGAACCACACCTATCACAACGTCACCTACCCTTTATTAGGTAATAGGCCAAGCACCTAGTTCCATTACTATGGAGGAACTACTAACCAACATTTCACAACACCTAAACCCAAAGGAGATCTACTCTTTATTACAATACCATCAAGGATATCACCATCCTTGAAAACACCTATCACTATATGTATAACGATGCACCTCAATGTTTTGAAACCCGGGTTTGTGATCGACCCGGCCAAGACACCGTGTCACCGGGTCAACCGGTTCAACCGCCGGGTCAACCCGGTTTAGACCCGGTTTTATGCATATGTCCAAACATCTATTTCTAATTGTCCAAACATAATGTCCAAACACTAGTTTTGCAGTGAAAAAAAAAAAGCAAATAACCATTTTTCATGCTCTAAACAACAAATCAAAGGTTGACAAGGATATAAACCTGCATAATTTTCTAAACAACCATAAATGTGACAACAAATCAACCTTTTAGGAAAAGGGTTAACATGCCAAAGCTCACGAATGTGATAAAAGTGATACCGAAAAGTGATTTCCGGTCGTGTCCCAACGAGGTGTGAAATTGACGGTGTCGTTGAGTTTCGTGATTATGGACTTGAATTGGTTAAACAAATTTGGGTTTTGATTTCGTTATTCTACAAAATAAAGAACGAGGGTGAAAATGAAGAAAGTAAAACAAAGTAAACTCTAAATAAACTACTACTAAGCCTAATAAATAATTAAATAACGCTAAACTACACTCTAGGGTGCTAAAATACAAAACGTAAGAAACCGGAACACACTAAGCCCGAAAGTGAATAATTATGCAATTTAAGTCCCACGAGTGCGAAACCAATTTTCCTACATTCTACATGACAAAAATAATTTTAGGAAAAAGCGGAATTTTTTCGACTTTTAAATTATTTATTACGATTTAAAACTAAATTTTAGAAAACCAATTATTAAAAATAGTAAATGAAAATGGAAAAATACCAAAATTCATGAAAAGTACATTTTGAATTCTTGAATAAGTGAAAATTAAAAAAAAAACAATAAGCTAGTTAAACCTAATGAGCAATTAATATTAGAAAAGGGCTTTAATCTATTGTTGGGTTTTAAACTTGAAACTCGAAACCATTTAATACATTAATTATGCGTTTAATAACCAAAATGACTCAAAGCTCGGATGGGTTGTCTTTGTTGTGTGCAGTGCGTGACGATGAGGTCGCAGGTCACGGGTTCGAATCCAGTGCGCACCTTTCTTTTACTTTTTTTGGCAACCGGAAATAAGGACAACTTAATCTGCTTTTACACAAATTTCGGACCTTGGACAAGCTAAACCAAGCGCAATGTTTATTAACAATGAAGAAGAAAAAGAAAATCAATGAAAGGAAAAAAAAAGCAACAAAAAGCTTTCAAAAACTAGTAAAGAAGCTAACGTTAGTTAAAATTAATCTACGACATTAAAATGAGCATCAAGAGGAGCCTAATTAGCAACAATGGGACATCAAAAGCAAAAAAAGA
Organism: Chrysanthemum lavandulifolium; assembly: GCA_022545495.1. Lineage (NCBI taxonomy): Eukaryota > Viridiplantae > Streptophyta > Magnoliopsida > Asterales > Asteraceae > Chrysanthemum > Chrysanthemum lavandulifolium. The sequence continues at coordinate 3,162,116 of CM040245.1, forward strand.
CAAAGCTAACTTTGTTGTGGGCTGTTAGGGGGCGTTTGGGACAGTGGGCTGACAAAGGGGCTGTTTGGATTAAGGCTAACTAAAGGGATAAAATGCTACAAAAAGCTACAAATAAAACTAATCAAAAGCTAAATCCTAAAAAGGACTAAAGGGGACATAGAATAAGCATTAACTAAGTAGAAAATAAGCTAAAAAAAAAAGATTCAAAGGCCAAATAAACTGCAGCTATGGTGGCCTGCTGATCAGGCTAAAACAGTCCCACAAGGGACTTTTGGCTTAACGAGTAATCCACCAAAACACCTCTAAACTAAAAAAATAAGCCAAGGACATTAAATTAGCAGTACAAGGTTCCTAAAAATACTGAATGGGAGTAATGTGGACCCTCTAACAGCTTATTAATAAGTCAGAAAGAAGAATGAAGTGAACCTATGGGTCATCTGATGTGATTATAACAGGCAAAAAAAGCAATTTAAAAGGGCCTAAATAAGCTACTAAAAGGGTTGTTTTGGAGCTTTTTTTAAATGGGTTGGTTTTAAAAAGTAAGTTTATATTAAAAGGGTTTTAAGGTTTTTCAAAAAAAAGCGTTTTGTTTTTTTTTAAAATTGTTTTAATAGAAAAGTTGGTTTAAAATAAAAATAAAAATTGGTTTTAGATAAAATTAATTTTAAAGGTAAAGCAGTAAGTTTCGGGTAAAGGGTAAAATGGAATTTTGGGTTGAGGGCTTGGTTTCGGGTTTGTTTTCCCAATCTCACTCCAAAAACACGACCCGAGCTCGAAAATGTGGAAAATCCATCCGGCTCTGTCTGCAAAGCACTTTTGTCCGATTTCGCTTGTTTTTGCTCGTTTTGCCTGCTTTTCAATCCTTTTGTACCGAAAGACATAAAACACACTCGAGGATATTTTTAACATATTTGGGTGTTTTAGTCGTTTTGTGGTCATAGATGGGTAAAACGATGAGTGAATAAGCACTCATCGTTGTTCTATTATGGCGTGGGATAAAAAACCACAACAAATAAGCGTACTATAAAGGTTAATGTTAAAAGACACAGTTGTCAAGGGTCCTGTTAATTTTGTTCAAATAAAACTTTTGCAATTAAGCGTTCTATAAAAGCGAATAAGCGTTATAAAAGCGGATGTTTTACGACTCTAAAAGATGTGCCATATTGTGGTGTATCATAAACAAACCATTATGAATAAGCGTTATATAAAGGTTAACGTTATAAGACGCTATTGTCAAGGGTCCTATTCACTTTTCTTGTAAAAAACGTTTGCGAATAAGTGTTCCATAAAACCGATGTTTTATGACTCAAATATCAAGTGTCTTATGATGGTGTATCAATCTATGGGACCCAAGTGTCAATCTGTCATATTAAGTTATGTTTTAATAATACGTTTTGCGAATAAGCGTTTTAAATAATTAATGTTTTATGACTTATATATCAAGTGTCCTATTATGGTGTATTGTAATAAAACCATAATTAATATGCATCCTTTAAGGGTCCTATTAAGTTTTGTTATAATAAAACTTTTGCAAATAATCGTTTTAAAAAAATGATGTTATAAAACCATTGTACATAAGCGTCCTATAAAGGTTAACGTTATAATACCCACGTGTCAAAGGTCCTATTAAATTTTGCTATAATAAAACTTTTTGTGAATAAGCGTTTTAACTAACTGATGTCTTATGACTCAAAACTCAAGTGTCATATTATGGTTTATTATAATACAACCATAATGAATAAACGTCTTATAAAGGTAATTTATTAGGACCCATATTTTAAATGTCATATTAAGTTATATGATAATAGGACCCCAAATCATCGACCATCCTATTATATACCTTTTAGGACATCGCCTAAGTAGCAAATATTTAAAAGGACCCTAAACGCTCATATGTCCTATTAAGCAGTTTTAGGACTCCATTATCATACCGTCCCACACAAAGGGTCCTAAAAGCCACTTTTGTTGTAGTGGCATTTGCCCATTCGCTAAGTTCATCGGTTGAGCATCCAAATCAAAAAATAATAATACATTTTCATGCGACGTGCAAATATGTAATAAACCAAGTATAATATACGCTTTTTAAGTTACCTTTGTATTTTGCTCGACGCTCAAAATACCATCTTTGTAGAAGCCTTCGGTAGTACTCCATTAGTCGGGTTATTGGAACCTTCCTAACATCTTTCGTTAAAGAGTTTATCGATTCAAGACTATTTGAGGTCAAATAATTGTACCGCTTTGCAAGGCGATAAGCACGCGACCATTTATCAAATCCACTTCATCTTTTAGTTTTTATACACATCATGTTTTAATGATCGAATCTCGAAATTGAAGCATCAAACTCCCGCTCTGTAAGCTTTGCATGTCCTCCAATATATACTTCCACTTTCTAGTTTTCAAATTGCGCTTCATCATTAAATGCCGACAAAGAAAACCATGAAACGCTACTGAAAAAGCGGTACTACATGCATGTGCAATTGCTGGGATGTCCGTCGAGATGATGGCCAAATCTTTTACTTCACCAATGCATTCTTTAAGTTTGGTCAAAACCATGTCCATGATTCATTGGTCTCACCTTGAGAGACACCGCTTGCAATAGGTATAATCCGTTGTTGCCGTCCATCCCAACAACAACCGATTCGTACCAAGGTATCTCCCTTTAAGATGTGCGGCATCAATGATTAGCAATGGTCGATAAAGCGTAAGAAGCTCGGATCTATTTTAAAACAATCGAAATTTGCTTAATTAATAAAATTTCGATAACAATGAAGGTATTAATCATAAATAAAATATAATAGAATTTATGAAAACTTACAACAACACCGAAACCAATGAATACCATCTTGAACCGATCTGTCTCATCTGCCTCAATGTGAGTTACCGTCCCTCATTTTCCAACTTTAAGTTATAGCAGAATACTGAAACCGCTCAAAAGACTCCTAGGACAACCGCTCAACAACTGTAATGCAATGTTTTTCCCACCCCAAGCTCGGTAGTAGGAAATGTCTACTTTCCAATCAACATTAAAATCGCTTTTTATGTCCGCACCAGATATACCCGCTTGCAATTCCTCAATTTATCAACAAGTATGTGACCCAATAATTTTCGGGTAGCATTTCGATGATTAGGATGAATTTTGTTCGAACATGTATGAGAGTCGTTAATGGAAGTAACATAGAAGTATCGGCTAACAACACTTTTTCGATGCGTTAATGTACCAGTTGCAACCTTCGACAAAACAAGCTACACTGCACCTTTTCTTACATGAGTTAGTAACTTTGTACTCAAACATATCAACCAACGCTTTTATTCCTATTGCATAAATGCATCCTTGCTTATCATCAAACCGACTACCCACCTTTAATTTAGATACTACAGGTGTTTATGGTTACTTACCTTTTAATTATGGGATCACCGAACTGGGTGGATCGTGGATATTTAGAAATGTTGTTTTCGCCAACTAGGATGCACATCTACATTAACGTTTGCCCTCACCTCGTTATTATGATCTTCAACTTTTGGTGTTTGAAAATCATATTCTTGAGGCAACAAAGGAACATTAAGATCAATATCAAGAGTCTTAGAAGAAGTAGGCGGCTTTACCTCGGAAGATTTCTCAATAAGTTTGATGTATAGCGTCTGATCGGTGTCGCTTACAAGATATTTCATGAACGAAGAAAGAAACATCATCATCGCCACTCACATGAATTTTGGTTGAAGCGGACATGTAGTATAAACCGATGATCTTATCTTTAATCGATATTTGTTAGTGAGATAGGTAATCACCGTAGGTAGGTGATGTTAACCGAAGTAAAACTCACGATTGATGTCTCAAAATCCAAATAAAGTTTGAATTTTGGGAATTAGCCAAGTCATTTTTCCGGTTTTGTGTTCGGGATTTGTGTTCACTGCTCTAGGATTGTACAAAACAATAAACAAAAAAACTTATTGAAAATAGGACCTTTAAGTCGCTCAATATAAAATTCGCTTAAACTTTTCCTCCACAATATTCATTACCCGCTCATTCACAAAGTATATTTCCGCCAAATAAGATGTGACTATACTATAAAAGCGCCAAGTTTACTCATTGGGTAAATAAAACCATGGCTCCCTCCTTTGCCTCTACCTCCGGATCAAATCGAAAACCATTGGAATACTACATCAATGCTACACATCGCGAATGTCCAAAACCATTACCGGTGGAAGTACAAACCTCTTAGACACGGACTCATCCCGGTAGAAGATTCAAGGCCTCGTCCAATTTATGTAATATTATTATGCATTATACTTATTTTACTTGTTAGGTTGAATATGTGAATTTAACAAATTTTTATTTTAGGACAAAAGACCAAATGTAACTTCTATGGTTTCCTAGACCCGGAACTACCAAGTCGAGATTACAAAGATTTGTTTTACAAGGAACATGAGGAAAAGAAACATTTAATGAAGACGGAAAGAGTTCGGTCTCGGATGAAGTTATCGAGGTTTCAAACAATGATATCATGAAAGTGTTGGATGAGTTGACTTTTATCAAGTCAAGAGTGCAAGTTCATGACAAAGTTGTGTTGGTTTTCGAGTTTTGTTCTTCTCTTGGTCTTTGTAGTTTGGTTATGGTAACTGCTTACCAATAAGTGTTATGTAATAAGTATGTTATAGTCTTTACCAATAAGATTGTATGTAGTCGTTTTTTAAATCAAATGGATGTTTGTAAAAACAAACGCTTTAGCAATTAACACAAAATGTTTGTTGCAAATCAACAAGATCACAACACGTATATTTGGATGGTATGCATGGGTGTTAGGAATATACCAAGTAGCGCTACACATACATGCATAAGAAGTTGTCTTTGATGCCCTTCACGACATCCAGTTATGGTTACATTTGGTTGAACAACAAAAGTATAAAACCACATACAAGCCATACCCAAATAGATGAAATGCATCTTTATTCATCACTTGTATGAATGACATCTTATACTTCCAAAAGTACTCCACCATATGCTCTCGATACGCCAAAGCAACTCAAGAGGGTCATCAACCTTCATACTTAATTTGTTACCCACTGTGCAAAAAATACATACCCAAACTCCGCAATCACCGTATGCATTGGCTTGTATAGGGACATCAACCGCAACTCGAAATGTGATCTTATAATCGAAATGATATTGATTTAGCTTGAAGAACTTTACACAAGTTTAGATACTGTGGTAGCTTTCTCAAAAGTGACCCTCCATTTTAAATTCTTTTCTCTCGTCTCGGTTCTCGCGTACCTAGTGTGTCATAAATTGTTATAACTCCGACGCAATTTGCAACTCGGCGAGAAACCAGCACACTTTCGCACGCTAACGAGAAAGTATACCTAAATGTGATCAAATAATCCTTGTCATAATTCATCACATTTTACCATGTACATATATTTACCCAAATATATAGAAGAAAGTATGGTCTTTATATACAAACCTTCTCAACACTAGACCATGGCAATGGATAGCGTTGACCGATGGCGTAGTAGGCACGCATAGACCCTTCAAGGATAGAGGAATGTAAAATGGTCCAACCATAGTCCAATCGGCATTGCCCGGCTGAATCGCCACATTAGATCAACCCGAGATCCGGATGTTTGCAGAAAAATTTTATAAGCAAAATACCGGTAAACTAATTCAAAAAAATCATTAGCTACCTCATCTCCTAGCCATCCTTTTTATTGCCTCTTCCATAACCCAACAAAGCCAACCAAAATTTTCGATCAACAACGATGTCGCCAAGACCCCAAGGAAAGTTATGCGATGACTTCAAATTTTTTTTAAAAGGTATCCATACACGGTTTAGTAATCTTGTTGATATCGCAACCTTCGTGACGTGATGATCCCGAAATTTTTAAAAACAACATTAATGTATATGTCTTTTAGATGTTTGTTTGTAAATGTAGTTCTTCTATACCTCTTCCCATGATTCCAACTGATTATCTTCACCGGTGGTGGATTAATATCTTTCTCGCCTTTTGGAACGTCGTTTAACAACTGTGGAGTCGTGGGAGGAGATTCACGATGGTTCCTGCAAACACTTGCCCACCTGCTTTGTCCTTTTTGAGTCATCATCTTCTTTGAAAACAGGAGTACTCTCTTGGGTAACTTTCTCATCACTCTCTTTGGTAACTTTGGCCTTTCTAGTTTTCTTTTTTGGTAGGGCATTATAACGTGACTGTCTGAACTTAGTTGCGTTTCTCTTCCTTTTACCCCGCATGAAAACATACTGTACAGAAAAAATTCATCATTGAAATAACATCAAACTTTTGAAGTACATGTGGTAACTTTAATGAATAATGTAGCTGTACCTCAGAAGCTGTAGGAAAAGGCTTACTGGCTTGTCCGTCAGAGGTATGAATCATCTTCTGTCTTGCCTTCACAGCATCATTATCAATTTTGTCTATTACCGCCTTGGTTGACAACTGATTTGCAACCGGTAACTCAACCCCGGTTTCTTTCTCTTTAACGTGGGCATCAACATTGTATGCTTCGTCCCCCATCCCTGCCATTTGTGACACTGCCTCACGATCATGAGAGTGTTCATCAACAGCATTGCAATTAACAATGACATTTTCATTAACTTGAACACCCTCTATAGTACTTCATGATCATGAGAGTGTTGATCAGCAGCAGTGCAATGAACAATGGCATCTTCCTTACCGTGAACGACCTTTACAGACTTACCATCAACATTAAACACACCTTCATGAGCCTGTATTTCATGTGCTTGAACCGCCTCACCGGTGTTTCACCATCTTCATTGTTTTCAAGTTTTTTCTTCATCTATCCCAACCTGCTTTGTCGTGAAGACAATAAGCAGAGAAATCATCTTCTAGCTCCACTGCTCATCTAGTCGCATCTGCTTTCCCAGTAATTATACAACAATAACACATCTATATGGATGACCAACTATATCAAACATGTATAGATAGTGCGGTGGAATTTATATATACGCATTTCAACGGTAGATTGAGAAAACGTTTCATTCAAATTAGGTAAATTCAAATGATCGGATCATGATCCGGAATGTGATCATCTAACGGCAATGGTCCGTCGTGAAGACAATATTCCACGAGTGCGACATAGTTGATGGAAGCGGCGGGTCTATATAAGTAAGACCACTTGTTCGTTTCGACATTTACACAACTCGATTTGTCGCCATTCGTAGTTAACCAAACCGATTTAGGTATGTAACCAAAAACGAAAAAAAAAGTACTACTAAAAGGAACATAACCTTATTATAATCACCGAATGAACATCACGAGCGAAGATCAAAGAAACTAGAACTACCATTCCAGTTTTCATTATCAACGGGACTTTGTCCAGAACAAGCCTCATCCGATTTGCCGTGCGTATGAGTTGAAGTCTGATATTTAAAATATACAATCAATTATACTACTAAAGAAACCTGCTAGCAGTGGATTCACAGTGGTTTGATAGACACTAGCAGTGGTTTGATAGACACTAGCAGTGGATACATCAAATTTACAAAAACAGCCCCTCAAGTGATAGATTAACAGGAACCTGCTAGCAGTGGATTGAAAACCACTAGCAGGGGTTTGATAGACGCTAGCAGTGGATACATCAAATTCACAGAACACCCCCCAACTGATACATTAACAGGAACCTGCTAGCAGTGGATTGAAAACCACTAGCAGGGGTTTGATGTACGCTAGCAGTGGATAGATCAAATTAACAAAACAACCCCCCAAAAGAAGTTGTAATATAAGTTGTAATATACATTACCATGTTCACCTTTGGACGTTGTATCTTTAGAACTTCCTCAACAACGGCAAGTCTATTTTCAATTTCATCAAGGACTCCCACATTAATGTCTAGCTTGGTCGGGTTGTATCTTTATTGGCTCGGAGTTGTATCTTTAGAGCTTCTCAAATGCAAGTCTATTGTTAATATCGTCAAGCTGATTGGAACTTTGACCTTTATCAGTTACTGCCACATCATTATTGACTATAGCCACTTCTTTATCACCTAACGCCACATCTGTATCAGTTATCACCACCCCCTTGTGCACCTACAAAGCAAGATCGAAACAGAATGTGCAATGGTCAATTGTCAACGTGAATACAACCATGGTTTGCACAAACAGGCCAACTTACCTCATTAGTGGGATCATCAGCAGGTAGACTAGCCAACTGGCTCAAATATGCATTACTTGGTGCAAACCATGGTTGTAACATTTCCGCATTTGTTGGAAGAAGATCCAAGACTGGATTAGAACCCTAGTAAACAAACAATTATAAAGTTAAAAACAAATATAACGAAGTCCTAACTTATTTGACAAATACAAACAAATGGAAATGCTTACAGGACCAAAAGTTGGGCATAATGGCGTTTGGCAAATGTTTTACCCTTTGACCAACAAAACAACGTGGTATCTTTGACGGTCTTTGTTCCACCATGAACTGCTAGTGGGATAACTCTCAAGAATCCATATCTAAAATAAACGAAAATTATAAATGCATTGTATGAACTGCTAGTAAACAAAAGCGATATGTTCATAAACGATACACATCTAACCTTAAAAGCCAAGAAAAGCCGTAAATATTATATGTTGCAATTGTAGAAGGGTTTTGTTGCAATTTCTCTTTGCAATGAGCATTGTAATGTTTGGGTACCAAATTGGCTAAATTTTTGTAAAACGGGTCCACAAGAACTCTCCCCAAGGATATGCATTCCATGCCCCAAAATCCTCAACTAATTGCAACAAATGATCACAACAATGTACCAAGGTCCACGATCTCGGTGACTAGCAAAAGACATACCCTTACAAGATCCTCACCGATAACTTTGAAAATTCCGTGTCATTCCCAAACAAATTTAAAAGCTCATTGCCTTTTACGCTTACCTTTCTTATTAATTGTTTTTCAGAAAGACACGCAAAGCAAAAGGACTTCGATCAATTTGTACATGGGGAGGCAAAGGACCAAAACGAAATCCACTCATCAATAGAAACTGTTCCCGACCGAATTTCAATACATTGTTCCCAATTTTGTATAAAATGGGGGGACAAGAATCAAGAAGTTTGTCGATAATTACCTGGTGTTGTAAAACGAAATTAACAATATGATTGCCTTTACCTAGGTCAGGAATATCTAACCATGGCCCAAAAACAGTTGCTCTGAACAGCCTCATTCGATCTGGATTCCTTGACAATTTTGACTTAATTTCCGAAAACAAGTGCACCTTGGAACGAACAGTTACCTTAGCATCAAAATATTTGGGAATGTCAGCCATTTTTGAGTTTAATTTACTGAATAATTAGGGATTGATTTAGGATTTCACAATTTTCAATTGTGTTTTTCCGTAGTAGTGTTGGTTGTGTGTGTTTGTATTTGGGTTAAAATTTGAAAACAGGTAAAATTTTAAAAAAGTTGTAAAACTACTTTTGAAACAAATCCTTTAGATATTGTTAATGTACGTAAAATAGTCGCTTATATTTTTACGCTTAAGTCGCTTCAACCCCGGAAAGAACTAAATGTATAAAAATATTTTTGTATCTTTGACTTTTTTAACTAAAGGACAAAACCAAATTTCGCTAGATTCTAAAAACGATCGCTTAGATTCGGTCACGGAAAATCATAACAGAAAAGTCGAAAAATGATTGGGTACACAAACTTGAAGGACACTTGTCGTTTATATGAAAAGTAGAAAAGTCGCAAGTCTCAAAGTTTAATTTGAAATACCCAAACTTTTTCCTAAAAAGTGATGATACCTTGAAAAAAACGATTCTTAGAATTTTCCTAATATTAAATCACATATCTTATGTAATAAAATCATATGTGATTTAACACCAATATCACATGTGATTTTATTTGTATATTCAATTTAGTCTTTACTCACACGTGACTTCATAATGCAAGCTTAAACAACGGGAAAAAAAGTAAAAAAAGGTGAAAAAACGGAAAAAAATAAAAATAAAATTAAAATTATCGAAAGATATCAAAGTCTTTATCTATAGAAAGATAATTAAATTTTATCGTGGATATTTTTTTCGCTTAACGATAAACGGATATTAATATTTGAAAAAAAATTGAGATGGAGGGTGGGATTGTTCCCTTGGTATCCAAATAAAGTCATGAACTAATCTTCATGCCACTGCCTTATTTTTAGTTCATTAGAGTCAGCGTCCGGATGACATGTTTAACGGTATGCTCAGCTGAAACGTACTACTGGACGAAAAGTTGTACATTTTAGGCTCATGTAACTGGGTAATTATGTAAAAAGGAATAGTTGCTGTCAACGATAATCTAGCTTTCATTTCTTCATATGGGTCACCCTACCAGTTCGAGGTTAGATTCTCCTGTAAGTTACTTGTCTACCAATGTCTTTAAACCACAGATGATGGACTAGGATTCAACTTCATTACTTTTAGTGATATATTTCCTCTTGGCAGGACTTGGCTCGACTCGACTTAACGATATTATGTTTGGCTCGAGCTTGGCAAGCCTTCATGAGGGAACCTTGAGCTCAAAAAGCTCGAGTAATTTGCAATTTTCACATCCAAAGTATATGAAAATGAACATATTTCAGTTCAACCACATGACACTTGAGATACCTGGAAAACATCATCGAAGATCTTGTGCAGAAAATGTTGAATAGTGGTGTTATTATCACCTGTGGCACTTGTGTTTGTGGTGCTTGTAAAAAAGAAGGATGGGTCTTGGAGGTTCTGTATACTACATAAGACTTAACCACCCTACCATCAAACTGGATCTCAGATGAACTAACAGATGATCTGGCTGCTACTTTTCCAAACTGGATCTTAGAAGTGTGTACCACAAAATAAGAATGAGGTCACAAGATATATATTATGTAAACAGCCTTCAGGACACACGAAGGACTGTATGAGTTTGTAGTGACGCCCTTTGGGCATTCTCCAATGCTCCTGTCACCTTCCAAAATCTAATGAACTCCATCTCTAAACCCTTCCTAAGGAAATTTGTGTTTGTATTCTTTGATGTCATCCTAGTCTACAGCATTAACACCAGTCCTTACGTCTAAAAGTGCACCTTTTGCAGCAAATAGGTAGACTATTTGGGGCATGTTTTAAGCACAGATGGGGTAAGAGCTAAACCCCAAAAAAGTAGAAGATATGCTTAAGTGGCGTGAGCCTAAGACCCATAAAGAGCTCAGGGGGTTCCTTGATCTAACTGGCTACTACAAGAGATTTGTAGAAGATTGACAAGCCTCTTAGTAATTTGCCAAAGAAAAACAATTTCACTAGAATGAAGAGGCTTCAGTTACCTCAAAAAGCTATGGCGGTGTTGGGGCTCCCAAACTTTAATGAACCCTTCACCATAGAAACAGATACTTATTCAAAACACCAATCCTCAAATACATCTTTGGAACAAAAGAATGTAATTCCACCTTGCAGAAATGGTTAAGTAAATTATTGTGGCTGCAATACATGTCGTATACGAGAAAGAGCTAAGAATAATGTAGCAATGCCTTGTCAAGACAACCTCTTGCAACTTCCATGGTTACTTGTTTCGCCATTTCAAGCTAGCTTATTCACTGGGTGGAAGGAGAAAATCCAATCCAGTGTACAAGTGGAAGGAAAGCTACAAGCACTCATTGAGACTCTTAAGGAAAAGCCCTCATGGCTGCCAAAATACACCTTCATACTCCTTAAACACCAACGGTAGCTAAAGTCTTCATGGGAAATGTTTCTAAAGTACTTGGTACGCCAGAAAAGATTATATTAGACAAAGCTCCCATTTTCCTAAGTAACTTTAGGAAAGTTCTTTTCAAGGCCTACAACCCTATCTTAGCTTACTCAACAGCCTACCATCCACCAATCTGATTGAAAGACTAAGGTACTAAATAGATGTTTAGAAACTTATCTCAGATGTTTCTGTGTGGATGCTCCTTCCACTTGGATCAAATGTCTTCCATTGGCTCAATACTGGTACCTCATAAATCAAGTTTCAGCATGTCACCATATCAAGCAATGTTGGGTGTTGGGACAAACCCCTTCTAATTTGGTTCACTACACCCCAAAAGACTCTTCTAACCAAACTATTAATGCTATGATGAGAGCTAAAGACAACCACTTGCAGCTTCTTAAATCTTCCCTGTTGCAAGCTCAGAACCGAATGAAAGTCCAAGCTGACAAACATATAAGTGATAGGATATTGGAGGTGGGGGATTGTTTCAACCGGAAACTGCAGCCATATAGACAACACTCATTGAACATGAAAGCTTTCCACAAGCTGTGAGCAAAGTCTTCAGCAAGTTATTTTGGGCCCTATCAGATTTTACAAAATCTAATTGGGGATGTGTGTTTTGAAAGCCAATATACGCGATTGAGTACCTAGAATAAGAGTAGGCTATTTCACATTAATCACTATAATTTGTTTTCTTACTGCTCCCTTACAAAGTTATCCAAACAACCCCTAATCTATCAAAGTGTATGAATTGAATTCAAAAGAGTCTTTTAGTAGTGTATCTGACACCAAGAATCAGTGCAGTTTCTCTTCTAGTCATTTGAGGTGGTAAACCGCATTGATTGGCACAAGATAGGTGAAGCTTGTCTAACCTTGAATGATTGAATCTCGTAGCCACCAGCAAGCAGATTCTGTAAGTCCTACGGTCCTACCATTAACGGAGTTGTCTGTTGGAGTTTCAAGTGTTAGACTCAATAACTATCTATAAGTTTCTTGTTGTTGCTGTTGTTACGGGTCTTATTTGCTACTGTTCCAAGTGCAAAGTTGCTGCTGATTCGGGGGTTGTTAGCTGCTGTATCTCAGTGTACTCACGGAGCATTCAATACAGTTACCTAAGTTTTATGTTTAAGATCAGACTTTCTTCTTCCAAGTGGTCCTATCAAGGTTGGCAGGACATATGGTAACACAAAAGTTATAGAATGCCGAGCGTAAGCAAGCAAAGCATGCTTCATACACAAAAGTTAACAAGTATATGAAAAGATCAAAAAATGTTACATAAGGTTGTGAGCGAAGAAGATAATCAATTAACAGATTGCCTAATACAACATCACTTGGAAGTAACATTTGGAATGAAGTAACCATATCATGTCTAGCATGAACAAGAAGTTCGTTTACAGTTGAATTAATAGACTTGTTCATGTTTGATGGAAAAAGTAAAACCTTTAGCTTTCAAACGATCGAGGACCTGCAAGAATATAATTGCCGTTAGGAAGAGCTATAGGATAATAAGCATAAAAGATATAAAGATGAGTAGTGGACCTGTAAACAAGATTCCCCAATTGTAAGCTGTTTGACATGACGTAGGCTTAGTATAACAGCTTTAAGCATTTCTTCTTCCGCCACCTTTGGATCCTCATACTGATATCGACGTTTGAATAATTTAACTCCGCTTTTATGTTAGAAACTCAAGGCCTTTTAGGCTTATATTTGATGAAGAGGTTGTAAGTGAAATTTAGGAAGAGGAATACTTGTGAAAGGTATGAAATATTATTGATTGCTTAAGCTTTGCTTGATTTGCTTCATTACAAATGCATCACCACAACACCTATTTATACTACTCCATGGAATGTTCTAGAGATGAGATATTTCCATGGATATTCTACTACGATCTAGATACTTCCTACATCATCTTGATTATTCCTAATACATCATCATCCTTATCCTAGTTCTAGATATTTCTATAACATTTAGCAACAATATTCTAGACATATCTATGGATATTTTCTAGGATTATTCTTTGTCGCTCTAGAAGCTTCCATACCATTCTACGACTTTCTAGAAGCTTCCACTATATGGGCTCGGACTAAATCAAGTTTACGATCCAACACCCCTTTAAACTTGATTTACCGACTCCAAGCATCATTCGTTGTCTTGAAAAATCTTTCTCGTTGATCGGCTTGGTGAGGATATCTCGCAACTTGGTTTTCGGACCTCGTATGTATCACTTGGACATCTTTCCTTGCAATGCACTCTCGAATAAAGTGATAACGAGTGTTGATATGCTTACTCGATCATGGTATACTGGATTTTTAGCTAAGTCAATGGCGCACTTGTTATCCACATAGATCTCAATCGCATCTTCTTGTTCCATGTGTAGCTCCTTTAGCATACTTCTAAGCCAAATCATGCGTGACATACACATGATGTTGCAACACGCACTCGCTTCACAACTAGACAAAGTAACAATAGGTTGCTTCTTTGAAGACCATGTAAAAGCATTGTTACCTAGGAAGAATATGAATCTGTTGTACTTCTTCCATCGCCTTTGTCTCCAAATTTCAACATCGCCGCTATATCCAACCAAATTGAAGTCTTCACTTGTTGAATAAAACATTCCGTAGTCTACGGTACCTTTGATATAACGGAGGATCCTCTTTGCAATCTCCAAATGCTTTGTCGTAGGCTCTTCCATGAAACGACTAATTAGACCAACCGCAAAGAGTATGTCGTCTTGTACATGTCAAATAGCGCAAACTTCCAACAAGACTCTTGAATTGAGTTGAGTCTACCGCTTCTCCTCCGTCATGCTTAGAAGGCTTTGCCTTATGTTCTATGGGGTGCCAACGGATTGCACTTATCCATGCCAAACTTCTTTAATATCTCCTTGGCATATCCTTCTTGACTTATGAAAATTCCATCATCCGTCTGCTTCACCTCAATGCCAAGATAATAAGACATAAGTCCTATGTCCGCATCTCGAACTCTTTCGTCATTGATTTCTTGAGCTCATCAATCATACTTTGAGAGTTTCTGTAAAGATCAAATCATCCACGCATGCTGCATTTGAGCAAGATTCTTTCATTTGCAAATTTCACATAAAGTGCATATTCACTTAGACATTTAGTAAAACCATGTTCTTGGAAATACTTGTCAATTCTAGTATTCCAAGCACGTGGTGCCCGCTAGACCATATAAGGCTTTCTTCAACCTTAGCACTTTACCTTCTTGCCCTTTGGCAACATATCCTCTCGTTGCTCCACATAAACTTCTTCTTCAAGAAGTCCATTCAAAATGCAGACTTTACATCCATTTGGTGGATCTTCCACCTATATTGAGCAAAGAATAGCAATAATCATTCTAATAGTTTCTAAGCGAGCAACAGAGCAAATACCTCTTCGTAGTCGATACCATGCTTCGCTTGTAACCTTTGCCACAAGTCTTGCCTTGTACTTTTCCACTTCGCCTTTGGCGTTTTCTTGGTCTTGTATACCCACTTGACTCAATAGCCTTTTGGCCTTTCTAAGGGTCGTCAACTCCCACGTATCATTCTTCACTATTGACTTTATCTCCTCGTCCATGGCTTGTCTCCATTTCTTGCTTTTCATAGCCTCCTCAAAACTAAAGGTTCACAATCAATGATAAACAAGTAAGGGTATTTCGTCGCCACCCTCGTGAGCTCCCGCAAACTTCTTGTCTTCGGTTCTCCTTCACTTGAACTTGAAGGTGATTCTTGGGTTGGAGTTGGACTTTGAGGTTGTTGGACTTCTTCACTTGATTCACCCGTCTCTTCTTCATCACCATAGGAAGAAAGTCATACCTTTCATTTTCCTTGATGCTCCAATCCCATGTCTCTTCTTCATTGAACTCCACGCCTCTACTCACTACCACCTTCCTTGTGATTGGATTATAGAGCTTATAACCTTTCGATTGCTTGTCGAGCCAACAAACACATGCTTCTCACTTCTATCATCAAGCTTTAATCGCCTTTGGCGGAACGTGGACATATGCTATGCTTCCGAATACTCTTAGGTGAGAGACGTTAGGCTTCATCCCATTCCATGCTTCTTGTGGAGTCTTGTTATCTAAACTCTTTGACGGACACCGGTTCAATAGATATATCGCACAATCAACCGCCTCGCCCAAAACTCCTTTGGCATCTTCTTACTTTTCAACATGCTTCGGACCATATTGAGAATGGTTCTATTCTTTCTCTCACCACTCCATTTTGTTGTGGGAGTAAGGAGTCGTTAGAAATCTCCTGATCCCATTATCCTCACAAAATTTGTTAAATTCTTTTGATAAAATTCTCCACCTCTATCGGATCTCATGGATTTAATTTTAAACCTTTCTCCTTTTCAACCATAGCTTTAAATATTTTAAAAGTTTCAAAAGCTTGGGATTTTCTTTAGAAAATATACCCAAGTTTTTCTTGAAAAGTCATCAATAAAGAGCATAAAGTAAAGATTCTTACTATAAGAGGGTGGAGTAATGGGACCGCACAAACCGTGTGAATTAGTTGTAAAGGCTCCTTAGCTCTTGATGTTGCTTCTTTCGAATGAACTCCTAGCATGCTTCCCAAGAAGGCATCCTTCACACGCTTGATTGGGATGATCAATTTGATCTAACCCTTTCACCATTCCCTTTGAGGATAATAACTTTAAGTCACCAAAGTTTAAGTGCCAGATCTCATGTGCCAAAGCCACGAATGATCCTTCAAACAACTCTTTAAGCACTTAGCTTCATCATGTTGAATGTTTAGAAGGAACATTCGGTTTTTGGTCATAGGCACTTTGCTATGAGCTTTCCTTCGATTCCTTATTGTAGCACTACGATCCTTGAAATGAATATCGTAATTTTTCTCTAAAAGTTGTCCCACGCTTAAAATATTACTTTTAAGAGTGGGAACATTGTATACGTCCGAAATATATTGGTGACTTCCATCTTTAGCTCGGATAAGTATCTTACCTTTTCCTTTCACCGGTTCCTTTGATTCGTCTCCAAAGGTGACGTTACCTTTACTTTCTTCCATCTCCACGAACAAGTCTTCTTCACCCGTCATATGGTTACTTGCAGCTGAATCTATATGCCATGGCTCTATCCTCTCTTCTTGTTCGTCATGTCTTGCCATTAGCAAGGTAAGCTCATCTCCGCCTTCTACCTCCACAAGATTAGCTTTCTTCCACTTGTCTTGAGCTAGTACACTCATTGGCATAGTGACCATATTTACGACAGTTGTAACATTGTATTTGGGACTTACCTCCTCTTTGAGATTGAAAGCTTCTCCCACGACCTCTTCGATATGAAGACCATTGGTTTTCATCTTCTTTGTTGACATCTTCTCTTCCTCTTCCTCGCCCTCGGCCTTGAAACCACCACGACCTCGAAAAATACCGCGTCCTCGCCCTTGCTCCTTTCCATGTAGAAAGCTCTTTTCTTTCTTTGAAAGAGACCTTTGAGTATAAAGCTTGCTCCAAGGGTTCTTTCCCCTTCTTTTCTTCAACTTCTCTTCATGGGCTTGTAAAGATCCCATGAGTTGATCAATGGTCATTGAGTCTATGTCTTTGACCTCTATGGCCACAACAATGTAATCAAAGCTTGGGGGCAAAGAGCGAAGAATCTTTTCTATCACCCTTGTGTCACTCAAGCTTTCACCATTTCTCTTCATTTCATTTGAAATGGTCAAGACACGAGTGAAATAATCCAAATGGTTTCGATTCCTCCATTTGGAGTTTTTCGAACTCTCCTCTAAGAGTTTGAAGACGCACCTTTTCACCTTGTCGATTCCTTTGAAAGCATTTTGAAGGATCTCCCACGCTTCCTTGGAAGTAGTTGCGTTGCAACTTTCTCAAACATCGCATCATCAAGACATTGATAGATGAGTGTAAGAGCACTTTGATCCTTCTTTCTTGCTTTTTGCAACTCCACCCTTTGGGCGGCATTCATGGAACTTTCATCATCTACTTTCTCAACACCTTTCTACAATCTCCCATACATCATGTGAACCGAGTAACGCCTTCATTCGAATGCACCAACTACCATAGTTGTCTTTGGTAAGACGAGGATATTGGAACAAGTTCATCATGCTTGACATCGTGATCTTCTAGCTCGATACCAATTTGTTAGAAACTCAAGGCCTTTTAGGCTTATATTTGATGAAGAGGTTGTAAGTGAAATTTAGGAAGAGAGGAATACTTGTGAAAGGTATGAAATATTATTGATTGCTTAAGCTTTGCTTGATTTGCTTCATTACAAATGCATCACCACAACACCTATTTATACTACTCCATGGAATGTTCTAGAGATGAGATATTTCCATGGATATTCTACTACGATCTAGATACTTCCTACATCATCTTGATTATTCCTAATACATCATCATCCTTATCCTAGTTCTAGATATTTCTATAACATTTAGCAACAATATTCTAGACATATCTATGGATATTTTCTAGGATTATTCTTTGTCGCTCTAGAAGCTTCCATACCATTCTACGACTTTCTAGAAGCTTCCACTATATGGGCTCGGACTAAATCAAGTTTACGATCCAACAGGATCACGGAATCCGAAAAAAAAAGTTTTTACACTCTTTGAAGGAATATCAATGAGCGTGAAACCATAGCAAAGGTGCAACTTCAAAGTCTCCAAAAGAGGACTACCGGATAATATATTTTGAATCAAATCATGATCCAGCTTGGCGTTTGAAATAGACAAACTCTTAAGGTTTTTCCAAGTAATGGAAGTACATGGGTTAAATATACATCCATCTAATTCAAGTACAGTAAAACATGAATTGATGAAAAACAATTGAGGTAGCACAAACCCAATATTAGGATATAATCTCGGTATAAGTAATCGAAACTCCTGAACGTTGTGATTAATAGCATAACGAACCCAATAGTTGACGCTTGGTGCATATTGATAAAAGTAACGGATGGAGATTTGGAATTTGTTGATGTTTAAAGGGCATTGAGATATGGTTTTGTCAATAAAGGAAGAGAAACCTTTGATGGGAATATTTTTATGCATCATGAAAGATGTCAATGTCGAAAACAAGATTAGGAGCTAAAGTCCACAGATTAATCCATCTTTTGAGAGAATACTTGTTCTAATCGCCTCTTTGTTGATTCTAGCGACCAAGGATTTCGCAATTAAAAATCTGTAACAAGCTTAGCCGATTTTCTTCTTCAAAGAACGAGACCTTTACGCTCCATATTTTCTTCCCTCGGATCCCCAACGTCACGAGACTTATATATAAATAAAAGAGGGATAGGGAGGGTTTAGGAATGTAAATATGTACGTATAGATTTGGGTTACGAGCCCAAACAAAAAATACAAGAACATGCGTGTGGGCTTCTCTCCTGTTAATTCTATAAACTTTTATCTCCACCATCCATCTAAAAAGAAATCAATGACCGATATTAAAAGCATTTTATTATTTCACCTACTTTTTATAATTTAAATATCTCTTAAACCGTTAATCGTTAAGTGAAAATATTTACACCATCGCTAAGAGCATTTAATTATCTTTTATAGACGGGCATTTTGATATACTTTCGAAAAAGAAAAGAAAATTCGCTTTTTCATGTTTTTCGTTTTTTACGTTACTTGAAATTTTGCATGAAAAAAATCATATATGATTAAACACTAATTTGAATATCACATGTGATATCACATGTGATATAGTGTTAAATCATATATGATATGTGATATCACATGTGATATGATATGTATATCATATATGATATTACACTAATATCACATGTTATATTACATATCATATATGATATAACACTAATATCATATATGATATAACACTAATATCACATGTGATATTCAAATTAGTGTTTAATCACATATGATTTTTTAATGCAAATTTCAGTAACGTAAAAAACGAAAAAACTTCAAAAAAAAAACGTGAAGAATACGAAAAAAAAAATTGTCAAAAGTATATCAAAGTGCCTATCTATAGAAAGATAATTAAATGCTCGTCGCAATGATATATTTTTTTTCGCTTAACGATTAACGGTTTGAAAGTTATTAATATTTGAAAAAAGATGATGAAAGTGGGGTTTTTAAATTGTTGAGATTAATCTCATCCATTAGATCAAATAAAAATAGATGGTAGAGATTGATCCCTTAATATGTAAATGATCTTTTGTCCTCAAATGATCTTAAATCATATAGTATATAAGGACGACTTCCCTCCTTTTTTTTATTAATTTCATATATCACCTACTTTCATTATTAATTTCATGTATGGTGCATGATGTATAATGTTTTTACGCGTGTTTCAATATATATAAAATTTCCACTATAAGGAGAGGAGATTTATACTACGCTTGTTCTTCTTTCTTCTTCTTTCTTTGTTACTAAGGTATATCCAACAAGATAAACATGTGGCTTAATCGGTTTTGATATTTAACAAGCCCCAACTTATTTGAGCGATTAGGTTTCGCTTTTGGGGCTTTTTGTTTACTTGGGTTTCATGGTCGATTGTTTGTTGATTTGCGACTTTTGAGGTGTTAATTGTTGTTGTTGAAAGAGTGGGTGGAAAACCCTCATTTTTATGGTTTGGTTGTTCATAAATTTAGGTATGCGTTGCTTTTTTTTTTTTTTTTTGGAATTTGTTGTTTCTTAGGGTGATTGTAGAATTAATGAGATTGTTTGGTTCCGGGTTGTGTGACTGAGATTGCTTAAAGTGTGACAACGGTTGTATCTTGGTTGAGCGTTTATATCAACGCAGTCATGTTGGTTGTTCCGACTTTGTGAAATTGTTATTGGTGTTCTATGTAAGTAGCGAGATCGTTTTGCTTTAAGTTATGTAAGGAAATTGTTCGATGTTGCCTCTACGAGTGCCCCTCCACCTCTCACTCCCGAAGAACGTAAGGTGGATAATATTGTTCTTTCATGGATCTTCACCACACTCTCGGATGATCTTCAAGCTCGGTTGGTTGTAAAACATCCACAATTCGCTAAAGAGGCACGGGATCTCCTTACCGAGATCGTTAAAGACAATAAACAATCACGTACCATTACATTGAAGGCCGAACTAAGATCCCTTAAACTTGGTGACTTAAGCATCGATGCAGACTTTCGAAAAATTGAATCGATTGCTACCATTCTTACAAGTATTGGCTCGCCCGTTAGTAGTGAAGATGTAGTCACATTTTCTCTCGAAGGCTTACCGGACAAGTATGATAATGTTTGTGGAATCATGCATTATCGGGACACCTTTCCCAATCTCAAAACAACTCGTTTAATGCTAACCACATAAGAGATGCGCTTCAAGTCCAAGTCTCAAGCCCTTCCTATGGACTTTTCATCTTCTTCTCCGTGGTCCTTATGGTCAATCGTAACTTTCGTCGCCTTCTAATCCTCGTGTTAAATCGTGGCACCATGTTATAATTTTGCAAAGGGTATGTGGCGATTTGGTGATGCTTGCAAGTTTGTTCATGATGTGAATGTCAAAATAGTACCAACAAAGGAGTCAACAAAGAGCAAAATAATGCAAATGACTTGTTGGTCAAATTATTGGGTCGGTTGGGATTAATTTCACATGTCGAAACTACTTACATAATGCTAGTCATCAACCTAAAACACCACATAACCCACCGATATCACACCTATGCAAACCCAGACCCGGTTGGATATTACAGCCCATCATACCCTACGGCCCAACAGCCTCGCCCATTACACCTAACGGGCCTTCACCTAGTTTTGCTATTTACCTAGTCCAACAACCAACTATTATGACTCACTTCACTCCAATATCGGCCCAATCCCCATTATACCCTGTCTCGTTTACATTTGGTAGTCCAATAGCCCCTTAGTTATACTATTATGCACCCGGCCCAACAAGCCCAATCCGGGTCCACACTTACTTCTCTCGGGTCAATGGGACCCATGGTTACCTCGGACAGAAACCACTTTACCCTATGCCTTTACCGTCGGACGCTTTAAGATCCCATTACCGGTGCATGGAACATGGATACAAAAGTAGATCTCACCTTAATGATTATGTTACTAGTCTTAGTGAAGTTTTTAATATGTGTATGTATCCGTCTATTTCGGTAGGTGACGATCATTCTATCCCCGCCACCAATACGGGCCATAGTATTTTGCCAAGTCCTTTAGATCTCTTCACTTAAATAACATACTTATTACTCCTCATATTGTCAAAAATTAATTTGTGCTTATCATTTTGTTCATGATAATAATTGCACCGTTGAATTTGACCCTTTTGAATTTGATCCTTTTGGTTTTTCTCATTAAGGATTTCATGACTCGTCGGGTGCTTCTTCGATGTGATAGCACGGGCGATCTTTACCCAGATCACGGCTCCGCCTCCAATTCCACATGCCTTTCTTGTCATCAAGATACATGGCATCGGCCTTGGACATCCAGAAGCAAAGTGTTACGTCGCCTTGTTTCAAATAATTTTATTTCGTAATAAAAGAAACCTCCCATTCTTTGTCATGCTTGTCATCTTGGCAAACACGTGAGGCTTCCGTTTGTTAATTCTAATTCAGTCGTTAATGTTTGTTTTGACATTATTCACTCGGATGTATGGACTTCACCAATTTCGAGTCTTTGGGAAATATTTTGTATTGTTCTTGGATCATTATTCGCATTTTTTTAGGTTTATCCATTGATTAACAAATCTGATGCTTTGTCTAATTTTGTATTGTTTTGTAACTATGTGCATACTCATTTCGTTGTTCCCTGCTCACTATCGCTTAAAACAGCTTTAAGTTTATAAAACAAGTTAAAAGTGAACTATGACCGAAATTAACATAAAGAAAACACACTAAGTATTTTTCAACATCATATTCTTATTAGAAATAAATCAACAAAGAATACGCTACCCAAGTACTTGGAATAGTACTTGGGATTGAAATGACAATGTTGGGTGATTCCTCTCTAAACTCGTGCTAAGTCTCGAGCACAACTCTTAGAGCTCACCGAGCTATCTCAGAACTAAGTTGATTTAGAGGAGTGAAAAGATGGCTCATGTGTATGTGTGTTTTACAATTCACAAGCTTAACCTTTTCACTCCATCTCTTATGCTATTTATACATGTATGATATTTGACTCTTTCCTAAGTGACAACCGACATCATATGTAAGACAAAATATCGATGTATTTTGTCTCACATAAAGACTATTCTAGGTAAGAGACAAGACTACTTTCCTAAGTTCGGTGATGACATTGAGCCCGATCTTTTGCCATTCGTGTGAAAGTTGACTTTGGTTGATAAGGACTTCGCCTTATCTCGATTCAACCTTTCCCGCCTTGTCCCGCTCTTTCTTCGCCTTTACATCCTTCGCCTTCTACTCATTTGTCTTGATGTAAGAAGTTGGAGAGGATCTTAGGGATTCAGTGAGTTATTGTCATCACCACCGAATCCATCATCTTCTTGACTCCGCCTTCACCCTTTAAGTTCCGCCCATCGAGTGGAGAGACTTTTTTGCCTCTTCTCGAGTGTCTCGAAGACGACTCACCGAGAGACTATGCGCCAATGACTGTTTGTGTTAGCGGATTAAATACTTGGGCTATTTTCTATTCAAATCCTAGATTAAAGGGGTTTGGGTATTTATCGAACCCAATGGTCTCCCCTATTTGGATATACAAATAGCCTAAGTGGTTGATCGATGTAAGTGAGCAAGAGGCTTCTTCTTACACCGAATGTACTAATGAATACAATAAGGAACACCGAGTAAATGAGTAAAACATACATCGCTTATTGATCGATTACATAGTTCCTATCACTAGTACAAAAGATAAAACAAAATGATGTCAATCCGATGGATACCCAAAGGCTTCAAGCTTCACTTTCTTGGTGATGAGTGTTTCCGTCAGATGGTCTCGATCTTAGCATTCGTGTCTTGATGTAACCCGACGCTTCTTTGGGGATTGGATCCGAGAGGCCACAGAATATAGTCGATCATTGCGCCCACTCCACCGATCAATGTCACTCCATCTTTGAAATGCATGGTTCCGTGAGACGCCAATGTGGAATAGCCCTCTTTCGTGCTCTTCAATCACTAGACAGCTTCACAAAATTTACACCCTCGTGCGCTTCTGTTGCATTCAAGGCGTGCACTTTGATCTCGTGTTGAAATCAACTCTTTCCTTTTGCGGTGGAAGCTTGTGGTTGAGATCCTTGAGGTGCGGTCAAGGCAGTCAATTCTCGGTTGGGTTGGTGCTTCCTCACCTTTCATATCTTTTGCTAAGCATCTTCATCGCCTCCTTGACCACCTTATTTTGCTTCTTTCCAATGATCGGACCAAGTTCATCAAGTTCGGTGATCCCAAAGTCACCGAATTTTAAGGATCATGAACCTCAAAGTGTCTTTGTCATCACCTCTGTAAACATTCATAGCCAATGGTTTGGTGTTGGGAATGATTTTGACATCGATGATTTTTTCAGAGCCTTCTACCGGTCATTGTCCAGATTATATTCTTTAATTACGCTTTGCCGAGAGCTTCAGCTTTCTTTCTCTTTCTTCATATCGAGCTCTCATTGCAACCATTTGAGCACTGAGCTTCCATGAACTTCATCTGCCTCGACCCTTTTGAGCTTGCTTGCATCTATTCCCGCATTTTCGACTTCTTCTGCAATCACTTTGGTCAATGCCTCCTTAGTCTTATTTTCATCCTCGCCTTGTTTCAATTTCCTCTCTTTTAGCAAGGTGTTTGGTTAGTCGCCGAGAGAGTGAAGAGGTATTCATGTCACCGATTTTGTAGGAATCCTCCTGTGCTCGAGAGTTGTCGGTATGCCTTGCCCTTGTTCCGTCACGAGGAGGATGATGCAATATTGGGAGGTGGTGTTGTCATGATTGGTGTTAAGACGGTCGGTGTTGTTGTTGTTGCATGAGGTGGAAGTGATGAGATTGGTACCGCAGAGACCGGTGTTGATGATGATGATGTTTGAGTCACGAGACGGGTGGTGTTTGCTCCCCAAGTGTGAAGAGGAGTTTCTTCACAGATTCTCCCCTTAACTGCTGCCGTAGCATCGGTGAGGGCAAGAGTTGGAGTAGGTCTTGAGGGGGACCGACCACTGACCTTTGAAGGCTGATAGATTTCACCATCATGGCCTTTATTTCAAGTATCTGCTGAAGACCAAGACCTTTGCATCCAAGTTCGCATGAGATAACTCCAAGGCGCTCATTCGTGGACCAAGATTCCAAGCCATAGAAGACGAGGCTCGAGTCAAGGTAGCTACCGAGTGTTCAGTGAGTCCATGGTGATCCAAGAGTCCGAATCAAGTTTGAAGACCCCGAACATTTGCGACTTGAGCATCTCAATAAGGTCGGTGAGCTCGATGAATTTTTGCATATGCCTCGGTGGCCTCCAAAGACTTTGGCATTGAGCGTTGGGTCTTCTTTGACAATATCCCCGATTTCATCAATCGTAACCCCAACTGTCTCAAGATGCTTGAGGAACTTAACCATGTGTTCATCCAGTTGACAAGATGGTGGTACATAAGATCTCGTGCTCGTGAACATTTTCGTTGAAGGTGAGCACATCGATCTAAGGTCGCGTAACTAGCAGCAGCCTTCAGTGTGTTGATCCCAAAACTGCTCAAGAACCCCGAAAATGCTTCCTTGTAGCCCTACCGATCCACTTAACCGCTTGTCTTTCGGTGGAGTGGAAGAACATTGTCAAACCTTTTGAATTGCCGAGTCGGAGGAGGAGGTCGATTGTCTTTGAACCGTCAAGTCTAATCACACAAACCGACCACTTGTGAATGACCACCGTAACAGCTTAAAACAGCCTCGAACACAAATACAATGAAGATCGAGAATACAATGAATTCCGGTCGTTAAGTCCCACTTGAGACTCAATGGTGTGTAAACACTAGATCGACGATAGAATGATCACTAATGATAGTGATCAACAAGGATTAGGATCAATATTACACCACCGAAAAGTTAATAAATAAAAGCGACTTAAATACAAATTAAGAAAATTAAAAGATAAAATATATTAAATAAACGCTATCACTATATTTAAAGTGATGAACGCTTAAAACCTAAAACTTAAAACTTACGCTTAAATAAAATAACGTAAACGTACAAATAAAAACGTGAAACTTACACAATATAAATCCTAAAAATATGAAAATACATTTTACAATCCTAATTATATAAGAAAATTATTAGAAAAAGAAAATTATTTTAAAACTATTTATCTAATTATTATTAATTAAAAACTAATTTAAACTATTTAATAATACTCTAAAATAAAAGAAAATATGAAATAAGACTAGAAAAATAAACTTAAGATTTAGAAAATCTAAAATATGATAAAACTAATTTTAAAACTGAAAATATATTTTTAGACTTTTATATATTTATTACTAATTTAAAACTATTTAAAACTAATTTAAATTGTGAAAATGCCAAATAAAAGGGAAAAAATAAGGAAAAATCTTTTTTATGCTTTTTATATTTTTCTTAAACTAGGAAAATTGAAAAATTATTTTTTGGAAACTTTTCTTAATTATATGCAATTAGAGCTAATTAAAAATGATTAAAAACTGATTTTAATTAAGAAAAATAGTAAACAGGACAGGAAAAATATGAAAAATTCAGGAAAACTATAAAATAATATTTAGAATCTAAGAAAAATATAAAAAACAGGGGTTGTGTGGAGGAATTTGGAACTGAAGTGGAAGTGCTTATTGAAATAAGCACTTAGATAAGCAAATGGAGTCCAAAAGCCACCAACTGAAATGGAAGCTACAATAAGCTAAAAGGACCAAATGCAACAATAATAAACAAGCTATAACCTCTGAATAGCTGATTGCAATGATTTGATGAACCGAGCCAATGGCGTAAAACAATTAAAGGGGTACCAAGTTCGAGCTTATGCACGGATTCAAAATAAGTCGAAAATGAAAAGCACTTGTTGGATCCTACACTAGACCTAGGAGAGAGTGTCTAAACCAAAAATCAGACATGGATAAGCTCTTGAGAGCTCTGGGAGGGTCAAAAGATCGAAAAACTCGACTTATGTCGAGTTTCTGAACAGGGCAACTAATACCCTAAAGACAAGCTTGCTTGAAGCTTTTAGAAAATTCACAAAATTATGAAAAAATAACAACAAGAAACTAGAGAATTGAACTTTAAAAGCCACAAGTTTCACCGATTTTGGCCCAAAGATGAGCTCTTGAAAATTCTTCCTAGTTGGGCTAAAACCGATTTTAACATTTCGACTTTTGAAAGAAATGGAAAGTTGACTATTATGAACTTTGAACGTGATTCAAGGACCGAATATGATGTTAATGTATGAAATAAAGCTACTACAAGCTTGACCTATGAATTTAACACACAAAATGAGCTTATGATCTTGTGAAAATCTCAACAGTAACTGCTAAGGACCAATGAGATGGGTTTTGACCTTTACATGTTTTGCAGGCATAAACTAAGACAGATAAAGACTTAAATGAGCTAAACAAACATGACTAAACAAATCTTAACAACTGCAAAACCCTTTAAGACAGATTTGATAATGAATCCAAACACTCCTTTATGTTACTGATTTACAACTAAAACTAACCTAACTACTAATCCACATGTGATATTGATCAAACTAAGTTATTACATCATAAATACAACTAAATGAACATCTCAAAACAAGGGTGACTACATATGCACAAATAAGCATAAACCGCAATATTTGATCGAAATGTAAAATGAGACAAATACTACAAGAGGTCCAGATGGTGTTGCAGTGCTAAACCAAATCCAAAACCAATCTAAACTAGTCTATTTAAACCCAACATCACCACTCGCATTCCATTTATCCATTACCAAGACCCATTGAGCTTCCAGCTGACTTTAGTTGACCAAAATTCAAAAGTGATAGAAACATAAATGTGAGCTTGTGAATAGCTATAACAAGCTTAAACAAGCTTATTTGAACATGGAAAGAGATTATTCAAGCTTGTATATAGAAACTAGAAACCGAAAATTTCAACAAGAGCTTGAAAATTTGGAACTTAAACAAACTTTGAAATTGAAGTTCAAGATAGATTACACGGATGAAAGTACTTGAGTTAAACACTTAGAAACAAATTATTACAACATTTGGATTAAACTAAGATGCTTATAATAAAACGACATAAGAAAATTTTAAAACTAAAAATCTACTACTTGGTTTGCTTCCTCTCTCCTTCTTTTATAATCCAATCCTCATCTCTATCTACTCGAATGTATCCCAAGAATCCTCACCATTGGATTCATCAAAAGTGCCATATGTCATTTTTGGCGCCAAAAGGTCTTGAAGGTGTTTTTGCTTTAATGAAAGGTGGGTTTAGTCAATTAATGGATTTGTTGTTTAGAGGAGGTGGAGGGGGACAAAGTATGGAAGGAGTTGAAAAAGGTGAAGAAACCACGATTGGTTTTGGGTATCTCTATGGTAGAGATAGTGCTACAAGAATGGGCTGTTTCCTCTTATTCGACTTGCGTTGACCAAGTATTAATAACACGGAGAGGTCAAATTGGTTTGGCTGGGTTCACAATGGCTTGTGACCGGGGCTCAAAGGCAAAAGGGGCAAGGCCAAGAGGTTGGGCTTGGATTGGGCTATGATATATATGTTGTGTCCGTTTGGTATAAGTAGTAAACAAGGACCAAAATGCAATTTCACCAACCTTCAAGGACTGAAAGTGATATTTTTCCAATGCTTTCACAAGGACCAAACATGACATAAATGAATAGAACAAGGATCCTTTTGCATAAAATCCATTTTTTAAAGGTCCAAGGACTAATTTTGCAATTTTCCAAAGTTTAGGACCTTTCTTGCCAATTGACCAAAGAATCATTCAAGGATCATTTTAAACAACTTAGAATACTTCAGGACCTTGAATGATAAAATTCCACATTTTTGAATTCCGTGGACTAGATTTGACAACTTTAAAACTTGGGGACTAAACCGCCAATTTTGCAAACTTGATACATTTTTCATCCGATTTTGATATTTTGCATTTAAAACACATAAAACACTAATTTGTGATATTTTGATCATTTTGATGCGTTTACGAGTGTTTTCGATGATTTTGCGCTTTATATTGTACAAAATGATGAGTATTTAGACACTCATCGAGGTCGAGTCATTTTCTTCGCTTGAAAAGGTGACTCGATCTGCGCTCAGGATCAGCCGAGGCTCTTGTTCGCTTTGAACCTCGGCGTCCACTTCTTCTCCTCGCCGATAAGATTTCTTCATCACTTTCAAAGCAAGGTCATCATCGATTTTAGCAACTCAAGAACCTCAAAGAATGCTAACAAGGGAGTGGGAATGGGTTCCATATCGGGTGGTATTGATCCTCTCGAGTCTTTGTCCTCGTGGACCCTTCGGACACTGGTGGAGTTTCCAGCGTCTTCTCGGAGTCGATTGGTTTTGGGTTCCGTACGGTGGGTTGTTCCTTTCCTCCGAGTCTTTGTCCCCAGTGACCCCGAGACACCGGTGGGCTTCCCAAGGCCTTTAGCGTAATCGGTGAATGTTGTATCCCTATCGGTGGGTTGTTTGTTTCCCCAGTCTTTGGGATCGATCGCGTGCCCTCGCACAAAGGCTTGGATTTGCTAATGTCATCACCGGGCGAGGGGAAGGCGCCCCTACCGCCGGGTTGTTTGTTTCCTCCGGATCTTGGGAGTAGTAGGTGTGACCAAGGGCACCGACCGTGATGTATCGTGTCCTTCGTTGTCACGGGGTGGTTGTTGCCTCGGTCGGTGGGTGTCTTTTGGTCTCGTGATTTTTGTGCCTCTTAGCGGTGCTCCCAAGCCTCGTGGCCCCGAGACTTTGGTTTAGTCTTAGTCCCACCTCGAGACTTCCCTTTCTTTTAAGAGCGGGGTTTGAGACACCGGTCCCTCCCGTTGTTTACAAAGAACCATATGGGTCATCAATTCAATAGGTGTGACAAGGGATGGGTCCTTTGAAAGTTTGAAGGACTCGTGATGCCGTAAATTTCAAATTTTTCATCCCGAGTATAATTGGCACCCAAGAAGATTGTAAAGCACAAGAGACAAACCTAGGATACGAAATATACTTCCCTAGTTTTGCTCAGTAGCTTCGCTACAAGATCACCAGAATGATCTCTCTATGTCGACAAAGGACCCCATTCATCAGCAAGATGCCATCATCAACCGAATAGAGTTAACTGCTCAGTGGATGAGTGGTTCCCACGAGGACCCGAATCACAAAAGTGAAAAGGATCCTCCAAGCCACGGGAATGAACTTTTAGTGACTGGGTCTTGTCCAAAATGTTGGATCCAAAACGATTTGTTTTAACCCATCCTTCACCGTAGAAGGTTCGTGATGGGCGACATAAACACCTTTGTTGTAATCCAACCTGTTGAAGTGCAAAAGTTTTGTAATCCGTGGTGTATTGTTGCCCCATTAAGACCGAACTCGATGAGATACTCCCGAGTGGTCTAAGGTTATTCTCATCGCTTGAAGGTGTCGGTCAAAGGCTTTTTGCAGCTGCCCAAAACTCCCCGAGGTAGTTTGGGTACACCACCGAGGACATTTTACAAAGGCCGTTTGAGTGGGCGGTTGAATAAAAATTTTACAATGTCTTTATAGGTTGGGACATTTTCGTGGTATTCAAAATTACCTATGACATTGTTTGTTTTGAATTCAACGTTAGTGAGATCCCCACCCATCGAGAAGCAAACCGAGAGATTGTGTTCTAGCCATATCAATTAAAGAAGTTTTAGGGTTTTGAAAAAAACGCTTGGCAAGAACAATCAAAATGTTTAGATCTCTAGTTTGTGATGAAAAACTTTGTAAATGTTTACAAGGAAGGTTTTCCAAAAGAGATTTTGAGCACACACAAATGTTTTTGAATTGTTGAAATGATTTTGACAGAGTTTAGTTGTTGAAAAGATTTGTGTGTGTTGATTGTGTTGGAGAAGAGGTATTTATAGAGTGATAAGAGGGTGTTTTGTGCACAAATGGAAAAATTAAGAGTAGGTTTTGAAAGACTTTGAATTTCCCAATTTAATGCTACCACTCCATTACCCGCAAAAAAATCCCGCTTTCAAGGAACAGATTGCAATGCACAAAAAAGTGCTCTTTGCGAGATAAAATATCAATTTGATATTTTTATGAGAGGCATTAAATGCCAAGTGGGATGACAAGAAACAAAGAGACATATATTCCTTTATTAAATTGGCATAGTTACCAACCTAGGACATTAAAGTAATCGATACTTGGACCATTTAGTTACTCATTCAATGCTCTTTGTCAAGTGTCAGGACCCCGAATGAGTCTTACTCATTCAAATGAGAGGTTTATTTTGATTTTGTGAGGATGAACCATTTCGAGAACTTATCGAGATTGGTTTCCGATGCTTGACTTTCAATGTCAAGCATTCCCAATTCAAATTTTCGCCTCCTCAAGGTAGGTTCATCCAAGGTTTGGTGAAGATATCACCATTGATATTCAATAGGATGAAATGAAGTTATATGTCTCCTTTCATTATGTGATCCCCGATGAAGTGATATCTCGATATCAATGTGTTTGGTTCTTTGGTGGAGGATGGGGTTGTTGGAGATTGCAATTGCACTAGTGTTATCACGTAAGATGGGCACCATTTTGTAATGGATGTCATAGTCACCGAGTTGACTTTTCATCCATAATACATTGGCACAAAGATCCCGTCATAGCCTACATATTCGACTTCACCGAGGACATAGCCACCGATTGTTGCTTCTTTGCACTCCAACACACCGCTCTCTCCAAGAAATTGACAGACCCTAAGGTACTTTTTCTGTCCATGTTGCGTACCAAGATAATCGTAATCGAGTAACCTCGAGATCAAACCCCGAGCATATTGGATAATAGAGTCCAAGGTTTGGGGTTCCTTTCGTGTACCGAGTATTCTTTTGTCTGCAGTGAGGTGGGATTCTTTGGGATTGATCGATATCTTGCTATTAGATGATCGAAAATTGTATGTCCGGTCTAGTAGTCGTTAGATACATCGCTGAGCCAACAATCCTCTCGAAATGAGTTTGATTGACCGATTTGCCGGTGAGATCGGTCCAAGGTTGTTAGGTGGGACCATTGGTGTCTTCACCGAGGCATAGTCAAATATCTCATATTTCTTCAAGAGATTTCGTGTATTTCTCTTGACCGATGGATATACCTTTATCGCTTGCTCGATTTGTAGTCCAAGAAAGTAAGTAAGTTCCCCATCATGCTCATTTCAAACTTCTTTGTCATTAGTTTTTCAAACTGTTTGCAAAGTTTGTAGTTTGTATAGACAAAGATGATGTCATCAACATACACTTGGACTAGTATCACATCCTGTTGGGTTCTATAGACAAACAAAGGTGTTGTCTATCTTTCCTCCGACAAACTTGTTTTGTATCGTGAAGGCCGAGAGTTTCATACCATGCCCCGGGAGCTTGTTTAAGTCCATAAAGGGCTTTGTCAAGTTTGCGACATAGTCGTGAATTCACTACTCTCAAAACCCGGAGGTTGCCGAACATACACATCTTCCTTGAGATCACCATTTAAGAATGCACTTTAACATCCATTTGGTAGACCTCAAGTTCATGTATGTTGCATATGCAAGGAAGATCCCGATGGCTTCCATTCTTGCAACAGAGCAAATGTCTCATCATAGTCAATGCCTTCTTGTTGATCAGAACCTTTGGCTACAAGTCCGCTTTGTTTTTAATGACAAGGCTGCTTTCATCGCTTTGTTTCGAAAACCCACTTCATTCCTATGACTACTACATCATGAGGACATTTGATCAAGGTCATGACCTTGTTTTTATCAAACTGCACAGCTCTTTTGCATAGCCCGAACCCACTTGGGTATTTTAGAGCTTCAAAGACACTTTTGGGTTCAATGTCCGATAGGTAATCGGCATATAGACATTCATTGGTCAAGTCGCAGCTTAGACTAGCGACCATGCTCCTAGTGAGCATGCCCTCGCTGGTTCACCAATGATGTTTACAAGCTCAATGTCCCGAGATCTTGTCCACTTACTTTGTGGTCCGGGATCCGAGCTTGAAGATGTCACCGGGAGTTCGGATGTGAGTTCAGTGCAAGGGCCACAGAGTCATTTAGAACATCTATAGAGATGTCTTGATCAGTTGAGGATCATGAGTTACAGGTTCCTGATCATTTGGATCATTGTTACTTATCCCAGCAGGATCATGTCACCTTTGATGAACTCATTGATGGTTGGTTGGGGAAGGTTGTGGGTAAGACATAATATGAGATGTCGATCGCCTGATATGAGGAATTGAGTTCAAGATTGTACTCATCGTGAGGATATCTTGATGAGTTATCAATTCCTATTTCCTCCATCGAGGTGTTGGTGAACCCGATGCTTTCATCACTTTCATCAAAGGTGACATGAAAGGTTTCTCAACTTGTTGTCTCCTTGTGTTAAAACCCTCAAGGCTTTGGAGATCGGTGAGTAGCCTGTAAGTATCCATCATCGCCTTTTGCATCAAACTTGCCTAGATGATCCTTGTGGTTGTGAATGAACACAGACATCCAAACACATGAAAATAGTCGATGTCGGAAGTCTACCTTGAAGATTTCATATGGGGTTTTATTATGTCTTTTGACAATGATTGACCTGCTTTGAGTGTAACAGTGCTTTGACTACTTCATTCGTAAATGTTTTGAGAGGGTGAGCCATTTAACATAGTTCTAGCACCTCAATGAGAGTTCTGCTTTTCCTTTCAAAGAACCCCATTTTGTTCGGGGGTATAAGGAGATGAGAAATTTTGAGAAATTCCTTTACATCACGTAAACTCTCAAGTTCTTGATTTCAACTCGCCATTGTCGGCTCGGATTTGTTTAACAAGAATGTCATTCGGTTTTCAATCTTCCCGATGAATGACATTATTGTATCACCGCTGACTCTTTTTGGAAAGAAAGTATACCAAAGTGTATCTTGAGAATTCATCAACAATGACAAGTGTATACTTCTCATGCCGGATTGATCCGGGACCGACAGTCCAAAGAGATCCATGTGCGGAGGTGAAGGCGCTTTTGATGGAGAAATTTTGTTTGGTTTTGAATGATGCTCGTGGTGTTTACCCTTTTCACAGTGCAGAGCATGGTTTGTCTTTGCAAAGACCAAAGGATGGTAAGCCAAGGACCTTGTTTTGTTTTGCCAAGTTGTTGAGGTTTTGAAGTTTAAGTGTGAAAGTCTCTTATGCCACGCCCAATTGATAGTTTCAAAGGCTTTAGCAAAGAGACACGCTCCATCTGGGAGAGAGTTGACATGTCAAGCACATAAACATCATCTCTCTAGAGCTATCAATACAACTTCCTTGTTGGCATTAAATGGTACCTTGTTTATCATTGAATTGTACAATGAATTTTGCATCACATAGTTGATCGACATCGATGAGATTGTATTTGAGACCGCTGACATAGGCTATTCTAGAGAAAACTATTCCATTGCGCCATCGAACCATAACCTTCAGTGGGACATGATGAGTTATCACCAAATACTACCTTGGGCCCTGGTTCCTTTACAAACTTGTGCAGATATTCCTTCACACCACCATGCTTCTTGAGCATCCACCGCCTAGATGCCAAATAGGCTCCTTGGCATGTCTCTCGCACAAGTAGTAAACCGAATTAGTTTCTTCTTCGTGACCCGTAACACCCCAAAATCACAATGTGACAATGGAAGACTATTTGGGGTATTACTTAGAGGATCATAGTCACAAGTTATAGAAAACGGCTCTAAAGAGACGCTTTAATAAAAAGTAGTTACCATTTCATAAATCTCAATGTTTAGAAACACAAAAGGAATACCACATGTTTTGGAGTTACACAAAAGATAGTTTAAATATTTATGAAATGATAACTTTAATTGAAAACGACACCACTTCAAGTGTCCCACGACGTCCGCTCCACGCCTTCATGAAATTCTAATTAGTACCTGAGATGAGCATGCTTAAAAGTCAACAAAAGTTGAGTGATATTCATAGGTTTAAATAATAAGTTGAACACAAGTAAGAGATGATAATTGCTTCGAATACAATCACCATGGAAAACATAGATTATTATTATGCGCTAAGCTCATGACACCAAACTAACTGCATACACCTAATTATCGTGTAAGTAATAATATTGCCCTTAGAGATGGAATTGCCAATTCCATAGTTAACCAATATAGTGCGCCCGTTATTTCCGATAACCGAGTCGGGTCGTTAATTCCCATAGTACTATCCACAATATTCGCTCACTAGCAAGTGATTAATGGTTCATGATGTAAGGGACTTATGGCGGTGCAACTTAGGCTATAATAATAATGATCGATAAGCATACAGCTTTAAGAAAAGACTTGTGTTCTAGTTTATAGCATGCATCTCCTCATGGGTTTGAAAGAAATAAGTAAAGGCGAGGCTATGAACTCACCTTAGCAAACAAGAGTCCGAGTAGTGTAAGGTCAAGTAGTGTGATCACGGCACCGCCACGCAACCTATAATTAGTATGGCAAGTCTTAGTTTATTATTTTCATTCATGACTTAGTGTATTTAAAACGGTTGAAGCATTCTCAAGAGTTTGTGTTTATTAACGCTTATGTGGCAACGGTTAAGTTTAAATAAGTTTCAAATATTTATAAGTCCTTGGCTTTTGGAATAGTGAATGGAATAGTTTACTAAGCATTCAGTATAAGAGTTTGCTCGAGTATATTTATTAAAGCGAAATATTTACAAATCGACTTTATATTTATTTGATTTTGGTTTAGTTTTAAAAGTATATATATATATGTACAATATATATTTTATCTAAGTTATGAGAAAATATTATATTTAGAAAAGTATAATATTTTCTAGTTTATACAAATGTGGTTGTCAAAATAGAAATATGTACAAATTTTATTTATGTGACGAAGGCTTGTAGAAAATATAAGTTTATTATCTTTAGAAGTTTTAGGATAGGAAGCGTTATGTAGATCTTGAGGGTCCAAAGTTGTAAGGATTTATATAAGTTTCAAATTGTATAAGTATTTTAAGAAAATGCATGTTAAGTGGTTCAAAGTAGAGGTTGAAATTGTAATGTTAGTATTAGTTTTACAAAGTTTATAAAAGATTTTGAGAAACATGATAAGAGGTGCTAAGTTTGGGGACTATTTGTGCCAAGTTTCCGAAAGTTACATGTATAACCAAAAAAAAGGGCCAACCGCCATGGGGCGCTTTCAACCCAAGACCCCCATATGATTTCCCACGCTCCCACCAACCGAGCTAGGGGTCTTTTGTGTTAGGATTTTCAGCTAGGTTCCATTTAATGGGTATGTCGCAGCTTTATGTTAGTTTTAAAATCTTCACAAGAGCTATTTCGAAAGTTTTGCATGCAAGGCATGACTTTATGTTTCTTCTCCAAGGTTGTTTTACAACCCAAGTTTTCAAGTAAGTATGAATATGAGTCAAGCATTTGACGAGTTTATTTGATGGGCTCGAGTAAACCAAGAGGCTTAAGTTTCGATGTTTATTGACAAGACTCGATATGAGTTTTAAACCAAAGAAGTTCAAGTCGAGCTAGTGAGATTCTCATCTAGCTTATTTTCTAGTGAATCGAGTACTTGTTACTAACAAGCTCTCGTATGGTATAATGGGTCTCGGTTTGTGAGTTGAGCTTCCAAGGTTACTAAACTTGTGTTGAAACCGAATAGACCAAGATGATTACTTTTATAGTTTAGTATGCATGTTTTATTTTAAAGAGGTACCACATAAGCTTAAATAGCACATGTCGAGGATGTCAAGTTTATAAGCATCGAGTTTACGTAAGGTTTATGTCATTGTTTATGTTTAAAGATTGTATACTAAACAAACCATAGATGTATGAAATGGGTTGGTTTCAAAATATAGTTGGTTTGTCAACGTAGCTTGTTGTAATAAGGTCGTGCATAAGTGCCGTGAGAATGCATCGATATGTTAGCAAATACTTAAGAAATCATGTCGTTCTATATATGGAAGAAAAGAAAAAGAGGAAAAGACTTACGACACCAAGAATGGTGGTGGAGAGTACGTGTAGGCGAGAATGGTAACCAAAAGAACCCGATATGTTTTCCAAAGTGAACCCGACTATCTTGCTTCTAAACCCTTATGCTCGATACCTTAGTTTTTCCTTTGAGTGTTTGGAAGTTTTAACGAGAGTGTGGAAAGGTATGAGTGTCGACTTGAGCTAGAGCCAACCAAGGGAAAACCAAACTTCAATTTGTTATACCTTGCATACACTTAGAGGTTTTGAGTGAAATGTTTGTAAGTGAAATGTGGAATGAGCTAATGGCTCGTTGGTTTTAAGAAGCAAAGAAAAGAAAGTCTTTTGGTTAGTGACCAAAGGTTATTGTAAACATAGATACATGCAAAGTTGATGCTTCTACTACCTAGGAGGTTTATAGTAAACAAGCAAATGGTTTGGTCCTTGTGTGGTGGTATACGGCTGAGACAAAGGACAAGAGAAAGATGAAGTGAGTTGGTGCATGGGAAACATGCTTCCCATAAGTCAACTATCCTAGATACATGGTGGGTATTAATTTTTATTCTTCATGCATGTTTCACAAGTCTAAGTATTTGCAAGTCTTTAAGAGTTATGTGAGCATTCTTGTGGAGATATTCGGTTACAAGGGTCAAAAAAAGAAATGATCTCAAATTTTTATTATGTATTTCGTGTCCCGTTTGAGCTTAAATGTGAGTCACGGTGTTCCGGTTTGAGGTTTTTGACCAACGTATAATATATAATTTAGCGTGTTTTTATAAAGGTAACAAAATATATATAAAAAAAAAAATAAAAAAAAATATTAATTCTAACTTGTAGAAATATTTATTTGACTTTAGCCATAATTAATTTAGGGTCGGTACGCGTGCGGCTCGTAAGACAAGAAAATTTCTTGTGAGACCGATTTCGCTTATCAAGAATATCGGGCATGATTAGATGAGACTACTCGGAGTTGCATAAATTTTTATGCAATAAATAAAGCGTACATGCTAAAATGCTCAAATAAGTTTTGATAAACAATCTAGTTTATTAATACGAAGGTTGATGATAGTGAAATTTTACAGGTGGCTACAGACTAACCCTTAAGAGAATTCCGTCCATGAATTTTAGTTTACAGTGGTTGTCGGAGTTGAATTTGCAAAGAGATGTGGGTACTTAACACGCATGGTGTCTTCGCCCCCACGTACTCGGTCCTCTCTGGAGTTCCATCTAACTTTGACGATAGGGATGCGACTTTGCTTAAGTCGCTTGACTTCCCTATCCATGATTTCAATTGGTTCTTCGACAAAGTTGAGCTTGTCATCGAGTTTAATCTCTTTAGTGAGACGACAAGAGATTCATCCGACAAGCATTTCTTCGATTTGAGACGTGAAAGGTAGGATGAACTCTACTAAGTTCTTCCGGAGATCAAGTTTGTAAGCAACCGGCCGATTCTTTCGAGAATCTTGAAAGGCCAATGTATCGAGGGTGTAACTTTCCTCGCTTTCCGAATCGAACTTTTCCTTTCCAAGGTGATACTTTCAACATGACTCGATCACCAACTTGAAATTCCATGGGTTTCCTTCTAACATCAACAGAACTCTTTGTCGATCTCTAGCGCTTGAAGTCGCTGACTAATTTGCACAATCTTTTCGGTTGTTTCTTGGACAAGCTCAGTCCAATGAGTTGGGCATCTCCAACCTCGCCCAAAGAAAGTGTGATCGACACTTTCACCATAAAGTGCCTCGAATGGGGCCGCCTTGATGCTAGCATGGTAACTATTGTTGTAAGAGAATTTCGCCAACGGTAAGTGTTTATCCCAACCTTTCCAAAGTCGATCACGCAAGCTCGTAGCATGTCTTCCAAGGTTTGATAGTCCTTTCGCTTTGGCCATCGGTTTGAGGGTGATATGCGGTACTCATATCCAAACGAGTACCCAAAGCTTTTGAAGAGATTTCCGAATGTGAAGTAAAACGACCGTCACGATCGAAATGATGGAAATTGGTACCCATGACGGATACAATTTCCTTCGTATAGTTGAGCAAGGGTTTTCATTTTATCATTTTCCTTGATGGGTAGGAAATGAGCGGATTTGGTAAGGCGATCAATGATGACCCAAATGGTGTCGTAACCTCTAGCGCTTTTGGTAGTTTGGTTATGAAATCCATAGTGATTCTCTCCCACTTCCAAACCGGGAGTTCAGTTGAGTTAACAATCCGAAGGTTTTGACATTCGGCTTTGACTCGAGAACAGTGAGACATTTCCCAACGACGTTGTAATTTCAAATTTTCATGTTTGGCCACCAATAAAGCTTCTTGAGATCTTGGTACATTTTGTCGGATCCCGGTGAATGGAATATTTAGACTTGTGAGACTCATGCATGATGAGTTCCCGTATTCCTCCATAAAGTGGTATCCAACTTCTATTGCCAAAACATAAGGTTCCATCCGATCTTTGTGCAAAACCGCTCGCTTTCCCATTCCAAAGATTCTTTCATGGGGACGGTTTTCGTGTTTGAGAGCTTCACTGAGCTTCAAGGATTTTGATGGAAGGGGTGACTTAATTGTCATTCCCAAAGATCTTACTCAAGAGGTTTAGGTCGATCCTTTCGACTAAGAGCATCACCACGACATTTGCTTTTCCGTGGTGATAACGGATTTCACAACAGAATCACTAAGCAATTCTAGCCATCGGCGTTGTCGCATGTTTAACTCCTTTTGATCGAGAATGTGTTGAGACTTTTATGGTCGGTAAACACCGTACACTTGGTTCCATATAGGTAATGTCTCCATATTTTGAGAGCGAAACCACGGCTCCCAATTCCAAGTCATGAGTAGTGTAGTTCTTTTCGTGAGTTTTGAGTTGTCGCAAGCATAAGCGATCACCTTGTTTCTTTGCATCAATACCGCACCTAACCCTAGGTGTGATGCATCACAAGAGACCACAAAATCTTCCACTCCATCTCCGTAAGGCTAAGATAGGGCTTCAAGAAAGCTTTTGTTTCAAGAGTTGAAAGGCTAACTCTTGTTCCTCACCCCACCAAAATTCTTCTTTTTCGGGTTAACTCTGCTAGAGGTTTAGCGATTTTCGAGAATCCTTCGATAAATCTTCGATAATAACCCGCAAGACCTAAAAATTGGCGATTTCGGTAGGAGTAGTAGGGATGACCAATCTTTGACACTTCGATTTTGAAGGATCAACATGAAGACCATTACTATCTATCACGTGACCAAGGAATTGAACTTTTGAATCCGTAAGTCGCACTTGGAAAACTTAGCATACGCTTCTTCTTTCTTGAGTAGCTCTAGAATGGCTTTCAAGTGTTCCGCATGCTCTTCCTTGTCATGGAGTAAATGAGAATGTCATCAATGAACACAATCACAAATTTGTCCAAGTAAGGTTTACACACTCGGTTCATCAGTCCATAAATACCGCCGGCGTTTGTCAAACCAAATGGCATCACTTGAACTCATAGTGGCCATATCGTGTTCGAAAGCGCTTTTGAATATCTCCTTCTAACTCTCGCTTGGTGATACCCGATCTCGATCAATCTTGAGTAGACGCTGACCCTTGCGCTTGATCAAACAAATCATCAATTCTAGGCAATGGATATCGGTTCTTCACCGTTAGTTTGTTCACCACGGTAATCGATACATATACGAAAAGATCCGTCCTTCTTTTTGACAAATAAGACCGAGCTCCCAAGGCGAAGAACTCGGTCGAATGAATCCTTTTTCGGACAATTCTTGAAGTTGGTCGGACAATTCTTGTAGTTCGAAGGTGCCAATCTATAAGGTGCTCGTGCACGGTGCCGCCTCCCAAGATTAGCTCGATTTGAAATTTACTTGCCGAATCGGAGGAAGACCGTGCAAGTCTTCAGAAATACTTGAAAATCCCTAGCCACGGGACGCCTTTTAGTTGTTTCTCATCCGCTTTCTTCTCTCCGTTACTTGTGCTAGAAAATGTGGCATCCTTTTTCTATGTACTTTGCGCTTTGACGACGAGATGATATTCAATCGGGTTTTACTACGATCACCCGAATGATTAGAGTTTTGCCATTGAGAGGAAGGTGAACGACTTTCTCGTCACGATGATTCTTGCACGATTCTTGGATAGCCAATCCATGCCAATGACAAGATCGAAGCTACCAAGTTGGATAGGCATAAGGTCTATATCGAACGGGTGGTTTGATAAAGATAGGTTGCAACCTCAAGGATAGTGTTAGTTCCTACTATTTTTCCATCGGCTAGCTCTACTTCATATGTGGTATCTAGGACGGTTGGGGTGACTTTTAGTAAAGGTGCAAACTTAGAAGACACAAAGCTTTTGTCGGCTCCGTAATCAAATAACACTTTAGCTAAATGATGATTGAGTGAAAACGCACTGTAACGACGTCCGGGTTTTCTTGTGCATCTCCATCTCCTAGCACATAAGCTCTTGCTCTAGCAGGTTGTTGTTGTTATTGTTGTTGTTGTTGTTGTTCCGTGCGCTTTGGGCACCTACTCTTGACATGCCCGCCTTCTCCACATCCAAAGCAAGTTATCCCCATGGGTTGGAGGTTACTTCCAGAGTGTGGCTTCGACAATCCTTGTGGGTATGGCCCACCTTGTTACACTTCCCACACTTAATAGTACAACGTCCCACATGATGCAGGTTGCATCGAGTGCACAAAGGGTGTGGTCCAAAGATAGCCTCTTCCATTGGCGGGTGTAGCGCATAAGCCCTCACAACTTCTTGTCTACGGTTTTGTTGGTTGTGGTGGTTGTTTCGGTTTTGGTGATATGGGTTGGGATTGTTATTGCGGTGTTGATTGTGATTGTTGCGGCCTTGGTTGTTGTTGTTGCGGTTATTGTTGTGATTGAAAGAGTTGTGGTTGAAGTTGTTTGAAGTGTTGCCTCGACGGTCATCAAACTTCCTTTTGTTGTCGTTGTTGCCTTGCACGGATCCATGTTTCAAGACTTGATCCATGAGTTGGTAGGAAATTGTGATCACTTCTTCCACGGTTTTGGGTTTTGATGCAAGAATATTGCCCTCAATGCTTCGGGTAATCCCCAATGAGATTTTCCAAAGAACTTAACTTCATCAAGAATCATGGAAGGGCATAGAGCTTTCAATTCTTGGAAACGCTTGAAGTAGGTTTTGAGATCATTGCCTTTAGTAGTCGATGATAGAATTCATCTTCAAGTTTCTTGATCTCGGTCCTGGACAAGATTGCTTCATCAACAATTGCTTTAGTTCACCCAAGTGGTTTTGTAGGCTTCTTCCATGCCAATAGGTCGGGCATGAGCCTTCCACCAAGACAATGCATCTTCTAGTAGAGTACCAAGAGTAAATTTCACCTTGCAATCTTCTCGAGCAATCACTTAAAAGAAATACGCTTCGCATCTTTCGATCCAATGAATAAGGCCAATCGCGCCTTCAGCCTTTGAAGAAGGTAGGTTTGCAATTCATGAATTCTTTGTATCCACATTTGCGATTTGCCACACCTTCATTCTCGTTGGTTTGATTTGAGCTTCATTTGCTCGAGCTGCCCAGCAGTCTTGCAAAGAAAAGCAAGACCGATTTCATTAGTAACTAGCCTCCGAATTGCTTCGGGGTCATCTCGGAGTTCCAAGAGAGGTAGGGGTAGTTCTTGTTCTTGCCATTTTCTAAAGACATACACTCAAATTTTAGAATCATTCAACATAATTGTGAATTATTATAAAAAAATTTCATAATAGTCAAGATCATCACATTATATCAATAGAGTATAATCATCATAAGAAGAATCGTAATATGTCGAACCACACAAGAGAATATATATAAATGATCACTTGATTCATACATCGATAAATAAGAAAGATCATCATACATGAGAACATAAAGAAACAACAACCATAATGTCATAGGTCTATCATCCATACATAGTGATACAAAACCATACAATGTCGCATAAATAGCTTGTTCGATAGTTTACAAAACATGCGAATACAATGCCTTTATTAGTGCCACATGCGGCAAAGCTAAGGTACCAAAAGACTAAATAGATGAATCACCACTCTAGAGGTCGTCAGTGTGCTCCTCAAACGGCGTCAGAGGTCATGGACTAGCTCGCCACCATCTACCTCTATCTCGTGCCTCCAATCTCGCCCAAGCAAGAGCACGCTGCCTCCATGATAGTCATCCTCTCGACCGCCGTCGCACAACCCTCCAACATCTCGGCTCGCCCAAGCAGCCCTAACCTATCGACTCCATCCTCCTCTCTAACACAGCCGATCGCCCACTAGCTCTCTCACTGGGAACCAATCCTCTCAAGCTCTCTCTCCATCGCATTCTCCCTTTCAGAGCTCTCCAACCTCATCTTCGATGTTCTCGATGCGCACTAACGGAACCTCATCAACAAATGCCACAACATCCTCGAGCCGATCCTCAAATCGTAGAACTCGGGCAGCTATCAATGGAATAGTATGATGAAGGGTTCTCCAGAACCCAAGAGTCTCAAGAAGAAGAAACGATGCTCCCCAAGCTCCACAAATGGCTAGGTGCACCCTCCTCCGACCTCCATCGACTAATGAGTGGCATCATGTATGACCAACGCCCAGCATCGACCTCCCACGGCTCTCGGCTCGAAGTACCAAACATAGCCCGGTAATATGGGTCTGAATGTGGGTGAGAGACGGCTCTCTTCCCAAGAGATGTCATCGCTCAGCAAGGCCATCATAGGTGATGGTGCACGGATGAGGATGAGACCGCACAAGGTGGTCCGTAAATGAATGTGGTAGTGGAGGTAGTGGTGAAACAGTACGAGTGGTGGTGCAGTGTAGCCGATGGTGGAAAAGGAGGATGATGGTATGTCGATGGTGGAATAAAAGTGATGGGTGCCTTTACTCGCTTCCGAGCAAGATGTATGAAGGTAGCACCTTCTTTCTAGAAGCGGAATGGTCGGCCAAACGGTGCGGGCTCGTAGGGTTTGAGAACCCTAGCTCGCCTTTCGCTTTCCCGCGGATAGGCAATGGTGATGGACAAGAGACAAGATACGTAATCGGTGGATGAGTGTGTCGGGACATAACATCGAGGGTGATAGCCACCGCTGTGACTCCAAATATTTGTCATAAGTGAGGGACCAAAGACAGCAAACGCCGTGTAAGGTCAAAGCAAGTGGGGTGGTAGCGACTTCACCTCCTCAAGGGCTCGCCTCATCGACATAGGTGCAACGAGAGCCGAGTAGAGTCGAAGACATAGCATCCTCCATCTCGTGTCGGATGTCGTCGATCGGGTGAGTAGCGGACGACATAGTACCGTAACAACCCAAAAGAAAATATGTATTCATAAGTAAATAAAGTTATGCAAGAATAAGATTTAGTTAGTCGCGATAATCGCCACGCAAATCTAAATGCCTAACCAAATGAAAGCTATCATCATAAGTTTATCATGCAAAGTTTTACTAGTCATGTAGTATCTACTAAGTGAATCTCCTACATGTTATCGGTGACGGCAGGCGCGAGGACGTGAAGTGGTGGTGTAAATGGTCCGTTTGAAAACGTGGTTATAGTCCAATTTGTTTTGAAAATACAAGTTGGTTCTCTATAACCTAGGCTCGATGCTAATCAGAACACCCCAAAATCACAATGTGACAATGAAGACTATTTGGGGTATTACTTAGAGGATCATAGTCACAAGTTATAGAAAACGGCTCTAAAGAGACGTTTAATAAAAGTAGTTACCATTTCATA
Source organism: Chrysanthemum lavandulifolium (assembly GCA_022545495.1). NCBI lineage: Eukaryota > Viridiplantae > Streptophyta > Magnoliopsida > Asterales > Asteraceae > Chrysanthemum > Chrysanthemum lavandulifolium. The sequence goes on from CM040245.1 coordinate 3,206,508, forward strand.
AATCTCAATGTTTAGAACACAAAAGGGAATACCACATGTTTTGGAGTTACACAAAAGATAGTTTAAATATTTATGAAATGATAACTTTAATTGAAAACGACACCACTTCAAGTGTCCCACGACGTCCGCCTCCACGCCTTCATGAAATTCTAATTAGTACCGAGATGAGCATGCTTAAAAGTCAACAAAAGTTGAGTGATATTCATAGGTTTAAATAATAAGTTGAACACAAGTAAGAGATGATAATTGCTTCAATACAATCACCATAGAAAACATAGATTATTATTATGCGCTAAGCTCATGACACCAAACTAATCGATACACCTAATTATCCGCGTAAGTAATAATATTGCCCTTAGAGATGGAATTGCCAATTCCATAGTTAACCAATATAGTGCGCCTGGTTATTTCCGATAACCGAGTCGGGTCGTTAATTCCATAGTACTATCCACAATATTCGCTCACTAGCAAGTGATTAATGGTTCATGATGTGGGACTTATGGCGTGCAACTTAGGCTATAATAATAATGATCGATAAGCATACAGCTTAAGAAAAGACTTGTGTTCTAGTTTATAGCATGCATCTCCTCGCGGGTTTGAAAGAAATAAGTAAAGGCGAGGCTATGAACTCACCTTAGCAAACAAGAGTCCGAGTAGTGTAAGGTCAAGTAGTGTGATCACGGCACCGCCACGCAACCTATAATTAGTATGGCAAGTCTTAGTTTATTGTTTTCATTCATGACTTAGTGTATTTAAAACGGTTGAAGCATTCTCAAGAGTTTGTGTTTATTAACGCTTATGTGGCAACGGTTAAGTTTAAATAAGTTTCAAATATTTATAAGTCCTTGGCTTTTGGAATAGTGAATGGAATAGTTTACTAAGCATTCGTATAAGAGTTTGCTCGAGTATATTTATTAAAGCGGAAATATTTACAAATCGACTTTATATTTATTTGATTTTGGTTTAGTTTTTAAAAGTATATATATATATGTACAATATATATTTTATCTAAGTTATAGAAAATATTATATTTAGAAAAGTATAATATTTTCTAGTTTATACAAATGTGGTTGTCAAAATAGAAATATGTACAAATTTTATTTATGTGACGAAGACTTGTAGAAAATATAAGTTTATTATCTTTAGAAGTTTTAGGATAGGAAGCGTTATGTAGATCTTGGAGGGTCCAAAGTTGTAAGGATTTATATAAGTTTCAAATTGTATAAGTATTTTAAGAAAATGCATGTTAAGTGGTTCAAAGTAGAGGTTGAAATTGTAATGTTAGTATTAGTTTTACAAAGTTTATAAAAGATTTTGAGAAACATGATAAGAGGTGCGAAGTTTGGGGACTATTTGTGCCAAGTTTCCGAAAGTTACATGTATAAAAAAAAAAAAAGGGCCAACGCCATGGGGCGCTTTCGAACCCAAGACCCCCATATGATTTCCCACGCTCCCACCAACCGAGCTAGGGGCTCTTTTGTGTTACGTTTTTCAGCTAGGTTCCATTTAATGTGTATGTCGCAGCTTTATGTTAGTTTTAAAATCTTCACAAGAGCTATTTCGAAGGTTTTGCATGCAAGGCATGACTTTATGTTTCTTCTCCAAGGTTGTTTTACAACCCAAGTTTTCAAGTAAGTATGAATATGAGTCAAGCATTTGACGAGTTTATTTGTTGGGCTCGAGTAAATCACGACTTAAGTTTCGATGTTTATTGACAAGACTCGATATGAGTTTTTAAACCAAAGAAGTTCAAGTCGAGCTAGTGAGATTCTCATCAAGCTTATTTTCTAGTGAATCGAGTACTTGTTACTAACAAGCTCTCGTATGGTATAATGGGTCTCGGTTTGTGAGTTGAGCTTCCAAGGTTACTAAACTTGTGTTGAAATCCGAATAGACCAAGATGATTACTTTTATAGTTTAGTATGCATGTTTTATTTTAAAGAGGTACCACATAAGCTTAAATAGCACATGTTGAGGATGTCAAGTTTATAAGCATCGAGTTTACGTAAGGTTTATGTCATTGTTTATGTTTAAAGATTGTATACTAAACAAACCATAGATGTATGAAATGGGTTGGTTTCAAAATATAGTTGGTTTGTCAACGTAGCTTGTTGTAATAAGGTCGTGCATAAGTGCCGTGAGAATGCATCGATATGTTAGCAAATACTTAAGAAATCATGTCGTTCTATATATGGAAGAAAAGAAAAAGAGGAAAAGACTTACGACACCAAGAATGGTGGTGGAGAGTACGTGTAGGCGAGAATGGTAACCAAAAGAACCCGATATGTTTTCCAAAGTGAACCCGACTATCTTGCTTCTAAACCCTTATGCTCGATACCTTAGTTTTTCTTTTGAGTGTTTGGAAGTTTTAACGAGAGTGTGGAAAGGTGTGAGTGTCGACTTGAGCTAGAGCCAACCAAGGGAAAACCAAACTTCAATTTGTTATACCTTGCATACACTTAGAGGTTTTGAGTGAAATGTTTGTAAGTGAAATGTGGAATGAGCTAAGGCTCGTTGGTTTTAAGAAGCAAAGAAAAGAAAGTCTTTTGGTTAGTGACCAAAGGTTTTTGTAAACATAGATACATGCAAAGTTGATGCTTCTACTACCTAGGAGGTTTATAGTAAACAAGCAAATGGTTTGGTCCTTGTTTGGTGGTATACGGCTGAGACAAGGACAAGGGAAGGATGAAGTGAGTTGGTGCATGGGAAACATGCTTCCCATAAGTCAACTATCCTAGATACATGGTGGGTATTAATTTTATTCTTCATGCATGTTTCACAAGTCTAAGTATTTGCAAGTCTTTAAGAGTTATGTGAGCATTCTTGTGGAGATATTCGGTTACAAGGGTCAAAAAAAGAAATGATCTCAAATTTTTATTATGTATTTCGTGTCCCGTTTGAGCTTAAATGTGAGTCACGGTGTTCCGGTTTGAGGTTTTTGACCAACGTATAATATATAATTTAGCGTGTTTTTATAAAGGTAACAAAATATATAAAAAAAAAAAAAAATATTAATTCTAACTTGTAGAAATATTTATTTGACTTTAGCCATAATTAATTTAGTGTCGGACGCAGCGTGCGGCTCGTAAGACAAGAAAATTTCTTGTGAGACCGATTTCGCTTATCAAGAATATCGGGCATGATTAGATGAGACTACTCGAGTTGCATAAATTTTATGCAATAAATAAAGCGTATATGCTAAAATGCTCAAATAAGTTTTGATAAACAATCTAGTTTATTAATACGAAGGTTGATGATAGTGAAATTTTACGGTGGCTACATTCCCGATGATGATCATTAAACCAGTGAGGGCACAGAGGAAAAGGTTTTGCTCTATTCTTTGGAGCGAGGATGAAGCATACCGATGACCAACTTTGGTATAGTTTGCTTGACCGACATACTTGTAGATGATCTGCGATCTGTGATCATCCTTTTGCGATCATGCAAAAAGGATTCTATAGCAGCTTGTCGATGGTATGGCGGTGTAATGACACACCACACTTTTGTTTGTTTTGGAGGTTGACTTAGACTTTGAGGAACCTGAGGAAGTCGACTTTGTCTCCTTGATTGGTTCAGGGACCTTTTCAATGGATTCCATTTTTAGTAAGCTTCCTCACAAGTTCGATCGATTCTTTGGATTTGGTCGACCAGTGGGGACAGATGATGATGAAGTCTCGGTGGGAGTAGACTCTTATTGGATTAGTTTTGCTTGTCTTTGTAGGATGGTTCTACCAAGTCCGCACCTTTATTTTGGTGAATGAGGATTGAATTGTAGTGGAGTAAGCTCGTAGCTTGGAGCAAGACCTCAAGAGGTTTCGGTGGTGGAAGAGGTGTTGAGATTTTGCTTGCACTCGAGATGTGTTCAAGACAACCGGGCACATCGTGAGTCCAAGCATGCTCTTTAGAGCTTGACTTTCGTGCTCTAGAATCCTTCCGTAATCAAGTTTGGAAGCTTACTCGTGATTAACTCGCTCAATCCATTCATCGAATTGGAATCACCAACATACTTGTAAGCATGCCACCGCACACAAATGGCTTAGGAGATCGGTCTTTGTTGAGAGAGTCGTGAGATGATCTTCACCTATGACTCTCTTCTTGCTCTTGAGGGCTCCCACAAGATCAAAGACCCTCGGGATTCTTAGCAATCCAACTATTAAGAATATCATTTGCCTTTTAAGTTCATCTTGAAGATTCGATTTCTTTTAACTAGTTCAAGTTTTGAATTTGCAAAGTGATGACCTCAAGCTTAGCTTGTTTTAAAATAAGCAATTCATCCCTACACTTATTCAATTCAAAACTTAACTTGTTGTACTTAGAAAAAGATTCGCCTTTGCTCTTCTACAAACTTAAGGTCAACATTTAGATAATTCATATAAGATCGCCAATCGAGTCATCATCCATAGAAAGTAAAGTGTTTACCTTCTTCATTGTGATGTTGACCCATTCCCGCTCCTAGCATGATTCTTCCCAACAGCCTAGCTTGTCTTCTTCGAGAGAGCCATTAGAGCATCGACATGTACCATTTCATCATCCGATGAGATTGGCTCTTCATCCCGCAAAGGTTTCAAAGAACAAGGCCTTTGTTCTTACCTCCGCATGATTGAACAATTTTTGTTGTTTCGAGGGATCGCCTCAAGCAATGCAAGCTTAGCTTTTGCTTTCTTATACTTAGCTTCATAATCAATGGTTTTGTTAAGATCGATTTGTTTTGAACATTTTGATGAGACCGATAGATTTTTGGTTGAAATTTGCTAAAGCTTGAAGACCGATTAGATCCCGATGGTTTGTAAGAGGGTTCGAAGTTGTTTTGAAAAAAATGTTTTTGCAAAATGGCCTCTTTTATGACACTTATAGCATTCAAGTGTCTTCAATTGCTTTAGCAGTTGAAAACCTTTGTTTCTTTTTATAAACCTTCGAGAGTTAGCGAGGAGTGCCCTTTCCGAAATTCAAGATTCGTGTCATTTAAGTACTCCTCACTTGATCTCTCATCGGGCTCATCATCCGAGTTTTCTTGGAAATCTTGAACTACATTGTTAGAAAAGAAAGCGCTTGATATTGGTGATGAGGTAGTGGTCGTGGACTTCTTGACTTCGAGACTTCTTTAAGTCGGGTATCGTCTGCTGATGAGGGTTTTCATAGACAAATTTCCCATAAATTTCGTGAAGCTCAAGATTTTGGATATGATTAACATTCCCGAGTCCCCGAGAGAAATTCAACCACTTCTCGTGGAGACTGCTTACAAAACCAACATTGATTTCATGCTTAGACAACTTAACACCATCATTTGAAAGTTCATTTAAAAGAGTTTTGTATCCGTGTAAGTTTGAGAGAGTTTCGTAGTCCTTAGCCCGAAGGTGTTATACTCAAGTTTCGTGTCCATTATCCTGCTTTCCTTGGTATCGATGGTCCTTCATGACTATGAACTAGGTCATCTCAGTTTTGCTTAGCAAGACTACAACTTATATCGAGACTCCATAATATCGTCAGGAAGACAAGATATTATGATACTTTTGAGTCTTTGGTCCCGGTTGACCACTCTCCTTTCATCCTGGTCCACCGAGCTTGTGTTTGGGCAACCCTTCAAAGAGCTGGGACAAATGGACCTTCATTTATACACTTGATATAATAAGGTTCCATCCCAATCAAATAGCAAAGCATTCGCTTTTTCCATTTGTTGAATTTGCCAACTTCAAGTCTAGGGCAACAATTGAATAAGCTCCACCCTTTTATCGACTAGTTGGGGTACATCAATTTCACCATTTAGGATCCTAATTTAAAACTTTTAGAGCGGCCTAAAACGAGTTTTATAATTAGCCTTGCTCGATACCACTTGTTGTTCCCTGCTCACTATCGCTTAAAACAGTTTAAGTTTATAAAACAAGTTAAAAGTGAACTATGACCAAATTAACATAAAGAAAACACACTAAGTATTTTTCAACATCATATTCTTATTAGAAATAAATCAACAAAGAATCGCTACCCAAGTACTTGCGAATAGTACTTGGGATTGAAATGACAAGGTTGGGTGATTCTCTCTAAGCTCGGGCTAAGTCCGAGCACAACTCTTAGAGCTCACCGAGCTATCTCAGAACTAAGTTAGATTTGGAGGAGTGAAAAGATGGCTTGCGTGTATGTGTGTTTTACAATTCACAAGCTTAACCTTTTCACTCCATCTCTTATGCTATTTATACATGTATGATATTTGACACTTTCCTAAGTGACAACCGACATCATACGTAAGACAAAATATTGATGTATTTTGTCTCATTACAAAGACTATTCTAGGTAAGAGACAAGACTACTTTCCTAAGTTCGGTGATGACACCGAGCCCGATCTTTGCCATTCGGGAAAGTTGACTTTGGTTGATAAGGACTTCGCCTTATCTCGATTCAACCTTTCCCGCCTTGTCCCGCTCTTTCTTCGCCTTTACATCCTTCGCCTTCTACTTGATTTGTCTTGATGTAAGAAGTTGGAGAGAATCTTAGGATTCAATGAGTTATTGTCATCACCACCGAATCCATCATCTTCTTCTTGACTCGCCTTCACCCTTTAAGTTCCGCCATCGAGTGGAGAGACTTCTTCTTTGCCTCTTCGAGTGTCTGAAGACGACTCACCGAGAGACTATGCGCCGATGACCTGTTTGTGTTAGCGGATTAAATATTTGGGCTATTTTATATTCAAATCCTAGATTAAAGGGGTTGGGGTATTTACTGAACCCAACAATTTCAAGTGTGAAATCAAGTCATTTCAGTGTAATCATGATGGTGAATTCGACAACCGTAACCTACATAAACAAAAACTTTTTACCGACAATGGCATTCATTTAGCTTTTCATGTCCAAAACATCCTATCAAAATGGCAAGTCCGAACGTATGGTTCACACCATCAACAACCTTATTCGAACTTTGCTTTTTCAGGCCAATCTTCCACCAATATTTTGGGTTGAAGCTCTCAATATGTTTGTTCATTTACTCAATATCTTGCCTTCCACTGTTATTACCAATGACATAGCTTATACCCGTTTATTTGGCAAACACCTGGATTATAGCCTTTTGAACATTTGGATGTTTATGTTACCTCACTTATATCCTAACCACAAACTTGAACCTCGCGCCACACCCTCAATCTTTTTGGGATAAGCTTCCAATCATCGTGGATATCATTCTCTCGAAGTAAACACCAATAACATCATCCTTTCTCGGCATGTCACTTTTGATGAAACTATTTTTCCATATGGCTCTTCTAAACCAACATCGGCACCCACCTACAATTTTTTGGATGACGCACCTGATATAATTCCTCCAATCATTCCATCCGCCCCAGTTATACATTCCACTGTGCTTCAACCCACACCCGAGCCAACAATACCAATTCCTACCACTCCCACCCCACCAATTGCACAACCCAATGCATCCTAACATGAGGCTGCCCAACATCCAACACCACCCCCATCCTGATCCGCGGCCTAACAACATACACCAAATCCATCCCCATTCGCGACCCAACACCAGCAAATTATTCCCGAACCTCATTATAACCCAAACCCTACCTTGATTCATCCAATGGTCACACGCTGTGTCGGGACCAATCATCCTACTCAGCGTCTCAGTTTGCATGTGTCTTCACTTTCACCTTTACCAATATCATATTGTGATGCGTTTAACGATCCAAATTGGCAAAATTCTATGCGTGATGAATACAATGAACTTATAAAAACAGAATTGACTCTAGTGCCTCGACCCACGGACACCAACATTGTTTGTTGTTTGTGGCTTTCCTACCATAAGTATTTGGTCGATGGAACTTTAGTCGCTACAAGGCTCGCCTTGTGGCAAATGGTAGTACTCAATTGTAGGGGTTGATGTAGGTGAGACTTTTAGTCCGGTTATTAAACCGGGTACTATTCGGACTGTTTTAAGTTTGGCTACTTCTCGACATTGGCCGATTCATCAGCTTGACGTAAAGAATACTTTCTTGCATGGTGATTTATCTGAGATAGTTTTTATGCATCAGCCTTCGGAGTTTCGGGATTCTATGCATCCTGATTATGTGTGTTTATTACAGCGGTCTCTGTATGGACTCAAGCGTGCCCCAAAGTAGCGATTTTCATCTTATGTTACCCGGTTGGGTTTTATCATAGTCGTTGTGACTCATCATTATTTATATACAAACAGGGATGGACATCGCTTATTTGTTGTTGATGATATTGTACTTACTACTTCTTCTGATACTTTGTTGCAACAGATCACTCGTTCATTACATTATGAGTATTTCATGACCGATCTGGGTTCTCTTAACTATTTTCTAGGTATTTCATAGCCGTGATTCTACAAGATTGTTCTTATCTCCACGCATATATGCCGTTGAGATTCTTGAGAGCACATATGGCTTTTGTAATCCCAATGGACTCAGAGATACCGAGTCTAAGCTGAGACATGATGGTGATCCCGTATCTGATCCGACTTTATATCAGAGTTATAACACCTTGAAACCGGGCCTAAGTATTTTATTACAAAAATGCCATTGTAATAGTTGACCATGCCTTTTATAAGTTCTAAGGACTTACGGGATTAGTTATTCAAACCCGATAGTCAAACTATAAGTATTAAATGTTATGGAAATGGCTATAGAAAATATGACGTGTCACATTTATAAAGAAAATAGACGTAAGGGACTAAAGTTGTTAAGTTGTAAATGTGTTATTAAGTGTTTGTGGCCAAAATAGAATGAAAGGGACTTGAGGGACCTAATGTGTCATTTAGCCAAGTGTACCACCTACTAATGTCTCAATAATTCTCTTATCATCATAAGAGTTCTAGAATATTGTATGTGGGTGTGTGTGTCATGAAATGGAGAGAGAATGGAGGAGACGAAAGCTTAATGATCAATTTGTGAAGAAGATTAGGCTTCTAATGTTAAGGTGAAGCCCCAACCATGCAAGTAAGTGACTTTAATTAGTGTTTAATTGATGAATTAGAAGATTAGGGTTGATGAACCCTAATTTGGGAAATTAAAAGAGATGTTTATAAGCTAATTAAGGGTTATAGTATTCATGAGATGATTATATTGGGTTAAAGTTAGTAATTTATAGGGTTGATCATCATATAATCAAGATATGATTATATGATGATTAGAAGTATGCAAGATATTGGATTATGGTTATATAAACCATTATTATAGTTATTTAACTATGATTATTAAAAGATTATGGTTATGATAATTTGACCTAGGATGTGAAGAAAAGGCTAATGAGGATGTTCTTGGTTTAACTAGCTTGGAATCAAGGTAAGTAAACCGTTATGATGTGATGTTGTAATGATTTTATACATTATGTGTTATGTGAATTGATATGTTAAAGTAATTTGTGTGATTGGATGTATGTGTTTATGTGTAAGTGTGTTTGAGACTAGTTTGGCAATACTAGTCATGAAAGTTAGACAAGGATGGATTAGGCTAAGGTGTGTTGATGACATAACCTATAAGGATTATCGGTGCTTTAAGTGAGTTAAGGTATGTGTTAATGTTTAATATGGTAATGGACTAATGAGTTATGATGTGTAATGTGTGAATGATTATGATATTATGTTATAAACATTTACTTGCTAATCCTCATGCTTACGGTTTAGATGTTTACCATGTTTGTAGATTATCATGCTAAGCCGGTAAAGCTTAGAATAAGGCTTAAGGATTGCTAGTGTGGAAGGTTAGAAAGTTGGTAAGGAAGTAGGAGCTTAGGTAGATACCGAGCTCAAGTCAATGTTTTACCCCTGGAAGTCTTAAATGGTTTGTAAACATGTTGTCAAGTGTCAAGGTATATGTTATGGTCGTTGAAGTAATTGGGTCGTCAAACGGCATGTTATAGCACGGTTTAAGTGTTTATGCTTATGTTAAGGGGGTGTTTGGAATAATGTGTATTTATACCCATTTTGGGTTGTAAACGGGTTAATGATTATGTATATGATTTATTATGTCAAGTTATTGATTTCTAGAAGGTTTGAAGTAATTCGAAAGTGGTAAAGGTTGTATGTAATGAAAATGGGTCAAAATATGTAAGTTGCATAAAATTTACAGGAAAAAGGTCTATTTTAGACTACAAATGAATCATTTTTAGAGTACCAGGAAATAAGTTCATAATAGATGTAAATGTGTCTATTCTAACTTTCTGCAGGAAATGAGTCATTTCAAAGTATAAAAGGGTCTATTTTAGACTAAAACCAACCTAGTAAAAAATGTTGTCGTTTTGGGGTGTTACAAGAGTCTTGCAGTGTTCTCTTCAAGATCTTACCTTTACTCACCTAGATATTTCTTATGCCGCTCAACAGATATGTCTTTATATGCATGATCCTCGATAGCCTCATTTCTCACTCTTCAACGGATTTTGCGGTATGTTCGGGAATATTAGACTATGCGTTACATTTGTTTGCATCTTCTATTACATCATTGGTAGCTTCTTCGATGCGGATTGACCGGTTGTCCCACTATTAGAGATCGACTTCATGATATCAGTGTCTTTCTTGGCAACAACCTACTCTCTTGGTCCTCTAAACGCCAATCGACGCTTTCTTGTTCTAGTGCAGAGTAGAGTATCGTGGTGTTGCCAACGTTGTTGTTGAGACTTGTTGGTTACGAATTTACTTGTGAGTGCATACACCTTTTTTCCGCATGACGCTGTGTGATAATGTTAGTGTTGTTTATCTATCTTGTAATCCGGTTCAACATGAAACATTATACCATTACAAAAATGTTTGCTTCTTTGGAGTTTTGGCGAAAGGAAGATTCAGGGTCTACGTGTGCTAGTCAAGAAAGATGTATTCAATCGTTTAGATGATACTTTAGTTTAAAAGATAAGATCACTCTTTTGCAGCATAATAAGCCAAGCTCGATGTTGTTGAATATGTATTAGTGATCCAAGAAAAATGAAATTGTAAATATGTTTGTGCTTAAATTCTTGTCAAGTCTTTGTTTTGTGTGGTTGTTAGGTCGCAAGCAAGCATGACTAGAGTAGAAATATGGTCTTTTTGGTAGACATATGCCGAAAAAAGAGTTAAGGGCTTAAGAGGCAGTCATTAAGGAACATGAGTGTGGAAGATGAATCTAGTTACGTACATTTGTCTGGAATATAAATCTAGTTATAAATTGCCTTTGTTTGGTTTGTAGTCTCTTTCTATTTCCTACCATGCTTCATGTCCATTTCTTTCCCCGACAGCCTAAGTGTACCATTGTCTCATGTTTTTGTTTCTTTATGTTGGTTGGAAATAAATTATTTTAGATTTTTATAGAATACTATTTCTTAACAATTTAAGATTTCATCACGTGGACCCACTTGGTTATGGTGTAGGATGGATAATCAATCACATGCTATATGTCTAGCCATGGAACATTATTATCCACCCTACTCCTTTTGGTCTAATTTTACTCTTCATGTTTACGAGTTATACAAAGATACAGCCTCTTGATATAATATTCTTAAAAGCATTCATAATGTCGCATATCATCGGGATATAAAAAGAAGTTGACCCATGCACTTAGTTGCATACTTACATTCCAATCAACTCACAACACTTGTCATTAGTTTAGGCATAAAATTATGAGGATGTTTCATTTATCAGTAACTGATAAATGGAGAACAAGGTTAAACAGAGAGAAATTGAACATATAGGTAAAAGGGTTGCAAGAAAATGTTTTAAAATGTATCATATTTTGTCATCATTTGTTTTGTTGGTATGCAGACAATTTTTTTTTTGAAGTCTTTTCTTTCAAATTCATCATTTTTTTTTGTATTTTGTGAAATTTTGGACATTTTGTCCTCTTACTAATAAATTTTTTTTCCGAATGGCGAAAATGTCACATAATACCTTAAAATGATAATTTGAAAGAAAAGACCCACAAAATCAAAAAAATTGTTCACTACCTACAAAAGAAATTACGACAAATATGATACTACGACATTTTAAAACATTTGCGCTTATTATATAATGTTTGCAAGCTCACTGAATGTCGATGGTACACTTAATGTTTGCAACCTTAGTGAATGTTGATAGTATAACACTACAACCGGGGCGGATCTAAGCATGAGCCACCTGTGGCACGTGCCACATATGGTCTTAGGCGATGAAGTATTATTTTTCTTGAGAAATTCAAGCTATTTGAAAGTGTTATACATGGTTTGGAGCTAGAGATGCACAAAATGAGTAAAAAATGTGTGAAAAAACATGGTTCTTATGTTTTGAAGAAAAAATAAAGAAAAAGAGATGTAGAAGATCATGAATAGTTATGTTTTTGTCCTTTTGTTGAATTGGTTTTTGCGTTAGTATGTTTGTTGCTCCAAAGATGAATTGGTTTTTGTGTCCTTTAAACCCTATTTTAATATATAGACATAGGGATATGTGTAGTTTTTGTTGTATGAATCTATTTTAATATATAGACATAGGGATATGCGAATAAAAATCGTAAAACAATAAGTTTTACCCAAGTAAATGAACAACTAAAGCTAAAAATTATCTGTGAAACAAATTGAGCTAAAAATCGTGCCACACATGGTTTAAAATTCTGGATCCGCCACTGACTACAACGTGTATTCTAATTAATTTTGGAAGCTTAACGAATGTCGAAAGGTTAAGCTTATGTTTCCTGGACACTTGAGGTATGAATATATTTAAGTACGTGAATGGACCACTGCCTACTCATGGTTTAGATTATCAGGGCTATGCAACTTGAGGTTTTTTCTTCTGCAAGTGTTGAGAAATATAGTTTAAGGTAAGGGACCAATGCCTGCTCTTTTTTTAACATTGAAAACATAACATGCGACATTGCATCATGTGTAGGGTTAACATTTGTCGTTTACATTCCTTTATTTATGTAGGAAGGACCACTTAATAATTGTCTTTGCTGTTATATATAGTTTAGGACTTAGATATCTGATAAACATATCCAATAGACTGAAATTTGAATTCTTACACTTATTAAACACCTATAATCTTTTCATGGAAGCTTCGAAACCACTCTCTGTTGAGAGCTTCTCATACGCTTGGCTAACTAACCAAACCCTGTGTCTTGATAGCCTTAACGGTTCCTTGAAAGGCTCGTTTGATGCAGCCGATGGTGCTTCTTTCATCGAAATGGATCCTAATCTTACACCCTCCAAAAGATTCCTCGTTCATCATGATTTTAATTTTGATGTGCCAACATCTCAATCCCCTATGACTCGTGCCCATGCTGATGAGCTAATCTCAAACGGTATCCTGCTTCCTTCAAAATCATATGGTCCATCTTCTTCTGCTACCCGTGAGGAAGGGCGTTTTCGTAAAAGCCGTTCTATGTCATTACGTAAGTGTAATAGCTTACCCAAAAAAATCATTCAAAAGTATATTGATATGGTTAAGCCACTTTGGTGTAGAATGAGGAGGGGAAGGTCTGATAGTAGTAGAGTACAAGGAGTCGAGAATTGGGAAAGCTCAACCAGCTCCGGTCCTAAGACAGGAGGGTGTTGGGTAGATAATCGGCGAGTATCTTGTGATTCTGAGAGCTCGATTCACGAGGCAGTTGTACATTGCAAGAAAACCATTGGCATGACGACATGAGAGTTTCTTGTTTCTCCAAGTAGTTGTTTAGTAAAGTCCATAATACATTTGAGGAGAGGATATGCTTCATGTTTTGTTAAACATGTTCGTTGTACTATACCAGCGACTGCATCATATATTTGTTGTTGGTCAAGTTTTTTACTCGATATCAGCTTAAAAGCTAGACATATAAAGGTTACAAGTTATTTTTAATCATGTGTGTTTTCCTCATGATTCATATATATACTTGGATAGAGGATTCCTGCTGACTTATAAAGTTTACTTGTAACGTGCTTATATCCTATATATATTTTGAAGCACTGTATCGTGTAGTTTTTGTTATCGTCTTTGCATGTACTTCTGCATGTTTGACATGAACTCAGGGGGCACATTGGCATTGCTAGGTCAAAGGCAAGCTGGTATATCGTCTGAATTTCTGAAAGAAACTAACAATCTAAATTGTTACCAGCTTTTAAATTCTAAGTAAGAAGCTAATTAAGTAGCTTATAGGCTGTAAATTAAATTTACGAGCTCATATAATGGCCCAGATTAGATTTGATAAAGTTTACGTGCATAGATTTCTTGTCCTGCCAAAGCGAACAAGTAAACAAAGGTTGGATAGGACCACATACGCTCATCACATGGAATGATTGAGCAACATATTGCAACCCATTCTGAGATACACCATTCAAGGGGGCACATAATTGAAATTGACAATGACAAAGTGTGATAGCAACAAACAATCAAGGGACAAGCTTAGCTGCAACGTTATCGGTTTTGGTCATTTTAATGAAGAATCAGAGAGAATCAGTGAAATGGTGAAAATGATTATTATTCAGTAGTTGAAGACAATATGCTGGAATGAGAAAGCAACTAACTAACTAACAGTTTGACTATCATTGACTTTTACACTAAAACACTATACTACTACATTGTACTACAAGCTCTTAAGCATTTGTTGGTGTATAATTTGTTGATATCATTGTGTTGATCACTCTTTGACTTCCAGTTCCATGTTGCACTTTAGTTCCATTAATTTTATGTGTCAAATCGTTCTTTAGGTTTTATTCATGAAACCAAATAAACTAGATGTATGTAGATATGGTAAGAAGATGACAACAAAATTACGTATAATTTATCATGCTCACTCATCTACTATAAGACTTGAACATAACTCTATTTGTGTATGATTTAGTACATGTGCTTATCAATGCCACACACAAGCTTGTGACACATGGCTACTAAAGATACCCAAAGAATAGATCCGGAATGAAGTGCTACAGTGAATGGTAACATGTGAATCCTGCCGAAATCACCATTTTTACATGTTATTAATTCTCAATATGAAATGTTAATTGACAAAAACGAATACAAGACAACAACATTGTCGCTTTCAAGCCTCAAAATCCTACATCCAAGATCATTCGAACTACCTTACCAAGTTCCTCCTTTGTCTGATTAGTATCAAGCTTCAGCTAACGATTATGTACAGCCTAAAAGACTTATTTCTCTCGAGGGAATGCACATGAATCTTGAGTTGTCTCCGAAACCTTCTCATCTTTCGTGTCAGATTTTGTATCACTGTTTGAACAGCCTGGATTAGGCCATTTACATTCTGTTTTCGCTTTGGTAGTATTAATAGCAATGCTGTGATCATTGGGGAAGAGATCCTGATACATAATAGCATGTAGAATAGTGACTAGGAATAGGTAGAAGACTATAACGATGGCGATTCCTGACAGGGTAACCAGTAGTATTCTGCTTGCTATTGTTGACACCTCATCCGCGTATTTGATTGTCGCGATTGCCGCTCCAGTCATTGGGAAGGTGTAAGCCCACCATGTCAATGAAAACTTGAATCCTCTAAAGAAATGTATACGAAAAGCCTGTAAAAAGCAATAAGTAAACATGATAAGTAATATTTAAGATAGCACAACTAATGAATACTCTCAAGATCAGATAAATCAAAAGTCACCCATGTATTTTCGATGCATAAGACTTTAAAAATCATTTTAGTAAAAAATTTAGGTTTCCGTCAAAACATTATATCTTGTGTAATCGTGTTTGACACTTCAGTTATATGATTTTTTCTATAAAAAGTTGGATACAAAGTGTTTCGGGGCAAACTAACCCGACCCAGACAAAATTTACCCATTTTGCCCCATTACCCACTCCGCCCAATGTATCACCTCTTCTGAAGAATGTATTTGGGTAGCTCAATAATAAAAAACTAACCAGTGAGAAATATAGAAACAAGGCAATGAAGTAGATAATCCGTGAGCCAAAATCAAATGACCCGCTCAGTTTCGCCCATGCCATCGACCCGACACTTGGACCAGCAACAAACAGAAAGAAAACAGGATGGAGATCTTTCGGTAGAGTTTGTGCTGTAGGAAGCCTTTGGTACAAAGTCACAAATAAGACTGTATAATGAGCTAACCCGACAGCAAAGAAGAAGAGTGGCCCTTCTTTTAATCCCATTGTCGCCCCCAAGTACGCCCCAACAAAATTTCCAACCACTGATAAATGATTAGATGGATTTGCCACCTTTGACAGCCGTCTCTTCCCACCCGACATCCATTGCCCATAAAGCTTGAGCTCTAAAAGAATATTGGCGCCATTAACACATACCACAAAAAGGAGGTAGCTTTGTGGTAATAGATGGTGGGATCCCAATGGATAAGAAGAGTAATACAACCCACGGGCAAAAAAAGTTGATACGAACTGGATGGTAGTATTCTCTTTGAACCGCTTTGAAGTATAGTATCATTTTAACAGGTATGTTGAGGCTACAACAGCAAAGAGAAGGACCGATATGAACCATAGCACACGATTTACTTCAGGGCTTATGTTAAGAAATTCTGTCAAGTATTTGATGCCAAGTTTTTCCACAACATAGCTTGACTGCTAACACCCAGACATATACCAAATGTTGTGACTGGATAACGAAGAAGAAATGGCCATTCCTGGTCTTCCGGGAGCATTATTTGCTCCGAAGGCTGTTTTAACACAAGACATAAGAACGTTTAATAAACAAATAAGGTTGAACTTTTGGAATAAAATCACACCATATATTTTTTTAAACGTCGTTTTGGAATAGGAATAGAACTTTCTAATCATATCTGGCACACCATGACCTGGCCCGTTTTGACCTAAATTTATTTCAACTTTAATCTGATGTTCCCGTTTTGCCACATTTACAGAAAAGATAAGAGTGAGGGTGTACCTTTAGGGTGTTCAACTCGGGCCCTTCTAAAGCATCAAAGTACCTACTGACGGACACATGATCCGCGACACCAGTATGTATCTCTGTAGGATTTGTCTTTGGCTCTTTTTGTAATTTTGAATCAAGTTTTGCGCAAAACACTGCAAATTTTATTTCTGGTCGACTTACAAATGTCTTGAATGACTTGTATCCAATAGCCTTCGGTTTACCAGACTTTAGGCGTTGACACAGGAGGACGGCTGGTTCAGCTGGAGGATGAAGGTTGGAGTCATGATGGGTACTGGACTTAATTCCAGGTTTAGCCGTTTTGTCGTAGGTGGCTAATTCTAATTCATCCTTGAATGCAACCTTTTTTGTATTAGGTGGTGAGGTTGGCATTTTAATGCTAACATTTTGGTCATCTGAAACATCATTATCCTGTCTGTTCTCCATGACAATCAAATTCCTAAGACACAAAATCAATAAAAGATACGTAAAATAATGGAATTGGTCCATGTATGATGCATTTTCTTGATTCTTGATAGCAAAATGGTAAAAGGACGCGTACCAGACCGTTAGTAATGAATGAAACTAATGAGGCTGTATTTGAATGACAATGTTGCTATGTTATTGAATCTTCATGGGCATCATTTGCCCCCAAAAACCACGACCACCACCAAATTCCCCCAATCTGATACCAAAATGTGGTTTCAGGAGGGGGTTGTGATTTCTGGAAGAACGATGCCACCAAAAGGGAGAACAAACTTCTTCTGCGTTTTTTGGTTTCTTCTTATGAAAAGAAAAGGTGATCCATATGCAGCACAAAAAATACCCGTTTCTTTTGCCTATTTTCATGGAGATTGTAATGAAATCAACGTATGATTTTGTATCATCGAATATACCAGTACAAATATAGAAGAATATATATGTTGTTAACTTGTTATGGTTAAACATTTTCGCTACATTAAGTAAACTATTTGTTTATAATGGGTTAAATGGTTAAAACAAGTCGAACCCACAACCCAGTTGACCTATTTGACCCACCAACCTGTTTAAATAAACAGGATAAACGGATCATGTTCGGCCTATGTGTAAGTGAGTCAGGGTTGACACGGCTGATTACTTGAATAGGTCGTGTTTGAGTTGGTTGCTCTTACCCTCGAACCTGAACTTCAAGAATCACCGCCCCTAAGAACACACAAAGATTATGCTATATAATCGTCTACCAGATATCAACACACAGCAGAATCATATACGTGAATAGGCATGTGAACGTGGAGTCTCGTGAGGTAAACGAAAATGGTGAAATTTGACGTTGAACCAATATAAATCAGCAAAACAATAACATTGTTACATTCTTATGACGTGGAGCCTTAATATATACATTCAAGTTCATTGGAACTTTCCTAAGTAACTAAGTTCCTCCTTTGTACGATTGTAATGAAATCAACGTATTTATCAATCACGGTACTCGCACTGAGAATGGTTTTACGCCTAAGCCTGGAGATATCACTGGAACCTCGATTATCTTTTCCCCAGATTTTGTGGACCTAGCATTATGTTCAATATCTTTGGCCGACCCACATGTGTTCCGATTAAACCATTTCCTTTGAGTTTTTGGTTTCCTCTCACTAATAGCAATCCCTATATCGTTTGGGAAAAGGTCTCGTAACACAAAGGCATGAATAATTGTGGTTATCAGTAACCCTGTCACTGTTAGTGTAGCAGCACTTGAAAGGGTTAATGATAACGCTTTTGTTACTATATTTGGGACCTCGCTCGAGTATCTGATAGTCGCGATTGCAGCTCCAGTCATTGGGAAAGTGTAAGCCCACCATGCTAGCGAGAATTTGAACCCTCTAAAGAAATTTACACGTACCGCCTGCAAATCACAGTAATATATCAAATTTAGATCAAAATTAACCAAATAACATATAATCCGAAAGTTAAAGGGAGTGGAAGTGTGGAACTAACCAATGAAAAGTAAAGAAACAACGCAATGAAGTATGCGACTCGTGATCCATAATCAAACGACCCATTGATTTTGGCCCATGCCATTGAAGCAACACTAGGAGCCGCAACAAACAAGAAGAAAACCGGATGAAGCTCTTTTGGAAGAGTTTCGTTTGTTGGAAGCCTTTGATACAATGTCACAAACAAGACTGTATAATGAGCCAATCCAACTGCAAAGAAGAAAATCGGGCCTTCTTTCAAACCCATAGACGCCCCCAACAAGGCCCCGACAAAATTCCCAACCACTGATAAATGGTTTGACGGGTTCGCCACTTTAGATAACCTCCTCTGCCCTCCCGACATCCATTGCCCGTAAATCTTGAGCTCCAGAATAAATATCGGTGTCATTAGCACATACCATAATGAATGAGGCAGCTTTGTCGTGATACTCTCTGGAACCCCAATAGCTAAAAAGAGTAATGCGATCCATGGGGCGAAAAAGAAGTTAACCGAATGGGATGGTAGTATTCTCTCGAACCGCTTCAAGTAAAATATAATCTTTAGAAGATATGTTGTGGCCACAATGGCGAAAAGAAGGATAGATATGCACCATAATATGTAGTTCACTTTAAGGCTTATATGAAGGAAATGAGTGGAAGCCGTCGAGGCCAGGTTTTTCCACATTATCGCTATTACTAACGCCGAGACACATACCAAATGATGAGATTGGATAACGAAGAAGAAACGGCCATTTTTTATCTTCAGGAAGCATAATTTCTTCGGACGGCTGTGAAAAACAACAAACGAAGATCAAAATTTTGTTGATAGTGGAAGCAAAGGGTGTTCCTAGTTCCTAGTGACCATATACATTACTAAATGCTGTATAAAATGGTTTTTCTCATATAAAATAAGTTAAAAGACGATTTGAAACTTACCCTAAGAGTCTCCAGTTCGGGTCCTTCTAAAGCATCGAAATATCTATCCACAGATAAACTCTCCCCTTCAAGAATATGAGGAGGGTCGATCTCTGGATCATTGCGTGGGAGTGACTTCCCACGTAACGTGGAAAGTTGTCTCTCAAGTCGACCAGACCATGTCTTGAAAGAGTTGTATCGATTGTCCCTCAACTCATCCGTCCTTGGGTTCTTTACAGGGAGCATGAGACGGTCTGGGGTTTTCCCTGCCCCTGCCTCATCTATTCCACAGCCCATGGCTATAGAGCCCGATAGCGTGTCAGAGTTCCTCGGGCTGTCATTCCCTACTGCTTTAATGTCGTCTTTGAACAAAACTCTTTTGGCATCCGGTGGAGAAGGTGGCATGCTAATGGAAACAGATTGTGTTACTGTTGTTTGTTCATACGAAAGATCTACCGGCTTCCGTTGGTTTTGCATTGGACTCCTGAAAATATGCAACACAAGTTCAACAACCTATTTTGACCCGTTAACAGACCATATTAAAAGCAGTATACAAAGCAAGTCTATGTGTTAAAACATACCATAAACTGAACATTGGCGCCATCTTGCTTCATGACACCATCATCAAAACCCGTTATTTGGTTTGAATCCACAGATCCGATCAGTGACGGAAGTACATCAGGTGAATCCTTGCTGTTCTCCATTCTTGCAGTCGATTTCTTTCTGTGAATCAAGCAAAGAACGATGGTGTGTGCAAGAGACAGAGACAGAAAGAAATGAAGAAGCACACCTTTCACTCTTTCAAATGTGAAGCTCTATATATAGCACCAACTCTCCTCAAATATTTTTATTTTATACAAAAAGGTATCTAAGCCAATATGAACATACTTTAAAACATCTTTTAGTAAATAATAAGAGTAATGATGTCTGTCATATGGTCATTTGCAAATATATAAAGTTTTCATGTACTCAAAGAACTAATGATACTAATCTGAATTTAATCAAGAATCTAAATACATTATAACTTATCAATTGTAATATGAACATTATGTACTACATGCTATATGTACTATATAGCGCCTCGTTGCCATAAGTCGCTAAGAACAAGTTATAGACCTTATATTTTTCACCACTTCAAAATCTCAATAGGTACAATGCATTTCTATTTTTATACCGGTAAGGTAATTTTAAGGCCCCTAAGGAAATTAAGGTAGTTTTATAGTGCTATAGCGTCTTATAAGAGTAACAAGTCTCATGCCCCAGTCGAAATGCTTATCTTATCTTATACTAGTAGTACAATGAAAGTTCGATAGATTCTGATGTTCATCCATTTTATAGTTATCTTATGTTTATGTAAATCTTTCTGTGAATATTTTTTTACTTGGTATAAAACTGTAATAATAAACTGAACGTTATAGTCGACTGAAACTCAGTACTCATATTACAAAAAAATGTAGGTGAAAACGATTGTTCCATTACGCAACCAAACATGTCCCTCATAAGTAAGTAAAACAAGCAACTCACTTTCAGCATCGATTGATATATGGGCTAAGTTTTGTTTTACAAATGATTTACGTCTTCCCTTTCAAGTACGGTGTTTGATTCAACGTGTCGGTTTTGACTTTAACGACCACATTCATTTGATCCAAGTACACAAATAGATCTACAAACCAACCTTTATGTGACAATGACTCAATTTGACTTCATTCAACAAGACTTCTTGATCTAGAACTTATGGTACAAAAAATAGTTTGTGAATAAATACTTTTATTCTTTTAATATCTCATAGATTCTAAATAATATATACATTGAACACAAGTTACATCATTACCAAACAAGAGTCATGACCACTTATTCAATGTATATATGTTGGTCAATTATTTAATCTAAGATTGTACAAAAAGCTATATTTGAATGCTAAACTATATATGTTCTGTTTAGAAATCATTAAAAAGACATGCCTATCTGTGATCAGATGTGTTTTTGAATAAACTATAACTGATAAAAACAAATGCACATGAGAGCCATTACCTGGATGCATTGTATTATTTTGCTAGATACACAAATTCTAAAACGAAACAAGCAAGGAAGCTCACATCAATTAGTAGGACATGTACTAAAACGCTCAAACAGTATGTCACCCCAATTATACGTTCTAGATTCAAATGATCAAGTCTCGTTATAATATGTGTGTTCAAGTGATCGACTTTGGGGTTATAACTTGGAAAAATGGCCAAAAATGTCGATGTGTAAGTTCATAGAAGCACTACGATTTGACAAACGAAATAGACAATAGGACTATCTATGCTATAACTTTTGTTCGATGCTAATTGAGAATTTGAGATACATGTATCAAAGTTAAATTTGAAAAACTATACCGTAATGGTAGATCTTTAGTCGAAGTGCAAAGGGTTTTTTTTTTTTTTTTTTTTAATGCAAATTCTTAAAAACCCACCTAGATTTCATCTTTTTGTTCATAATATTATGGGTTTCTTGGGTTTGAGATTGTATTATGAAACAAATAAAACTTCATATTGGGATTTAGTGTAACAAATTGAATAAAAGGTTAAATGCGAAACAAAATATCAGTGATTTGGCCGATTCTATTGGAATGTGTATTGGAAAAAATCACTTAAAAAGTTAAAATGTATTTGTGTTCTAAAAAGAAAATATATATACTTTTTTGTAAATTATAGAAAGGTTCTTAATTATAGTAAAAGGACACTGCTTTCGTGGTAACATTCGTTTGATGTTGACCTATTTTTAACCTAAACTTGTTTATCCTCAACACAAACATGTTTAACTTCGTATCAGGTTCGTGTAGTGTCGAAAATTGTCACCCCTAGTCTAAAGTACCAACAATACCCTTCTAACCTTTTTTTATAACTTTTTTTTTGTAATAGAACTATAAAATAAAAAAATGTAATAGAAAATATAAAGTTTAATAAGTCAAAAGTGATAAAACATAAAAATACGAAACAAAAATATCATTAAACACTGTCTTGTTTTATTAATAAATTGAATAAACTGACGGAAAAAGGTACAAAACATGAAATATAAAGTTTGACAAGTCAAAAAATTTAAAAAATAGAAAAAAAAATACGGAACAAAAAAATTATAAAAAATTGTCTTGCATATTGTGGGATAAAAGGGAGGTAGAGGAGGTAAAATGTGGAGTAATGACTAATGAGTATTTATCTAGCATTTTTTTTGAAAGTGAAATGATTTGCTCATTTAAAGTTTTAATTGTGACACTTCATTTTATGCATAATATAGTTGTACATTGTTTACACTGTATTTTATATTCTTATATAATGAGTGTCTCAATCAAAATAAAAAGTGTGCAAATCACTTCCTTGTTTGAAAACTGTTTTGGTCCCATTCTACTTCTGTCGAAAGGTAATTGTTGACATATGAATATCATTTAGAGTTAAAATGATTGAGCTTATATGAAAACTAAGCTTACTTTTCACTTATTGATGGATTAACTAATCAATAACTAAAATGCATTAGGACCACATGTATTATTTTATTTTTTCAAAAAACTATTTTTACTGAAATTTAGAACTACAGTAGTGCTTTGAGGCGTGTAAGCACGCGACGCTTAAGACACTAAAATTTTTAGGAGCCTCAAATTAAAATTTGTCTCGTTAAAATTATATGCATGTATACACATATTTTTCACGAAGTAAAGAATATTTAGATGAAAAAATATCTTAAATGAGTAATAATGTCAACGTTTAGATAACTAATTGCATTATATATTATAAACATGGACACTTTATATATAACATCACTTCTCAAAAAGGTTCATTATATAATTTCTTTCAAGACCCTCAAAAAATTTAAAAATTAAAAAACGGTCTTACTACATGGCAAATAAAATTTTATCAGGTCGCGTAACACTGCAAGAACCAAATTTCGTCCTCGCTTGTGATTAGATCATTCACAAGATCTCAACTTCTATACCGATTTAAACCTTTTTCTAAAACGAATTACTTCTTACATAGTTAGAGCATGCACAACAATAACACCATAACATCAATAACACCGTCCACGTCAGCGCCACATCAGTTTTAACATTTCACCTTAACATCCCCAAAAAACACCCACAACAATAACATCCCAATAACATCAATAACATTCCTAACAATTTACAAAAACAACCCCTCATTTAAGGACATTAAAAAAAAAATAAAAAACGGACGTTACCTACATTACGTGGAGGGACTAACACCGAAATAACACCGGGTCTCCAATGGCTAACACCATATAACGCCGGATTTTTTGTTGTTAACGCCGTAGAGGGCGTTACTATTGTTAATGCTCATACATCATACAAAACAAAAAGTTTAACGGTCTACGCTACACTAGACACGTCTCATATTTTTAGCATTTGATTTTATTGGTAATATTGTTTAAATATTCCTATATGTTTGGTAAAGACGTTGGAGGTCACCCATTGTCCAATGAGGTTTCACGATAATGAAAGTTATTTAGTGATGATGAAATATGTACCTAATACCTAACGTAGGTCACTTTGAACAATATATATTATATATAATTATATTGGTGAAAACTTAAAGTGAATTACTATACGTAAGGGCCAACTTGCATTGCTGCTGAGTCGTTCTTCCATTTCTACTTTTCTTTTTTAATATTATTACCATAAAACTCACATGAACTACTATATATGTTATCTAGCTATGAATTTAAATTTTAAAGCTAAAAAGTCTTTAACTTATATTTTGAAAGACTGGTCAAGTTTTACTAGTGCAATCGAGTATCCCAATCAAACGAAAACATGAGGAAAAAATAGCCGTGTAAGGAGTTAGCCATTATTTTGTTGTCGCACGTAGGTCATTAAAGTTAATATCAATATAGATCACGGGTAAATGGATGCCAAAAAAAATTACCGCAACTGTGTTTGTAGTTTTTCGTGTGTGCAAATTGAGCATCATTGGCATAGGCGGAGCTATGTTGAGTTTGGAAATGGTGGTGGTCTCTTTAGAAAAAAAAAATTAGTAGTGTATTTTTCATGCTATTTGTATGCTAAAATTTATATTATACTTTTCATGTTGAATTAGCGCCGAGATGACAAGGTGATCGTGGTCACTATTACTACCACCCTTACGCTCTGTTCTCAAGTCTAAAATTTAAAGAATGGAAGAGGATGGGATGAGAAGGGCAAAGTAGGGGATGGGATGGGAAGAAGGTGGTTATTTATTTTTGTGTTCTTGAATTTTTTTTTAAAGTAGTAAGGAAAGGAAAGAAAGCTACACAAATTACCAATATACCCTCATATTACCAATATGCTACTTCACAAAGACAATAAGCTAATACATATGCTTATATTCAATCCAACGAATATGCACAAAAAAATTGTATGCTCATATTAATCCGAATGACAAAGTCAATAACAGAAATATCACGTATAAAGGTACGCAAATCTTAGAATGTAAACATTAACCTTACAACATCTTATGCATAAGCTCCATTGCACCCAAACAATTAACTAATTTAAATATAAAACAAATCAACTAATCTACTTAAAAGTGAAAAGATTTTCATAAGAATTCATGTTTGACATTTTGATGCATGCGAGACTCCCCTTGTCGTTGGTCAATGTAAGCAATTTCGGAAAAAATGATGAGGTGTTTGAAAATTATTATTGGTAGACATGGTAAAAATAAAGAAAAAGAAGCTTCAAATTCTAAGAACTAGTTACTGGAATCTTTCAAAGATAAAGATCACATCGAGAAATTTCATAACAAATTCGTCTATGGTGGCAGCAGGTAAATGCAGATTTTTCTTTCTGCACGCACCTCTAAAGTAGCAAGAATTTCCATGACTTGTTACTTTTATGACGAGTAATTTTTTTATTAGCATTCCTATTTATAACGATACATGGGTGCATAGATTGAGGATAATATTGTAATTTTACAAAGTTCGTAATATTTAAAAACTGTTTCTTCTCAATCCGCCCAAAATTGAATGAACAAAATAACACTAAAAACTCATCCTTCCTCCTCCCACCTTCCCGTCCCCTACCTTTCTATCTTAAAAAAACTCAAGAACACCCATTTTTTTTATTTCCTTTCCCCTCCCCTTCCATTACTTTTAAAAAAAAACTCGAGAACAGAGCGTTATACTTTACTACGTACAAACCGTACTATAATTATGCCTACCTAATTAAATGACGCTAATATATATGGACCATTTGCTTTTGTTTGCCAATGACAAGTAATACAATTGGATAGACAAAATTAATGGCATCATACCACCATCTATCTAATTCTCGGACGATTTTAAAAACATAAATTACTTAATTTCTAAAACCCATCATATGGGTAAATTAAAAGTTAAACTACAAAAAGAGTTGTCTAATTAGTTTACTTTACTTTTAGAAGTGCTTGGTGCACAAACTTATGGAAACGTAAACACATTTTTCAAAAATATAAACTAGTTTATAATATGTAATCCGCTAACTATTACACTGTGTTCTCAAGTTGACTAAAAAGGAGGAAGTAAAGTGAAAGTGAGCAAGTTTGTGTTCTTCAGTTTTTTTAGGAAGTAAAGTGAAGTAAAGTGGTGATATTTTAGTTATAAAACTTTCACTCCACTTTTGGGGGTGAAAATCACTTTACTTCCTGTCTCTTACTTTACTTCCTCTTTCTTTCACTTTCATTCATTTTTTTTTCTTAAGAACGGAGCATTAGTTTTATCGATCATTTTGACATGTCACATTATGTATCAGTCTTTCTTGCATCCTTTATTCACCCAATGGGATAAACTAGATGTCAACAACGACATCAAATGCAAGTCGTTCCTAGTTTCTATTAAAATTTATTCTATCATCTTTCCCTAAGAGGACCGGGTGTGGTGGCGACACACCTCGCCGATTCTAACATGGCAGCTCGCCACCTCTCGTTGATTGCTCGCCACGATATCAAGACCACTAGCCACTTTTCAATTCGCCAAGAATCCAACGAGTTAAAAGAAAAAAGATTTGCAGATACTATCCGATGTGACATTCAGTGAGGCCTAAATGGCCAGTTGAAACTCTTCATGATACCCGATGCTCTAAGTAACGTCATTGTGATATATCGTACATTGTGATTCTGTCCCATATCAATGTGTGAAGTGTCTAGCTTACTATTTTGATTAGAAAGAAAAAGAAAATCAGCATGTGTCTTTATTTAAAATTTGTTATGAGACCACAAGGAGTGCTAATCTTCAAACTAGGGGTGTGCACGGTTTAAAAACCGGATCGAATCGAATTTGGTCGGTCCGGTCGGTCCGGTCTAACAAGCCCAAATTAATCGGTTTGTGGTCCGGACCGGACCGAACCGAGAACCGAATTAGCCCAAAAGTCGAGACCGAGGACCGGACCGAATATGATCGGTCCGGTCCGATCCAGTCCGGTCTCGGTCGGTCTAATCCGTTCGGGTCATTTGCTCAGCCCTACTTCAAACTACTCTCTCCGTCCCATAATAATTGTCCACTTTGACTTTTTAAGTCTTTCTTGTTCAACTTTGACTATTAATATTTTTATTTGTGTTATATAATACTTGATGAAAATTATACCAAATGAAAATACATTTAAAACCCAATCTATTCATATATATTTCATCAACTATTATATTATACAAACAAAAATATTTTTGGTCAAAGTTGAATAAAAAAGACTTTGAAAACTCAAAGTGGACATTTATTATGGGACGGATGTAATATAAGAGATCATTGTCATAAAAAGCAAAGATCAACATTTTGAAATGTACTATTCTTATTTTAATAATTAACTCAAGTATTAAGTATTAAATGTGGATGGCACTAAAAACTCAAAAGCATCCAAAAGTTTGATGGTGAGGTGAATGACACTCTGATTTACTGTATTTTTTGGTTTTATTTTCTTTCTAGGTTTTTTACTAGTGAAATGATATATAAATCTAAACTTAGGCTTAAACTTAGACCTAAAATCATTTGGCATCATCTTGATGGTTTGTAAAATAAATGAGTCGATGCTAACACTTGATTTTAGGTTTAAGTTTAGATACATGTATCGTTTCTCTTTTTAATAACTAGAACTTATTATCATTAATAACGAATATGACCCACAAACTAATTAAGTAAATAAAGAATTTGGAATGTGACATCTATAAAAGTTTTCTTAGAAGACGACAAAATACAAAATTGTACCAAAACTTTTCACGCAACTATATCTTAGAGGGTACGTTAGGGTAACGCAAAATAAGCGTCAAGCAGATGCGACATCAAAATGGCTTGAGCCATTTCGATGTCACTACACCGCTCTCCCCGTGTCATTTCTAAGTGAATTTAATGGAGGAGTGCCATTTCTACTTTTTTTTTTTTTTTTTTTTTTTTTAGGTTTTGTTGTTGAGTTTGTGTGTTTTAATCGGATATTGTGAGTCTCAAAATGAGTGAAATGACTTGAGTTATTAGTGAAGTGTTATTTTGGTGTGTGTATATGAAATGTGAAAAGTTGAGTGGATGAAAACAGCTTGAGCCACCACACCTAACGTTCTATTTATATGAACGCCATTTATTCAACAATGTGTTCACTTGTTAACCACAGAAAAACGTACCAAGCTAGAGTTTTCCAAACTACATCAAATATGAATCATGCAATCAAAGTACAATTATATGAAGACGATATTATCATCCGTCTTAATCTCAAAGCGATACTTTTCAATCGGGAAAACGACATGTTAGTCTTATATGTTGTGTTTAACAGGAGCCTCTTATACATATGCGTACATCTTCTCATCTATATCTTGATTTTATCACATGTAATTGTCAAGATTCAAAAGATAGTTTGCTACTTTGCTAGCGTTTTCTATTCACTCATTTATGATATTTACAGTTTTACAAAAGAGGCCCAATTAAAAGTTGGGCTATTTTAAGCCCCAAAAAAAGTATTATTTCTCACTTCTCGAGTCATAGAGGGTCCTTGACAAACAAGACTCAAACATATCCTTTAAACACAATGGTTGACGTATCAATGTATCATTGCTATTTGCGAAGGATTTAACAACGTTTTTATTCTATAAACCACATATATTAAGTATTAAGATGTGATGTCCTCTTGAATAATCTCCTTCATTATGTGACCTAATATATTAACGAGAGGTTTATAATTAATATGGACTGAGCCCTACATACATAAAACATAATACAAGATGGGCTATGCATGTCAAACATACAAATTAAATTACATACAATACATATAATGCTGTCATACAATACATATAATCTTGTGGATAGTCCCCGTGCTTTAAGCCTAAGGTAGTCGGACACTCAACTGAATCGCCTTTCAATGAAGATGTCGGAATACTGAAAACGAGAGGGTAAGGCAGAAACCAAACTTGTCCAGCCACAACTTTGTCACGAACCAAATAAATATCAATCTCTTTGCTCTTCGTGCGTTGGTGTTGCATGTGATTGGCTTACATATATAGTTATATATTGCAATAACTTTATCACAGTAGACCAAAGTAGATGTGTAAAGAGGAGCATGTAACTTACGTAAAAGGTTACAAATCCAAACGGCTTCGGCAACTTAACAACATTCACAACCCTACGACATTCCGACCCAACACTCGAGCGAGAGTGTGTCCAGTCCGTTTGGGAGACCAAGTCAAGAGTTTGCTAAATCATGCACAAATGCTTCAACTCATAAATTCAAGAAGATCGAAGAATTGACTAAGCCTTCTGGTCATCATATACTAGTACTTTCTATCATTTTATTGCCATGACGCAAATTTTGACTTTGACAAGAAAAATGTTGTTTGCATTGTTCAATTTTTTACCTTTAAAATCTTATAAATACCTCATTAATCTTCTAATTTTTACATACACATTTCAACGATACTTCTTTTTTTAACTTGAAAAAAAAACGCTATGAATCCCAGCGAATATGATATTTACGATCTTTACTCTCAAGAAGATGCGAAACGATCTTCTCAATATTATCAACAATTTCAAGCTTTGGGTAATCAAGAAGCCGAGAGTTCGGTTCGTATTACCACGTGAACGAGGGGTTCATATTACATAATATGATATTGAAAAAATAAGATTTCAGAGTTAGTGAATGTAACGAATTGTACGTTTCTTCACAACCGAATATTACACGTACTTGGGTCAAACGATGTGAAATACAACGAAGGAAAAACAAAGAATTTCGGGATAGGAGAGTGCATGACGACCTTCGACATGATATCGTGAAACATTTATGGAACCTTATTACCTTAATCACCAAATTGCATTTCTTACTATATCGTTATTTTTAATGTATCTTGTACTTTTTTAATTAATGGAATTTTAAATTTGAATTAATGTATTGTTTTATTTGATTACAAAAAAATAAAAAAATAAAAAAAATAAAAAAAAATGAAAAAAAAAAGTTCCAATGATGCACCATGGTACGAGAATCTGGCGTGATAGAAAGAAACAGTGCACGACGGAACCAACTGTACCTGATGCTCTTAATATCAAGAACTAAACTTGACATGCTTCGTGTTATACTATTATTAAGTGTGATAGTTTAAATTTGACGTTCTCGTGAAGATGAAATGTGAATTTATATTTAGTGTTAGAATAAAAATGTACAACATATTAAG
Organism: Chrysanthemum lavandulifolium; assembly: GCA_022545495.1. Taxonomy (NCBI): domain Eukaryota; kingdom Viridiplantae; phylum Streptophyta; class Magnoliopsida; order Asterales; family Asteraceae; genus Chrysanthemum; species Chrysanthemum lavandulifolium. The sequence continues at coordinate 3,236,780 of CM040245.1, forward strand.
TGAGTAACCCTTGTTAACTTTTGATAGATTTTTTACGATCTCAATTTGATTTTCGGATCTATGTCTTGCAAAAATAAAGGACGATTATGGTATGATTATTTTCTTGATATGTTGTTTTAAGCTTGTATTTATTTAAATGAATATAAAAACGATATTACATCACATTTTTAATTCTGGCACACCCGTGCATTACAACAGACGATACAAATTGCAATGCATATATTGTGATGCATTAATCAAAAAATGTGGTGTGAGTATCAATTCCCATAAAAAAAGACCAAGTTACTTTAATCAATTACAAGTATGACCATGTAGTCTATACTCTATAGTTAGTGTAGATCTACAGTTTTCTGCACCTCAGGCTCTCAGCTTCTTTTTAAGATTCTTAAACTGTATTCTAGTGCACCGATTTGTTAAGTTTTTCTTGATGATTTTGTAGAAAACAAATACAAAGATGATGTCTTTGTATTTTCATGGAGTAGTTTTTAGTAAATTATGCATGTTTTGGTCGCACTTTTATTGTCACTGAATATTTTATCAAAATGATTCAGAAACAATTTCAATATGTAAATAAAAATGTCGCACACAGTTGTTGCAGGAATCCACTATTTAATACAGTATCTGGCAAACTGGCAATAGAGGTTTATAATAAGGGTTTTTTAACTTGCTTGCTTGAAAGACAAGTTAAGATAATAAAAGACACAAAAAAGATATCGGGACCCATATAAAAGACACTGTCTGCATTTTTTATGTAATCCTCACATGTCTTTCTCTGTAGTTCTCTTTCGGTGTGTTGAATCTTGCTTTTTCAAGCAAGAGTTAAAAACCCTGATGGCCTTCTAAAAAAAACATTCAAGTGTGTCATGATGGGATGTGCCATCGGATATGACTTGTTTTCTTCTCATCAATATTTTTGCTTTCCAATTTTCTTTTACGGAGATCATGTTTTAGATTTGTATTTTTGTTGTTTTTAATGTGGGTCCTTGTCCAAATATGCGATTTTGTGTCAACTACGAAGATCATTTATGTAATTAAAAACTATAAGAAGACAAATTTTAACTAATGCCCTACCCTTATATATTAAAAAAGACTTAATTACTTGAAAATGTATTATACTTGTCATTTTTTCTTATTATGTTTACTGAAATTTTTTTATTTTATTTTGTGTATTAAACTTTTAAATTTCGATTATTATGTGTATTTTGTTACTATTCAGCAATGTAAAAGACCATTTTACCCTTTGAAATTTGAAAAAAGTAAAAGTAAAATGATCACAAAATATATACAATAATCGAAATTTAAAAGTTCAGTACACTCAATAAAAAAAAAATAATACACACGATAATAAAAAATGACAAATGTGATATATTTTCAAGTAATTAACCCGTTAAATAAAACAAAATTTTGGGGACTAAATTTTGTAAAAACTTTTAACATATCTTCACACAAAAGTTGGTTTGAGCCTTTGAGGGTTAGCTCTAACTCGAAGTTTTCTTAAATACCGCATTGTAAAAATTAAAACTCAAAGCTTGTGTACAAAAGCTTTCTCTTTACCGTCCTCACAATAACCTTAATTTTGTAAATAAAATAAAACGCTTCACCAATATTCGTAGTTTGCATGCTCGAAATATTATATTAAAGGATGACTCAGAGTTAACGCCTACGAGAATTGAACATTTGAACTTACAACTTCTAGTGAAGATCTTAAGCTCTCGCCATTATACTACAACTTTGTTGTAACCTCAAATTTTACCTTACCCGTTCTAAAGAAAATGTAAGTACCAGATATTTTCCCACTTGAACATAGTTTAAGAATCACTCAAAAAAACATAAATTTATATATTAGTGAAGACTCAAATTTAGACGCAAAGTTTAAACCAAAACTATCGTTGTGTTCTCGAGATTCATAAACAAGGGAAAGGAAAAGAAACTAAAAAAGGAACGTGTTCTCTATTAAATGATAAATATGGCTCAAGTCCGATGTAGGGGTTAAGGTCGATTATGGTTTGTAATTTATAAATATCGATTAATAATTATTGATCGATATTTATAAATTACAAACCTAATGGACCATAACCTCACACCGGGCTTGGGCCATATTTATCATCTAATATTCTCGAGATATTTTTTAAGAAAGAAAAAAAAAAGAACATGGAAGAAGAGGAACGTACATCCGGTTATTTTTTACTTCAAAATCTTCCTCCCACTTTTGGGAGGAACATGATTGAAAAAAAGTGAAGATAACTTCTCTTCTCTTCTTATACAAACAAAACTCAAGAACAAACCGTATAAGATAGGGGCTTCGACCACCACCATCGACGCGTTGGTGTTAAACGAAACCCATTAACACGTACGCGAACGATTTTTGGGAGAACTCGGTTGATAGAACGGCCGAGTTGTTGAAGTTGGTTGTGTTTAGGCTGGGCACACTCGTGACCCGCGTCACCGCGTCCACATCGCCTTTTCTCTCTCCGTGACCGTGACACAACCAAGTTCACACAATGACGACCAAATTAAAAAAAAAAAAAAAAAAAAAAAAAAAAAAAAGTGTGTAAATATTGGTTGAAAAAACAACCGATTTTCATCTTTAGGTTGCCTCGACCGATCCTCGACCTACACCCCACAAGGTGACGACCGATTTAAATCGGTCATTGAGTGAATTTGTTGTTGACCGACCGATGTTTTTATATCAACTGCGTCTAGCCTTAAGTTTTTGTGTGATGAGTTGTTTTTATTATTACAAACCAAAATTGTGAAACTAAACATTTTAAGGACCCTCGATTTTACACATAGCTTTTTTCCGGTTTGGGCTATTCTGGATTCATCAAATATGGAAAGCATATTAATCTTTTGGGGCTAACAACTAACAAGACCATTGAACAAGGTCCAATCAATCAAAGACTAATGACTAATACAAAGATAAAGATACAATATTATTCCATTCCATCTTCCAAACAGTCCAAATCTTCTTTCTGAAAAAAAAAAGAAGTCAAACCTTTTACTATAATACTGCAAAGAAAAAAAGCTTTGGGGTTCATAACCACTAGGCGTGCCCACCCGCTCCTTCTCTTTAGACTTACCTTTAAATTCCACCCCTCAACTTTTTAATTCTTTTCAAACAAACCATGTTTTCATTTTCATCTTTTCCAACAAATGTTGTACAATAAAGATCTTGTCAATGCATTTGGGTATCAAAACTTTAACCAGTTAACCTTTGTCCTTTATATTAGTTGGAAGACACAGTTCATGTGCAACTAGTCATGTTGGAAAGTTATGAGCATGGTTAGGGTAAGCACATCAATGAAGGTCACCTTTGATGTGGCTTCTTAGTCCATGTAGGTTGTCAGTCACGAAAATGGGTTAATCGATTGTATACTTGACCGAATTTATGTGCGCACAAACAAACAAAATGTGTATGTTAATTATTAAAAAGAATCTTTGTGGAGTATGTTTTTTTAGTGTAGGTCGACTTAGTGTGCTAAAAAGTCGTTTGTAAGCCGGCGGAGAAAGAAAGCTGATGTGACAGGTAAAATGAATGTCGCTCTTGATCACCGATGTGCGTAGCCTTATGTCTGTGTGTATTTATGTTTATTAGTGACGAGGTACATATGTTTGGACTCAACATACATAGTTACGAACTTGATCTATGTCATCAAATTCAATTATCAGAAATTCAAAATGCATAACTAAACATGACTCCTAGTCCGAAAATTATCAAAGTAATCAACGCCTGAGTTTTTGTATAAAAAGCAAATAATTACATAAGTCAAGTTATACACTTTTGTGATATACCTTGATAGCTAGAACAAATATTTTTTTTTTTTACTTTTGAATGGGCCAAAATTTTGACATTTTTAAGAAGAGATATTACTTTGTTAACTTGAGTCAATTAAGCGTGTAGAATACTCTATAGTCTTTAGGTTGGACCAAAAGAAAAATAAATTTAGTAGTGGTAAAAGAGAGAAAAAAGAAAGCAAAGAAAAGTAAAAGTAAACTCAAAACCCCCTTCACTTTGACATACACTTTATTTCTGACCCTATCCTTTGAGCACCTCTCTTTTACCTTTGTCTCACATAGTCTTCTTTTTGGGTCTTTTTTGTTTTACCAAACACCCATAACTTTTCCTTTTCTCATCTTTTTTGGAAATTTGCTTGCACCCGTTAACTTTTCTTTTGTCTAAATGTTGCCCCATTTCCAAATTAAATAATCAAAAGCGTTTTTAGCCTTCATTTCAATAACTTTTCACATGAAAAGTTACTAATACATAGGGTGCTAATATAGTATAATGTTCTTATATAAATATGATAAACTCTTATGCTAGACAAATTTGTGACAAATAACTATTATCGTTACGTCAACGTCATATCATTATTCCTCTCACCTTTCATTATAACGGTCGCCAATCCTCTCAACACTATGTGTGTTAGTCACGTCAGGTTGGTCGGCTTCCGATCAAGTTGAGATGAGGCTAAAAATATCATACTCGAACCCGACTCTATTTAGATCTCAAGTTAGTCGGGTTCAGATCAAATCAAGTATAGTTCACTCAGGTCGGATCCATTTGGATTCAGGTCAACCCTAATATGAGTAAATTGATAATTTTTTTTTTTTTTGCATAGTTCTATAAATTTCCATTGATAAGTTATAAAAAAGGACAAAAAAACCCTTATTTGGGTTAATCGGGTTCACCCAAACCCGAGTTAGTAAAACATATTTAGCACGACACCCGACCTTATTTAGCATTCGCGTTATTCGGGTTGACCCGAGTACTGAATAAGATTATTCACCCGAGTAACCTGATCCGAATTGGCTTATTCGGCTGAGATTTGGGTCGGATCGGATCGGCATTTTGATATCCTTACTCACCACCATTAAAAATAATCACTTTATACAAATGTATTCCCACACACAATCATTAATCAAATAAATAATAAAATAAAAATACATATTTTGCCTCTTTACACGAATATTGAGGCTCCTTACCATTTCTCTTTTGGTTTGTATGTGTCGTGCGTGAGAGCTACCTCCCGCAGTGAAGGTGGCGCGTGACTGGGCATGGTGAGGCGTCACATGCCATTGCCATTGTAACCAATCATACAATGTGTCGCGTTGTAATGTACTAGTATCATATAATCGTATCCCTGTATGATAAATACAAGATGCTAGATCAAATAGCATTACATTTGAAATTTACAATAAGATCGATATACTTTAAATGGATACCGTAAAAATGTGGACATATGATACTAAATGATTTGTCATATAACACAACAACATTAACTATACCAAAACAAAACGTGAGAATGATAATATCATATGAATATATAACACTTTTTGTAAACTCGACATATATGAAATATCATATGAATATATAAATCAATAAATATTTTGTGACACTTTAAACTTACACTCTAGTTAATGTCGTGGCTTCACCGTGGCTTCTGAGACGCGAGTCTTTGTTATGTTATCACGCCATGACTAACGCTATTTATAACATTGCTCAAAAGTAAAGACAAATGATCAGCATACAACAAGACCAGTGATTTTGGATAGTAACACAAAGCAAGTCCACAAATTTACTTAAGTTTCTTATATTTTTGTTGGCATTTTAGTTTCTTTAATACATGTCAAACTTAGAATAACATGCTAGTAACACCAATAATGGAATGTAAGTGGGAAAAAAATGAAATGAGAATGATTTCTCAACCATACATAAAAAAACCCTATTGATGAGGTGTTGATATTCATATAATTTTTTTTATACATACATAATAATTATGCATTATTGTCTTGTACAATGTGAATTAAAATGTTATACAGTATGATATATGTATAAAAAAATGATATCAGTATCAATATTTTGATGTTTGATCACCTCTTTTGGGGTGGTTTTGTCTTTCATATAGACTTGCGAACTTGCTTATAAACATTCAAAAGTAAAATGTTACTATGCATTAATTAAATTAAATTAAAATGGGGAAAAGAAGTTAATAATGACCATTGGAAAACGCAATGTGACGCCATTGTTATACACCATCAAGGAATCAAACAATACACGTCTCGTCTTTACTCTCACTATTGACTGCCAAAAGCTTATTCCACCCCCTCTCTACACACCTTTTTCAGCCCTATATCAAACCAACACATGCATTAATTACTTTACTCATTTACCAATTACCACCACTATTTATTAGAACCCACACTTCATTTCTACATATTCAACCACCATTATACAACCAAAAAAAAAAAAAAAACATTACTACCCTGGCTTTCCCTACAATGGATGTCTTCAGCCTCCTAAAATTCTGGCGTAATGCTGGCATTGGTGACCCCATAAACCCTAGTGACTTCGATATTACTGATGATGAAGGCTCATTCTTCGACTTAGTTTTCACTCATCCAAATAATATGGATGGCACTGATTTAAAGTCGAACAAGAGGAAAATATTGCCACTAGATACTACCAAGGCTCCAAAGTCTCCTTTTCGAAGCTTGCTAGGGTTACAAAACAAGGTCAAAGTTAAGGAAATGAAATGCGAGATTGAACAAGTTACTATTAGCTCGTTACTTAGTCGAGATAATAGTTTGAGACATAAGTTGAAAAGTGAGCATCATCATGACGAACATATGACGTCAAAAAGGTTTTCTAAAGATGTTGTGCACAAGTATTTGAATCTTATGAAACCAAAAGGTTCGAAACGAGGTAATGACAAGGTTAGATGTTCGGAACAGTCGCAGCTTATGTTTTCTCCTAGGAAAGAGGAGAAACTGTCGGGGAAAATTACTGTTTTTAAGGAAGTGAGAAAACATTTGGGTAAAAGTAGGTCGTCATCCTCGTCTAACGCCGTTAAAGCTGTTCCTTTAACGGCGTTAAGACGAGATGACTCAGCTTTGCAACAACATGATGGTATCCAAAGTGCTATTTTGCATTGCAAGAAATCCTACAATTCACCTTCTCAAGGTAATTTATTACTTATTCATTAACATTTCTTAATATGTTTTTTTAACTTTTGATTGTAGTAAAGTAAAAAATTTACACTGTTTGTATAGTAATGTCACGTTTAATCTTGTACACTTCCAAAAACATAAAGTTGTTTAAAGCATAGTTGGTATAAAAAAACTTTATTTAATGTACCGTCCAAGTTTAATGTCAGAATATAAAATAGTTGCAACTTTTGTTTTCAGGTTGTAATGTTTTATCGAGATCTGGAAGTGCTCCATCTCATGGCTCTCGGATCTCTGTTGATGAAGAGAAAAGAAGTAGCATTTGAAGGAAATGGCGGGAAAATATATCATTATTACTGTATTATTCATGAATCGCAACAATTCCTTTTCATTATAAACTTTTATAACGGATTACAATAAGATGGCGAGAAACAGGCAAGCAATGTCGCTGCAATGAACCCCTTTGAATTAAAAACCAATTTTATTGAAAATGAAATTTTGTGACTTAGGTCGCAAAATTACTTTGACAACCCGTTGAACCTGGTCAAAACTCCACATCTGCCGTAGGAACCCAAAAGTATCAAAAGCAAAGGGTAAATACGTGTTGATTCTCTAAACAAGCTTTCTCGTGTTGATTAGTCAGTGTACTGATGGATAGTATCATAAGATTACTATATATGTATGATGTGTGATAAGTTAGAAAGGAAGAAGTTGGAGGTAGTAAAGTGGAAAAAGATTGTAGTAGAAGGGGTTTTGATGTAAATTAGTAAATGGTGATGATTACATCATCAGAAGTATGACAGGAAGATTAAAATGAAATGATGACAAAATCTTTTGCTTGTGAGTTTCACTCTTTATTGTAAATTGGAGTAAATATTTTAATGCTTTTACAATGTACTCCATTTTACAAAACATAGAATTTGTATTGTATTTTGTTATAAACGAGTGTGGAAGTTGCTATAGTTAACAATTAATTCTACAGGACATGCCTTGCAACGTCGCTTAAACTTTAGGGACTATTTTTGCCAGATGACTATAGATAACAATTAATGCTGCAGGACTTATTTTGCAACGCCACTTAAACATCAGGGACTATTTCTGTCAAGTTGGGAAAGTTTGCAATTGATGTTTGCTATAGGACTTACCTTGCAACGCCGATTAAACCGCAGGACTAATTTTGCGTTTTTGCCAAGTTGGGAAAATTTGCATTTAATGCTTGCTTGTTACTGTTTTCTTCCCCGACAAATAGTATATATAATAATTATACACATTTCAATCTCTAGTCAGGAAATCACGGGAGCTGTTGCTACAATAAGAGTTGTATTAGTTCATAAGGGGGAGGGAGTGGTGATCGGGTAGGGGATCGGGTACCCTAACCCGATCGGTATTAAAAAAAAATACAATTTTTTAATGAAAATTGTATGTTTTTATTTTAATATTGTATGTGATTTTATGTATTAAAAAAATAAAATAAAATCGGGTACTAGGGTACCACTCCTTCCAAATCAGGTAGTGTTATGGTAGAATTGAGTAGTTTTGAGTTGTAAGGTTTTTATTGGATAGAGGTGATGTGGCAATTCGGGTAGTAGGGTACCACTCCCTCCCCCCTAACAAGTAACATTAAAATGAAATAATCCTAATTATGAAGGTGTTTGGGTGTACGTTTGAAGACAGATTATCTGATTATTGCGTTTTCAAAACGCAATAATCTGTTTTCAAGTGTTTGGCAACCACCATCTCAAAAACAATTATCTGCGTTTTGATTGCTATAGAACATGGTTTTGAAAAAGTATCTTGAAAGAAGTTTAGTGAGCAAGTTCGTGCTTCATATATGTTTTGGGAGTTCTTATGATCTTTTTGTTGTTTCGTGCTCTTATTCATTTTGGAGTTTGTGATCTTTATAGTGCTTTGATATTTTTAATTAACTTTGCGTTGAGAAAAATTAAGTGAATGATTTTGTCGAAGTAATTTTTTGTGGGTTGTTGCGGTTATCTTCAAACCCAGGAATAAGTCTTCCGTGACACCGCTAAGATGAACAACGCGTTAGTCTCGCGCCGGGTGTTATCCCGTGACCCGACCCGCGCGAGAGTAAGTATGTGTTTTAACCGAAGGTATAGTATAAATGTATGTGTAAATGATACCTTATTCCCAACATCAGATGCGTATATATACTACCCGATGTCACCGTCGGTCCACAGGTCCGTCGTACTTCATGGGGTCGTTAGCGATATCGAGTCGACATCGCCCCGACATCGTCTGGGTCATGTCCGACATCCATGGGGATGAGACAAAGTGTATCCAGTTAAATGCCAGCATCTGTCGGTCGGCGTGTCCTTCTGACGGATGACTGTCATTGTACCTTCGCTTGGACTGCTGTATTAGAGTATCGGTCCTTCTTGCTAAGAGTATCGGCCCCTTCTTGCTAAGAGTATGGGCCCTTCGGTGTTAGACCGAGGGCATATACGTCGTCATGTCCCGGTATCATGTTACTTGTACTTGACAAGTGACGTGATACTATATATAGTTGTCGATTAGCTTCATTCGGAGCGACTTGGCGAGTTCTCGCTTTATGGGCCTCGTTGGGCCCCGGCCCGGCCCATGGGGTGAAAACGAGTTAAAGTAATATACCGCTTTTTCGCGATCGTGCCACGCGGCAGATGGTATCCGCTGATTGCTCGATTCGCCGCCGTCGCTCATCATGATGGGACGTTTCGTCCACTTTCTTCGCCTATATAAGGAGCTTTTCTTCATTTGTAATTTTTACTTTTTACCTTCAACTCTTTCGCCCTCCGCTGACATAAACCTTCTATGAGTTCAAAGTGAGTTTTATCCGCTATTCCTTCGTTGATTCCGCTGCATCTTGTCAATATCTCATGGCTTCTAGCTCACGGACCCCTCGCCGATGCCGCCCCTTAAGGTCGATATGCATGTACTCCTCGCCGCTCTCCGAGGGGGAGCTCGAGCGGATCGTCGCGATTACTGAGATACCGATCGATCTAAACCCTCGTCGCCTCTGCGGGTTTACCATGAATAACCTCCTCCCGATGCCATCGGCCCATTTAACAAGATTTTATGCTTTCGTGTCCGGTTCCTTTTCTACTTTTCTCGAGGTGATTCGGCACTTAAGTTCACATTTCCCAACCGGTGCCTATCGGACCGAACAGATTGGTCATGTTTGAGATTTATTGTCTGAGTCTCGAAATTAAGCCCAACAGATGCATTTGTTTGGTCTTATACTTTAAATAAGCGTGGGCATTGGTTTTCCTTTTCAAGAACCGGAGGGAGGCCCGCCCGTATTTTTAAGAAACATGCTTTAGTCTCAAGAATTGGAAGGATTGTTTTTCTTGATTGACCGGATTAAATTTAAATGGGGAAAGAAGTTAATAATGACCATTGAAAACGCAATGTGACGCCATTGTTATACACCATCAAGGAATCAAACAATACACGTCTCGTCTTTACTCTCACTATTGACTGCCAAAAGCTTATTCCACCCCCTCTCTACACACCTTTTTCAGCCCTATATCAAACCAACACATGCATTAATAACTTTACTCATTTACCACCACTATTTATTATAACCCACACTTCATTTCTACATATTCAACCACCATTTTACAACCCAAAAAAAAAAAACATTACTACCCTGGCTTTCCCTACAATGGACGTCTTCAGCCTCCTAAAATTCTGGCGTAATGCTGGCATTGGTGACCCCATAAACCCTAGTGACTTCGATATTACTGATGATGAAGGCTCATTCTTCGACTTAGTTTTCACTCATCCAAATAATATGGATGGAACTGATTTAAAGTCGAACAAGAGGAAAATATTGCCACTAGATACTACCAAGGCTCCAAAGTCTCCTTTTCGAAGCTTGCTAGGGTTACAAAACAAGGTGAAAGTTAAGGAAATGAAATGCGAGATTGAAGAAGTTACTATTAGCTCGTTACTTAGTCGAGATAATAGTTTGAGACATAAGTTGAAAAGTGATCATCATCATGACGAACACATGACGTCAAAAAGGTTTTCTAAAGATGTTGTGCACAAGTATTTGAATCTTATGAAACCAAAAGGTTCGAAACGAGGTAATGACAAGGTTAGATGTTCGGAACAGTCGCAGATTATGTTTTCTCCGAGGAAAGAGGAGAAGCTGTCGGGGAAAATTACTGTTTTTAAGGAAGTGAGAAAACATTTGGGTAAAAGTAGGTCGTCATCTTCGTCTAAAGCCGTTAAAGCTGGTGTTCCTTTAACGGCGTTAAGACGAGATGACTCAGCTTTGCAACAACATGATGGTATCCAAAGTGCTATTTTGCATTGCAAGAAATCCTACAATTCACCTTCTCAAGGTAATTTAACATTTCCTAATATGTTTTTTTAACTTTTGATTGTAGTAAAGTAAAAATTTTACACTGTTTGTATAGTAATGTCACGTTTAATCTTGTACACTTCCAAAAACATAAAGTAGTTTAAAGCATAGTTGGTATAAAAAACTTTGTCTCAGATATTATTTAATGTACCGTCCAAATTTAATGTCAGAATATAAAATAGTTGCAACTTTTGTTTTCAGGTTGTAATGTTTTATCGAGATCTGGAAGTGCTCCATCTCATGGCTCTCGGATCTCTGTTGATGAAGAGAAAAGAAGTAGCATTTGAAGGAAATGGCGGGAAAATATATCATTATTATTAATTCATGAATTAAGATTTTATTTTAGTACTCTGGTTTTAGTCTAGTCAGTGTACTGATGGATAGTATCATAAGATTACTATATATGTATGATGTGTGATAAGTTAGAAAGGAAGAAGTTGGAGGTAGTAAAGTGGAAAAGGATTGTAGTAGAAGGGGTTTTGATGTAAATTAGTAAATGGTGATGATTACATCATCAGAAGTATGACAGGAAGATTAAAATGAAATGATGACAAAATCTTTTGCTTGTTGTGAGTTTCACCCTTTATTGTAAATTGGAGTAAATATTTTAATGCTTTTACAATGTACTCCATTTTACTTTACAAAAAATAGAATTTGTATTGTATTTTGTTATAAATTATACACATTTCAATCTCTAGTCAGGAAATCACGGGAGCTGTTGCTACAATAAAGAGTTGTATTAGTTCATAACGAATATTAGAATCACAAGGTCATGCATGAGACATGTTTTGAAAAAGATAATTAAACCTTAAGGATTATTTTTGTTAAATGACTATACATACTAATTAATGATACAATGTGTTCTTTAAAAAGACAATTAAACCTTAAGGATTATTTTTGTAAAATGGCTATACTAATTAAGACACTTAAACTTTAGGGACTATTTTTGTTAAATTTTTATAGATAGTAATTAATTGTTAAATGGCTAATAATTAACTTGTGAGGACCTAGGTTGCAAAAACACTTAAACCTTAAGGACTATTTTTGTTAAATTACTAAGTATAGTAATTAATGCAAGAAGTGTGGGGGCGTGTTTGTGTTCATGCCTTTTAGCATATAGATAGAATAGGGCGATTTCGGTCCACCCGACCGACACGATCAACACCGAATTAAGCGAAAATCGAGACCGGCATCGGACCAACGCTGCTGGTCGCGTCCGTCTCGTGGTCGGCTGGTCGGACCGAACCGCTTGGAGTCTACTAAGGCCAAAATAGTCGGTTTGTGGTCTGACCAACCCGGTCGAACCGACTAGCCCAAATGATAGATCAAGACCGGACCGATGCGGTCCGGTCCGTCTGTCGGTCATTCCTGTCCGTCGGTGCTTGCTCACCCTAGTTCATAACAAGTAACATTTGGCTTGAATATTACAAGAAGCATGTTGATTACTTTATTTTATAAACAGATTTGGGTCGTGTAGAATGAGGAATTGAGAATAGGAGTTGTTGAGTTAGGTGATTGAGTTGACCACTGTGTTTTTTTTACTTTAAAAAGAGGATATTTTTTTGCTATAAATGAGTGTTATGTTGTGGATAACCATAGCGATTGCCCTACCAAACCAGGTAATTTTATACAAAATTTTGTTATAAATCTTTGTATATCAGATTTTTATTAACCATTATATGTTAAATCAAATAATTTAATGAAATATGAGAGTGTCTATTTTTGTCTTTTCATCACTTAAGTTATTAAATTATCTGATTTGCCAAACACTCAAAAAATTGATTATCTGATTATTGCGTTATCATACAACATAATCAAATCCAAACACTAACTTTCAAAATCACATTTTCAAACAACTGATTATCTGATTATGCATTTTCAAAACGCATAATCTATTTTAATAAAGCAATCCCAAACACCCCCATAGGGATGATAATGAGTACTTAAAAAACCCATAAATCGCAAGTACACACACGTAAATGGATGAATAATCCTGGTATTTTACACCTGCGGATGGGTTGTGGTTGAAAATTTGTACAAATCGGTGAATGGCGGATAGGTAACGGGTAATGTATACCTATCAGGGTTAAACCCGAGACAGTCATTTAAAAATACCACATGTTCACCCGTCAAATCACTTGTGTGTACCCAAAACTGATTTGTGTTATACTAAAAATGATTATATAGTTAATTGCGTAAATGGTCCTTGTGGTTTGGCTAAACTGCAGGTTCAATCTTTATCTATTCGAAAATGCACTCATCATCAATGTGCGGAACTTAGAAATGCATATTTGGTCTTAAGTTAAATTACTAAAATATCCTTTTCGTCTTCCCTTTCACTTTAGTTCCTACGAGAGTAATTTTAGTCATTTAATTTTGGCAAGGGATCAAGAATGTACTTATGAGTTCCTCTTAATGACGTTGAGTGCACTTTCAAAATGATAAGGACTGAACCTGCAATCTGACCAATCTGACCAAATCACTAGGACGTTTTTTGCAATTTGTTGTTTCTTATACTACCTAGATATTTGTGAGATTGTTGATATATGTTTAATAGCTATCGAACTCTAAAGAAGTAAGATGTTAAAATGCTAAAGTGACTATAATACTTTGTTTTGCTTAAGATTTAAAGATTTTATACATCTCTTAAAAAGAACTATTATGGCGGTATTTTTGTGTATTGATGTTTAATTTGCTAGTTTCAAAGTGTCTTAAAGTATATCGTGTATGGTATTAGGCAATTTGATATAGTTGTTATTAGGCATATTTCATAGTTAGTTTTCACATCATGATTTTGTGCATTTATTGCAACTGACTAACCCATCGGTTTACCGCTGGGCAACTGATACCTGCGATTATGGGCAAAAGATTATACCGCTGGACTGGACGGTGACGACAGGTGACAGGCGAGAAGAAAACCACGGATGCAGGTGATAGGTTAAAAGTAACCGTGCTCATTGCCCACGGGTGTCATCCAGGGACGGACTCAGGATTTTCGAAAGGGTGCTGCGTAATTGCCATTTAGGTTAAGTAAGTTACACCATAAAAAACTAAAGTAGCAAACTGAAAATATTGGGGGTTGCCCATACCATAAAACCAACAGTTTTTGATAACTTTTGCACTTCATGACTTAAAATCGGGTGTAGCTCATGCCACACCCGACACCAATGTAGGTCCGTCCATGATGCCATCGTATCTTTCTTTAAATAACAAGTTGTGAAAACTCTAAGTATGTCATGTCCTCATTTGGTTTACTTAAAAGTGACGATGTAAATCTTTTCATATTTCTTAAGAAGTCGTATCATGAAGATATATTTCTAACAGTGCACAAGTTATTTATTCTTGGGAAAATGATAAATTAAGATCAGCCACGCGTTCCTTTTCCTGCATCGAACTATTTTTTTCCTATCAGAAGATCGAACTGCTTAATTTTCCTTTCGCGACAAAAATCAAACTTCACGCCCGTAAGCGAAAAAATAAAGAATTCAACTACATAATGCAAAAAAGTTCGATGCCGTAAAAAAAAAAGTTCGATGTTTAGAAAAAAAGTTCGATCGTTAATTTTTATTGCAACCGCTAGTCCTTTTCGCCTGCTTTTACACGGTTTCGTCCCGCTTTTACATCGCCAATCCGCTTTTGCACGCCGTCCGGCGATGCACGCCGTCTTAGACAGCCCTGGTCTTCATCACGTCTCGCTTTTGCATTGGTTGTCAGCTTCAGCATTGCTGCCCAGACGTTGTCCGGCTTTAGACCAGCCTGTTCGCGCAGACTGCTGTCTTCCGCACCACGCCGTCTCAGCATCGCCGAGCAGTTAAATTGCTGCTTTGCCCGCAGCACGTCTGTTAGACCTGAGCCGCCCGCTGCACGCAAAACAAGACGCAAACGCAAAAGCCGACGAAAACGCAAAAAAGGACTAAACAGCAAAACGGACAAAACGTAAAACGGAAGAAAATGTAAAACGGACTAAACTGTGAAAAACAGACGAAAACGCAAAAGCTGACGAAAACGCAAAACGGACGAATTGTGCAAAAGCGACGAAACGCAAAACCGGACGAAACGCAAAACAGTAATAAAACGTGAAAACGGATGAAAACGTAAAACGGACGAAACCGTAAGAACGGACGAAAACGTAAGAACCAACGCAAAAGGACTAACGATGCAATAATATAATAACGGTCGTTAAAATACAATAAAAGGACTAACGGTGCAATAAAAAATTAACGGTCGAACTTTTTTTTTTTCTCGGCATCGAACTTTTTCTTTTCTCAGATCAAACTTTTTTTTTTCCTATCAGAAGATCGAATCCGCTTAATTTTCCTTTTCAGGACACAAAATCAAACTCATGCCCGTAAAGGAAAATTAGGCAAGTTCATGCCACAACAGAAAAAAGTTCGATGCCTGTAAAAAAAACGACAACTTTGACGCCTAAATTTATCATTTTCCTATATTCTTTGACTTAGAATATATAGAAGTACTTGTGTATCTTTAAATTGTAATAACTGAACCTCAAACCCTTAGACAAGGCACTATGGTGGTATTAGACCACTTACTAGTGCCACCCATCACGCGTGAACTCCACTGAGACCACCGAGCACTAAAGGCGATTTTTTGCACTTGTTTGGTGGTCTGCATAACATAAGGCTAACGCTAATGGGAGGTTGATTGTTCGGTTGGTTGCCCCGAACCGAGTAGTCGACGCGCTGCATCCGCTTAGCCAACCGAACCCAACCGATCAAACATCCAACTTTTCATTTACTCGGTTTGTCACCCAACCGAGTAAATGCACGCACCGCCCAAGATTTTTGAAGGTTGGACCCGTTTACAACACCACCTTCTTCTATCCTAACAAAAACACGAATCAAACATAAACCAAAACATCAAAGATCTCTGTTTTTTCTTTTCGATTGATCTTTAAACATGTTGAAAAAGAAAAGATAAACCAACCAGAGATCTTTTCAAGCAAAACTTCATTTTATTATTCGAACCTTTTCAAAGAAAGAACAAAATCAAACGTTTCATACTTTCTTTTGTTCGGGTTTAAACGAAAACAACAATACAAATACCTACCCGAGACCCTTAAAGGATCTTGAAGTCAGATTGACTTTGTGCGTTGTCCTCGTGGTGGTGCTTTGGTTTGAAGAGTTTAGATGTGGGAGGTCGCTTTTGGTTTGAAGAGTTTAGGGTTATTGCACCAAATAAATTTGGTGGTGCTAATATAGAAGTGTGCTATCTAGGTTTACTAGTTGGGCCGGGTTTAACATATTTCAAGTGTGTTAACTGGATTTCACATGGGCCTAACTTGATATGTTATTTGATTGATTTTGGTGTATTGTTTTTTGACATGAACTTTGGGATACAATATTTTGTTATACTGTCAAAAGAACTATGGTATAACTTTTGGACTAAAAAGGAAAAGAAAAAAAAAATACTTGGTCATTATCACAATCACCACTAAGAAGTTATGGTTGGGTGTAGTCTTGGAGAGAGAAAGGCGATGTGTGACAGTGGAGAGGGTGACCACAAATATCATTATTCATTAGATCACGGCCTAAGGAAAATAAAGAAAAGTGAGGGTTTTATAATTATTTATTGGTTTGTGGTGTGTGTGTGATATCATTGGATAACATCGTTTGGTGGTGGGTTTGGTACGTGGTGTCTAAATCACGATGCGATGACGACGAAGGTGATAGGTTTGGTGACTATAGTGTTTAGCCTTATATCTTGAAAGAAGTTTAGTGAGCAAGTTCGTGCTTCATATATGTTTTGGGAGTTCTTATGATCTTTTTGTTGTTTCATGCTCCTATTCATTTTGGAGTTTGTGATCTTTATAGTGCTTTGATATTTTTAATTAACTTTGCGTTGAGAAAAATTGGTGAATGATTTTGGGAGAAACCGTCAGTGAACAAATCTTGAGCTTTGGTAATAATTTTCATAGAATGATATGAAAAAAGCAAGCTCCATTTGGTGTATGTAAAAGCTCCTTGCATCGATGTTTTAGGAGAATCTTAGCATACCTACAATATTATGCCCACTAATTTGGCCATAAAGACATTGAGCAACTATGTGAATTATTAGCATGTGTCATGGGTGCTCATCCAATTTGTTAAGTTCTACGTTTGCCGCGATCTTAGTGTCTTCTATAACCTCAACTGGCATCTTGCATGATCTTTTCGTTATACACATGTCAATATAATTGCATAAGAAATGTTTTGTAACAACTTAACTTCCATCGTGTTAAAGCACTCTGGTTGAAGTGAGACTCGATTCGTTTACTTTGCCACACATAATTAGAAGTGGTCCTTAATCATGAAGTAAGTGTTCAAAAAAGCAAAAGAAATGGCAGTAAAACTGTAAAAGTGAAAAAAAAAAGAGAGAAAATAAGGGCAGTGTTTGATGACTTTATTCTAATTGTCACCATTGGTTGCAAAAATATTAATGAAAGAAAAATACTCGTATACATTATGCTTTTACTGTCTGAAAGAGACGTACCTTTTAAATTTCACTGCTGACCTTCTGTTCATGCGTACACACATAGTTTTACGTACATTATACGGTCCCAGTAAAGAGTAAAGACCTACACATACAGATTAGATCCTTCAGTCTACACAGACTGGCCATAATGTATGTACACCTTTAATTTGCATACAAGTATATTGACTTGATTCATATCATCTTTAACGTGTTGAATATCTAGTAAAATGAACAAAAGATATAAGTGTCTCGTACTTCGATCAAAGTTTAGTTAAATGGTTATTTAAAAAGACTAAATTCTAGTTTTCGTCACTATGGTACATTGGTACCAGATAAGAAAACATTTGCATGGATACGTCGTTAGACATTTTTTTTGCATGCTCTTAAAATGGATCCTGCAAATTTTGTACTTGACACTCGATCTTTATACTTTCATCTTTTTCTTATCACATGCTAATTGATACGTATTGATCAAAAGTTTATACTCGTAACTTATTACGAAGCTTGTTCTAAACATTCATCTTTTTCTTATCACATGCTAATTGATACGTATTGAATGACATAATTTCATTGAGTAAAAGATGGTAAAAATTCCAGGTGTATGTAGTTAAAGGTGGTGTCAGACAAAAATGAATAAGGGAAGTGTCATTGCTTTTACCTTTACCAGAAATAATGAGTCTAAAGTATATTAACAACAAGAAGACAATGCAAATTTACGAGACACATACCACTCATGCTTGAACTGAAGCTATCAATTGTACATAGTATTGATACCATTATTCACTCTCTCAATCAAATCCATCTGATAGTTACATCTACATGTGTTGTTGTTTTTAGTACTTGTTGTGTTCTGTTTTTATCTTGTTATGTCTTTGAAACCCGAGTCAAATCTGTTAAGATGTTGTGCTTAGTTGATTATTTAGCCAGCAAAGAACTAGAAACTAGAACTGGATCGTAGTTAGTATTTTCCTTACCTCTTGCTCCCAAATTCAACTAGTAAAGACCTCATATCCAAGAGTCTCATTAAACAAACTAGATTCAAGATCTTGAAGTGCAAATGCTAAAATAGGCTAAAATGCTCAACAATAACTCGGTCCGAGCTTTAAACTCATTTTGTGTCTGGTATACGACATGTGCTTCAAGTTTACACATTGTAAAGTTCCGGGCGAGATTACTTGTTGAATCAACTCTCAAGCTCAATGAAGATCAATGCAGTTGGATGTTTTCAGCCCCTTGCATATTTTATCTAAACTAAATATATCATTTTTTTTTTGTCAAAAACTGACTTCTAGTTATTATTTCCCGACTTGAAGTAGATTTTCAAAGTTTTGGTTGGAATGATGTAAGTTGTGATTTTATCTTGTATTGGTGTATTAGGTATGATCCGATTGTAGCTGAAATTCAATGGTTATAGAATTTGCAGCTACGAATTATTGATTTAAACACGTTAAATTCAATAGTACGAAATAATAGATATCCACTTCCGTGTGGACGTTAGAGCATGGAGTATCATGAAGAGCTTTAGCTCTTCATTTGGGCCCCACCAGGTGTCACATCATTTCAACACTCACACTTCAAAATACCCCTCACCATAACACAAACAATTTATTTGTTGGGCCCCACCCCAATTTACTTGTTGGAAACTTGGATACCGCAACTCTCGTTTGTCGTTTACTTCGTTGGAAACTCGGCGAGCCCTCTCGCCATGATACTCCATGCTCTTAGATGATCATATAATTTTAATACATCACACAATATCCTTGTTTTTGTGTAACTTTATCATCCTCAATGAACTTTGAATTATTTTTATCCTTGTAACTTTTCTCATTTTTCTGAATTTTCTTTCCCATCGTAGTTTCAATATAAGGTTTATCTCTTGCTTATGACATGATAAGCAAGATAGATAACCTCACTTGTACTCTGATATAAATATTACAGAAACATCATATATAGTCATAACTCATAAGAATCTAAAAATTACTTCATTTATTTTCTAGAAGTTATGATTAGTAGTCTTTGGGCAAAAATAAAGAATCTAAAGTATATAATTTCATGTCATGCGTGAAAAAAGTAAGGACCGGGCTTATTGGGCCGAAATTTTATTAGAAATGGGAGTGTATGGATTGACTCGGAATAATACGAAATTATTACCACTTGCTCATTCTATATTTTCTTCTTGGTTAATGATAGTAGGTACAATACAAATAATTTATGCACTTTCAACATCCCTTGGCCTATGTAATTTGAAAAAAAAACGAATAGCCTATTCCTCGATATCTCATTCGCTCACTACCGATTGATCCCCAAGCATGCCCCTTGTTCTAAATGGACTCTTAGTTCTTGTTCATGAGATTAATAAAAAAAAACTCTTTCTATATTCTACTCCGTAATTGTTATGTAGACTAAATTAGGTTGCGTTTAGTTGACAGAAAACACCTTGTTTTTCACAAAATGTTTTGTGGAAACAAGGAAAACAGATCGCGTTCAAATAAACACTTCCCAACAAAATGTTTTGCAAACACAACCTCTATTTTTAACTTAACAAGGAAGATTACAAAACAAATTTTAGTTGTTTCCTTGTTTTCCTTTGTAACCACAACCCCTCCATTTCTTCAAAATAAAATAAAACATCAACTAAACACGTTTATATTTTCGTGTTTTATGAGATAAATTCTCCTTCCAATTTTTTACAAAACTAGAGATGAAAAACAAGAAATTTGTTTCCAACTAAACGCACTAATCGTTTTCTATTTATTTTTTCCTAATAGAAAAAAGAGGGTTGGACTTGGACATACACTCTTGCTTTACTTTAGTAAGTTAGAAACCGGTTTTGTCTTCGCTAAAGCATGCACATAAAAAAGGTTTTCATAAGCAAAAATATCCTATATAAGAGAAGAAAGATAAAAAAAAGTAAGAAGCTTTTGAAATCGCACTCATTCTTCGGAACTATGCTATAAAGGACGAACTCTACTTATTTTTGAGTTATCGAATTAGGCGATCTGAAAATCCATTTCTTTCTCACTCCCTCTATCGGTTTGACAAGGCAAGCTCTATCTATCTAGATAGAAGTAGACCTTGAAGACGGTAGGGGTGTTCATCGGTTTGGTTTTCGGGTTGTTTTAGGTGTATTCGGTTCGGTTAGTTCGATTAATTTTTTTAGGTCAAACCGAAAACTGAACCGAACCAAACTAAAATTCAGTTTTCGGGTTCGACACAATTCAACCCTGTTTGAGGGTTGACTCTAACTTGAAGTTTTCTTGAACCACAATCGATTTTTTCTTAGATACCGCATTTTAAAATTAGAGCTATGATATAGAGCTTGTTAAGAGGCGCAAAGGAGATTTAACGATAAATGATTTGTATGCGATCTTGTTCTTACTGAGTCGTTTATCGATTAGCCTCCTTGTTTCTTTAATCAGCCCATTTATCATTTTCCTTAAAATTAATATCCAAATCTTGTTTACAAAAGCTTTCTCTTTGCCATCCTCATAATAACCCTTTTAATCTAAGAATAAAAATGTTTAGCCAACATTAATAGTTGGGATGCTCGAAATATTAGATTAAAAGCTGATCCAGAATCAATGCGCATGAGAATCGAACTTAAAATCTCACAATTACACTGCCACTTTGTGGTTACCTCTAATTTTACCTTACGCGTTCTAAAGAGAAAAGTAAGTACCATATATTTTCCCACTTGAACATAGTTTAGAAATCATTAAAAAAAAAAAACATAATTCAGATATTGGTTGGGTATATTTATGTTTAAATGTGATATTTTTAGGTGGTCATGTTTGTTGAGTTATTACTTTTTGTTAGTAGTCATGTTAGTTAAGGAGAGTGAGAATGACGTGGCACTAAATTGATGATTAAGTTTGCGGTCACTATTAGAGCGCACGGTGTCCCTTCGTCGTATCCCCACGCCGTCGTGTCGGTCACCCGCCGTCCGCCCGTGACACCGACCTCGCCGCCCCCGCCCGTTGATGAGCTCGTCATCTGCACGACGAAGGATTTTTCTAACAAAGAGTGGGGCCAAGAAAGAGGTAAACGTTTTATCAAAATGAGTTATTACCTTTTTTGCAGCAAAAAAACCAAATTGCACTATTTTATTTTTGCAACCAAAAATACAAGGACTCCATTGTTGAAGAAGATGATGTATACGGCGAATAGCAAAAAAATACATATACTGCCCTAAAAAAAAGCCCATTGGGCTTGCCTAGTTGACCAAACGAAAACTGCCCAAAAAAATTCATTTATAAAAAATATGTAAACTGATTTTAAAATATGTAATTTTATTTTTATAAATGAATTTTAGTTTAAGAATGATTTTTATTTTATTTGGATATGTGAAAAAAAATTTAAGTTGTAAGTGGTGGACCCCAAATGAAGAGGTTGAGGTTTGTTATGAGTGAGAACGGGGTTTGTTGAGGTTAGTTGTGGAGGTTGACATCGATGTGGCGGCGCGCGACACGACGAAGAGCTTGTCGTGACACCCAGTCATTTCTGTAGTCAGGTGTGGATTCGAGAAAAGGCATGGGACCGCCAACTTTTCTTCTTTCCTGGCCGGAAAACTATCCCCCTATAGCGGGAAAAGTAAAAAAACTTTCTTTTACGGGACTCTATTGCCGAAGCAAGATAGAGAGAGACTACTCTTTTTGAATGAGAGAATTACTTTTATTGGTAGCTTTAGGTGGTTGTGTGTGTAGTGGGGTGCTTTTAAATGATGCATGAAAAATAAAAATGAAATTAATATAAGAGAGAGAAGGTGTCTAAGGTTAAGGGAAAGTTGAAAGAAAAAAATAAATGAAGTATTTTTTGATAACGTGAAGTTGATGTGACGAAGGAAAAACCACTTCCACACCTTCCACACTTACCACCAGCATTACCCTCCTTCAATTTTACACATAGCTTTTTTCCAGTTCGAGCTATCCTGGATGTATTAAATATGGAAAGCATATAAAAAAGAATTTAAAAAAAAAAGAAAAAAATTGAATTTTCTTTAAGGGACCGTCTATGTAATTTACCCTAGGGATGGTGGCTGCAATTTCGCAAACCCACATGGATCATTTATGTAACTTGAAAGGGAAAATTGGTCAAACTACTCACATGAGTATTTTTTTGTTCGCTATACAGAAGAGTATTTTTGGACAAGTATGATGCTTTTTAAAGGTATTATCCTCAACACATTTTCTAGACTATCTGTTAAAAAGTTTATGCATCAATGGGTTGTACTATACGCTTCATGAGTTGTACCTATGTTAAAAAAAGTGTTAAAAAAGTCTAAAATGAGATATGTTTCTTGTTTTGAACCATACCCACTGTTTCATCTCCCTAAGAGCATGGAGTGTGGTGGCGGGTTTCTTTCGCCACTCCAACGTGGCAGCTTTGCCAGTCTTCGCCGACCACCGCCACCATAACAACACCCTTCGCCGGTTGGAGTCTCGCCATTTCAACGACGCAGAACAAGACAAACATTTTTTCTGTTAATTTGTTTGTGTTTGTGTTTATGTTTGTGAGGGTGGGTGGGGCCCAAATGAAGAGGTTTTAGTTAGTTGTAATTGGGAGTATTTTTAAGTGAGTGTGTTCGAGTGATGTGGCACAAGTGGGGCCCAAATGAAGAGAAAACTTGTGCCATGACACCCTGTGCTCTAAGCGCATCGGACACACTAAATGTACTTTTCGCATTAAGATAGTATAAAAAATACAACAAATTTACTCCAATTTTAGCACTAAACACAAGCACTATCTTAGTGCAATGAATAATATCGGTTAAAAAACAGAAAATATAGTGTTATATTGTTCATTGCACTAAAATACTTTTTTTAGCTTTTGTCTTATAATATAAAAAAGCATAGTTGCCCGCGCGTTGCTGTGAGGATGCTAATTGATGCATAGAACATTTGTCATAATGTTTGTTGTTGAATTAGTTTGTGGCGCACAAACACTAAACAACATTTCAAAGCTAAATAAGTGTAGCTTTTATCTGTAATAGTTGTAAGAAACCAAAGTAAATATGCAAAATTACTATATCAGATTGGCTGAAAAAGTGCACTTCCAGCAGAAGCTTGATTTGCAGCACGATTACTTTCTAAATTCTTCCATTTTGATTACATATAGATATCCATTCCTAACACAACATAGAGACACATGTTATAAATTTAAGATGTAAATTTTTTTTGATACCAGCCTTTATATTTACACCATATTTTTTATTCCGCGGAATAATACAACCTATGATATTTGTAAGTCGAGTATTCATACTTTAAAAGCAATATCCCCTGGTGCAATGGACAATCCAGCACTAATGGATTCAAACGCACCTCTACCACGGTAATAATAAAAATCAAGACAGCAACCAAAACCAAAAAGCTTGAATCTTTATAATAATAAAAATATGATTAAACCTTCGCTTTATTAGGCTGTGGAAGCCTTTCTTGAGCCCGCCGGAATCATTGGTAGGCCACCGCCTCTGTTTCCCATCACATATAAGAGACCCGCTCTTTTTTGTGGGTTTAATAGAATAACAATTGATTGATGGATGTTTGGATTTGTGTTATCGTCGGTGCGTTTTTGCCATTTCGAAGATATTTTAGATGAAGATATGTTGCCATTTTGATGAGATGAAGAAGAAGAATCAAAGGCCCTGGAATATTCTAGGAAATGATAGAAAGTTAGGAAAAGAAACAATGTGTGGTTTGTGATGTATTAGTAACACAAAACGTTCAAGTGTGTACATACGGTTCATTGGGATGAACAGTAACCATTGCAACACACATTAACCCATCATAATTTGCCACAACATTTGTTTTTGTACTACAATGTGTATAAAAATAAAATGGACCAATAACCTTTTGCCAACATAGTATGTATTAGACCATTCAGGATACATCCACCAACTCCTAATAGTATATATATATATAACTAGCTTCATAGCCCGCCCGAATGGGCGGGCTAGCTTCAATGTTATATACATGCCAAATTCTAAAAATGTATGTATGATAAAGTAGTTTGCCAACCAATGTTATATAGTGAAACGAAATTGTAAATACATTGAGAAGTTAGTTATTGTATTGTGCCTAAAATTCGAGTACATATAGACACAACTGGTTGAAAAATCTAACAAACTAATTAAGATAATTTTCCTCTAGAATATTTAAATTATGTTATCAGCAACTCTGCTTTGGTGATGAGGGTTAAGAGTTTGTGTAAGCTTCTTTGTGACTTTGATGAACATGCTTCAACATAACATGATGAGTTGTTGCGTTGTCAAATGATAATGTGAAAGATGAGGTAGAAGAATACCATTAACCGAAGGCGGTAAAAGACCAAACGCATTCTTAGGGTAATGTGATCAGAAGCCTTTACCTGAAGGAGTTGAAAGACCAAACACCTTCTTAGAGTAATGTGATCAGAAGCCTTTACCTGAGCTTCTTCGTGACGAAATTTCTCCTAATCCTTGTATGTAAACACCATTTATTATCTTAGATTATTAAAATACATCAAGAAAAATCTAATGCTTTGTTTGATGAAATTATGCCGTGAAGCAGAAACAATAACAATTACAGAGTTCTGACGAAGAGTGTGGGTGAAAATATGCCATGCCCCTAATAATTTTTATTGAATATGCTAATGGTCTTATTAGTAATGCGGCGCAAAATTCCAATATGGGGACAACCCATTGTTCATAAAAGTCAATTGGACGGATCTTTGAATCATGTTGGATTCGTACAACATTTCAACCACTTTTAGTTTAGCAATATAATTAGTTCAATTAGAGTCTAGTGGATAAAAGTCTTTCAGTTTTAAAGGCATTTTTGGTATTTTACTTGTCTGTATTTTCTGTCCATAACAGTCCCAAACTGCTTCTTCATCTGTCAAATTTTAGCTCAAGATCTGTTCCTAAGTATACAAAAAGTAGTTTTCTGAGTTAAGTTGTCATTAGGTTAGATCTGTTTTCAGCTTTTATAATTTATTTTATTGTTTTGAAGCTCAATTTTCAGTTTAAGTATGCCCAATCTGTCCCTTGTTCTGTCCCATTTTGTGTCAAAGTAGCTACTTATCAGCTTATTTTACTGCTTATCCATTATTCCTAATTGTCTGATTTTTGGTTCTTTAGAAAGTCCCTAGTACAACCTTTATCTGTTTTGCCTATTTGTGCCTTGTATTGCTTATTTGGGTGCTTATTTTGGACTGTTTAGAACCCCCCTTAGCCCCTTAAGTCTGCTGTCATAGCAATGATATGAATAGTGCTTATTAGTTAAATTATGGCTTATTCTTGCTTATAGTTTGCTTGTTAGTTTATTTTAGTTCATTTCAGCTTATTCTCACCTAGGATTAGCTTATTTCCCTTTCCACAGCTTATTTCTTTAGATATGCTTGTTTAGCTTCTGCCCCTTTATGTGTCCCTTCGTAGTTCTACCTTAGCTTATTCCTTTATGATCTTTTAAACTTATTTTCTGATTCCCTTAGTTCCCCTTTTAGACCCCAGCATTAAGTAGCTTATTACCTCTAGTTAAGCTTTAATTAGTTTGTATTTATTTTGCCTTGTGTTGTTTGTTTGTTGGTTTTAGTTTAAAAAGTACTTTTTCTGATTCCTGTTTATAGCTTATTTAGCTTATTTTTGAGTTTTAAAAAGTTTCAGTTTTGTAATTAATTAATGCTGCAGCTTAAAAAAAAAAAAAAGATACGCACCTGCAGTGTGGCTATAAGAAGTTCAATAGCATCTACTTCAACATATTCACGACCATAGAACGACATATGAACAAACAAATTCTATAGAAGAACTGAAGAATGGTTATGTACCAACAAAGCCAGACAAAGTGCTCGCAGCAGTAATTAACACTGATAGAGCCAGATTTCCCTTGAAAAGACACCAAAAATATGAGTTAGTGCTTAGAAAATTTAGGGGATATAGCTATACCGCTCTAATATAAAGGTACATACTGTGCGATGTAAGCCACAACGTTACTTGCGGTTCCTATAATTAAACATGGAAAGTTTGGAGACCTGAGTCAGAATGGGCATAGCTCTATAAATAGTGTAATATTTCTCAAAGTATATGTAATTAAAAGAAATGAAAGCCAGAAGAATGTAGTCACCTCCGCGGCAGCAGCAATATCAAACCAACAACATAATATGAGGGTAAATTCAACAATATACTGATAAAAAATGCTGATAACAGCATAACTTGCAATAACTGTACCATTTGAGTAATCTAAGAAAATATCACCTCTTTTTCACCTCAATTATCTTATATTATTGGATAAATTCATTTGACTAAAGTTAAGGTTATAAAGATTTCAATATATGTACCTATAAATATTGGTCAGTAGTTAACCCCCGTATTCTTAAATATCTTTAAATTCCTACTATAATCAGTTAATAAAATGCAACAAAATTTATAACAACCAAAACTTTTTACACTTTCTTAATCTTTACTGAAAACCCAGAAAAATCCCATGAAGGGATTAGAACAAATCTTGCTCAAAATAACAAAAAGCGGGAACTAAACATTTAGTAAGTTAATACTAAGGGGCTGTTCCAGTAGGGCTGTTTGTATAAGTATTTTAGCGTCAATAAAGTCTGCATAAGTACATTTATACCAAGAGGCTATTTGTATGAGTATTTCCAAAATACGTCTTGTCTTTTGCGCCATCAAGTTCTCCATTCATGATTCATGTCAATAATCAGTTTCAAATTGCAATTACATTATATCAATAAATGATCTCTCATACGCTATATTTTTAATATTTTGATGCTATACTATTGTTTGCATACTGGTAGTTAAAAAGCAGGTGCATCCCAAACACAAAGTCAACGTACGAAAACATGTATGTGTAAGACAGGTTGTGTTTTATTTGTTTTGAATGAATTTCATAATAGTAAGTTGATGTTTAAAGGAGGTAGAAGGTTAATCCTGCAAATAGCTTCTTCATTTCCTGATGCCGAGAACGTGAACTCCAAAATTGGTGCCACAAGATAAGTAAGATCTAAAAAAAAGGGGAACATACGTACTATTAAGAGATAAATACACCAAGTGCTATAAATAAAATTTAATACAAACCTTTTGGAGATGAAGTCACATAATAAAGGAGCCCGTAAGTGCAGCTGTGATAACAGTTGCAAAGTTTGAGCAAACAACATGTGGATTAAGAACGTAACCTAAACCCTATTCAATAAATCAAAACACAAACAACACAAATAAAAGAAATTATAAAAAGTAACCTGTTCTTAAGAATAATTAAAAGGAACTACAGATTCAAATATTGGGCAATACCGCTTTCATTATTAGGGTTTGTGAATGATTTTGGATTTTGGTATTGCATTGTTTTAGCAAGGGTGGAATGAAAGCGGTGGGTTACAAATGGTGAAGGTTGGGCCGAATTATGTGTTTATCAGTGATTTCCGGTATAGAATTTGAAAATCAAATCAGGATGCCCAAAATAATGAACATAATACGGGAGAGATTTGAATAGGTATAATTGATTTTGAAAATCAAATATGGAATGGATTGAGAGGGTTGTGAGTAATTTTAGGGAATGATGAGCCGGGTAGTCTAATATCAATAAGGTTTTACAGTGATCTAACAAAACTTGTGTCTTGCTCCACTGGTTTAGACCCTCGTGTGTGGAGATTTAAACCCGAGTTCGAATCTTGCACTTTACATTTTTTTAAATATGTAGTCTGATGTTGCGCCTAGTCATCATTTCCACCTCATCAAATGATGTGCCATGTCAATATTAAAATGTCTAGTCAGCATTAGTGACGTGTCATATGTAGTCCCATATATATGTATAGATTTTCTTTTCAAGTTACATCTTTTAAATTAAATTAAACTATTTTAATATAGTTTAGAGTAAATTGCAAAATTCATCCTTGTGGTTTGTTCAAATTGCACATTTCGTCCTTGTGGTTCATTAAGTGCAAAGATGGTACGTATTTTCTATTGTTACGTGCACTTTTGGTCCTTTATTTTAATCGGCGTTAAGGAGTTTCGTTAATAGTTACACGTTAGCCCTTTTGACTAACGATCGTTGCAACGTTCATATCAGCGCCCATCCTTTACTAGCGGCCGTTTATAATTTAACGTTTTCGTATATTTTTTATACGTTTTCGTTCGTTTTTCTTTGTTTCATCCGTTTTCATACGTTTTTGTCCGTATTTATATGTTTTCGTCCGTTTGTTTATGTTTTCGTCCGTATTTATACGTTTTCGTTTGTTTTTTTACGTTTTTGCCCGTTTCTTTACGTTTTCGTCAGTTTCTATACGTTTCCGTCTGTTTCTATACGTTTTTGCCCGTTTCTTTACGTTTTCGTCCGTTTTTTTACGTCTTCGTCCATTTTTTACGTTTTCGTCCGTCTTTTTACGTTTTCGTCTATTTTTACGTTTTCGCCTCTTTTTTTTACGTTTTCTTCCGTTTCTTTATGTTTTAGTCATACAGAATTTTCGACAGAAAAATTTCGAAAAAAAAATTTGATTTTCTTGACATAATTGCTTTTTCCAATTTTTTTAAAAAAAATTCCAAAATTTTTCTACATAAAATTTTTCAATTTTTTTCCCAATTCTTTTTCAATTTTTTTTGAAAAAGCATTTTTAGAAAAAAATTAGAAAAAAAAAAGTTGAAAAAGAATTTCGAAAAAAAGAACTGGAAAAAAAATTTATGACGAAAACTTTTTATGTCAAAAAAATGTTCGAAAATTTTATCTCGAAATTTTTTTATGACGAAAACGTTAAAAATCATAAGAAAACGTATAAAAACGGACGAAAACGTAAAAAGACAGACGAAAACGTAAAAAGACGAATGAAAACCTAACTAAACGAACGAAAACGTAAAAACGGACGAAAATGTAAACAAACAGACGAAAACGTATAAATAGGGATGAAAACGTAAAAAAAGACGAAAACGTATAAATACGTACGAAAACGTATAAAAACGGACGAAACGTAATAAAGCGGACGAAAACGTATAAAAAACGGACGAAAATGTTAAATTATAAATGGTCGTCAGTAAAGGATGGGCGCTGCAACGGTAAAGGATGAACGCTGCAATGATCGTTAGCCAAAAGGGCTAACGTGTAACTATTAATGGAGCTAACTTAACGCCGGTTAAAATGAAGGAGCAAAAGCGCACGTAACAGTAGAAAATACGTATCATCTTTGCACTTAATGAACTAAAATGACGAAACTTGCAATTTGGCCAAACTACAAGGACGATTTTTGCAATTTACTCTATAGTTTATTGCAAGATTTAGCGTCAAATTTGGTGCATACATTGGAATGATATTTTTTTGCAAGCATATTCTAAAATTATTTTAATTTTTCACTAATATAATGCAAAACTTTAGGGTGCACATTGGAGATAGCTCTAACCCACGTCAAACAACAACCACCAACTATCTATATCCCAATTCCCATCTCCAAATATCCACAAGCTACAAAAAACATGAAAAAAACAACAAACCCATCTCCAAACACGTCTCAGACTCGAAACAAAAACATAACAACACAAGACCTCATATTCGTTCAAAGATCTTAAGTTTTTTTTTTTTTTTTTTTGGTACTTTAAGACTAGACATGCTCACCCGCTCCTTCTCTTTAGACTTTCCTTTAAGTTGTACCCCCAACTTTTTAACTCGTTTCATACAAAGCATGTTATCATTATCATCTTTTCTAAAAGCCATTTATACTTCTCGTTAGTGTTTTAAAACTTAGCTAGTTAACCTTTTATATTAGTTGTGTATCACACAGTTCATGTGTAATTAGTCATGGTGGATCAAGTATCCAACTACCTCTCTGCAAAATCTTTACGAGTGAAGTAGATTGCCGGTAGCCTTTATTTAACTTTGCATATCTAAAGCAAAAAATATTGTACACGTTAATGCAGTGCTCTTTATCTTCATCATACATTAAACAACAAGCATGGGGTGGTTGGTCATGTAGTTTGATAACTTCTGTGTGACATAAAGGTGTGTAGAACACTACATATATTACAGTATAGACTTTAGATTCATCATTTCAAATTCTTTAGTTTCCACGTTAAACTGGAATATTTTTCAAAGATGAAGTTGTTCACATAGCCATACGGCACATTACCTATATATATTATGGCAGCGGGTGTCCTAATATTTTATGGGTGTCTTAATATTTTATTTATATATATACAAAGGGAGCTGCAAACGGTGCATGCCTATTGGTTCCCCCATAAACGTTTTTTTAATACTATAATTTGCTGGGCTTATTTTTAGCCCACTCAAACTTCTGCCTGGCCCGTTTCATTTTTTTTTCGGAATAAATGTTAGCATTGTTTTGTGTTTCTTAAAAATCTGACCCAAGACTTGACCAACTTCTCTCCTCATACTCTTGACCAGCTGATTGAAGCCCACGTTTAGATCTTTAGGTAATATCATCTAAATTTGTACATAGATATTGGATATACGAATTATGGGGTGTATGATGTGCTTATTTACTTTGCATGGTCTTTTTGTTTTTAGCTTTTTGGTTTCTCGTGATTTGTGCTGATTTATGTTCCTTTGTTGCTTGAACTTTTTACTTACAAATCTAGCTGCCTTAATACTCTTGCTTAATAGTTGTTGTTAAGTTTTATGTATCGATGTAGTTAATTTAAACATAAAACACATGTTAATAAAACAAAAATGTTACTATCAAAAGTTAAGAAAACCTTTTGTTACAAAAAATAAAATATAATGACACACACATAAAAACATCGTGCGGAAAAAAGGAATTCAACATGTCCAAAATTGTATAATTTTTTTTAACTGAAAAAAAAAAAGAAAAAAAAAAGTAATAACAGAATACAACAATGTATCACATAAAAAAAAATACAACATCTCAACAAAAACCATAAACGAACGTTAATTGTTAAACGTAAATACACACAAACACTGAACCAAATATATGTTAAGTAAATTGCATGGCAATAGTATAAATAACTTGTTAGAAACCAATAGGGAGTACTATTTGTTCGGCTTAAAAAAACTTAACTAAAATATCAATAAATATCAGCAAATAAGGAGAATGACGTAACCTCATATTTTAACATCTTCCAAGTATTTGTGCCATCTTTTCACTACTACCATAGTCTGATATTATAGCTTATAGATACGTGTCACACTTTGAGTAGATCACATTTATTTTAAAACTCAAATGAAGAAAATAATCCTGCCAATATAGACAGACTGTGCTATCAACCCTCACGAAATGAAAGTAAAGTTGATGCTATCAAGTCAAAGGAATTCAAAGCATAAGACATTGTAAGGGAGGAGGGAGTGGTCACCTAATACCCTAGGTGCCACATCACCTCTATCCAATAAAAACCTTCAACTCAGCTACCCAATTTTACCCTGCTAACTACCCTAAGTGGAGGGTGGTCACTATCTGGATTTTTTTTTCAAGACTAAAAGCCAAAATCTACACACAATTACTGGTCAAAAATGATAGCTCCAACAATTAAAAGACTCGGCTTCCCAAACCGAAATTCATACCCAATTTTGGTACCCTAGGTGGTGGCGGCGGTGTTAC
The DNA here is from genome assembly GCA_022545495.1 of Chrysanthemum lavandulifolium. Classification (NCBI taxonomy): domain Eukaryota; kingdom Viridiplantae; phylum Streptophyta; class Magnoliopsida; order Asterales; family Asteraceae; genus Chrysanthemum; species Chrysanthemum lavandulifolium. The sequence continues at coordinate 3,269,097 of CM040245.1, forward strand.
CGCTCGGGTAAGGGTACCCGAATCCCTTACCCGTGCCCACTCCCTCCTCCCTAAGGACGTATAGTAAATGAGATTTGCTCACTGAAGCCATAAATATACGAGTTTGATAATATGGTAAATAGTATATCATCTTTATTTTATTTTTATTTTTATTATTATTTTTTTAACCATGATTTAATTAAGACAAAAGCTCTCTAGCAAAGTGCTAGAAGAAAAATTACAAAGGCAAATTAAACACAAGGTAATCAGCAACAACAATCATTATAATCCAATATTATGAAGAAAAAAAATAGCTTTGATTTAAAAGGGATCAACAACAAATGTTTTGAAAACCGGGTTTATAATCGACCCGGTCGAGTCACCGGTCATCGGGTCGACCGGTTCAACCGCTGAGTCAACCCGATTTTTCATTTAAAAATAAAAAATAACCAGGTCAACCGGTTAACCCGGTCAGGTCGACCCGATTTTTAAAACACTGTCAACAACTTCAGAATTGTCAAAAAATCTTAAAACCGATTCACCGTCATCATTGTAACTTGTTAAATAACAAACATATACACACAAGGCAACATTAAAAAAATTCATGTTACGACAAATGAGTTAAAGAAGTCATAGCACGAAGATATATTTCCATCACTGCATAAGTTATCTCTTCTTTGACTTAGGAATAGAAGTATTTGTGTATCTATAAACTGGAATAGTTGAATCTCAAACCCTTATATATATCTCGAAAGAAATTTAGTGAGCAAGTTCATGCTTCATATATGTTTTGGGAGTTGTCATGATCTTTTTGTTGTTCTTGGCTCATACTAATAGTCTATTGGAGTTTGTAACCTTTTTGGTGTTTTGGTTTTTTTCATTAACTTCGCGTTGAGAAAAGAAGGTGAAGGATTTTAGGAGAAACCGTCAATGAGCATTATCTTTGTTTCTAAAACTTAAAAGTACACAAATTTTGAGCTTTGGTAACAATTTTCATAGGATTATATGAGAAAGGTTAGCTTGTCATTAGACATATGGGGCATGTAAAGAAGTTTTAGGAGAATTTTAGCAGACCTACAATATTGTGCCCACTAATTTGGCCATCAAGACAACACCCCAACTATGTGAATTATTAGCATGTGTCATGAGTGCTCATCAGATTAGTTTTACGTTTGCCGCTTCTCGTCTCTTCTATAACCACAACTCGCATCTTGCGTGATCTTTTCGCTATATATACTCCAATATGATTGTATAAGAAATGTTATGTAACATATGCTAATAGCGTTGAAGCTCATTCTGGTTGAAGTTAGACTGGATTTGTTAACTTAGATCTAATCTATATGAGTCAACCCTAAACCGACTCTCCTCTTTGGCGACAAAAGAAAAATTCAAACCCTAACATCCTGCAAATCGATCCTCTTTTAAACTCTAATTAGATTGTGTCTACAGCTATTTGATTACATTGGTAATTAATTTGTTAATTACTTTTATTTTCTGATCGCTATAGGTGTTTTCTGTTAGGGTTTTGTTAATCGTTTTTTAGGGTTTCGTTTTGGTTTTTTTGTTTCGCTGCGTGGTTTACTGATTGTGCACCTTCAAGACTCCTAATTAAGCATTCAAATTATCACCATACGATGGAGGTTGGTTAGTTTATTGGGGCGTTTTATCTTTTGCTTGGTTCGATTATATGGTTGCTGCTGGTGTAATTGCTTTGTGTGCCTATTGATTCATTGTTTGTGGGTTTCTTGTGATGGAGAGAGGGTTTTTTAACAAAGATGGTTCTTCGAGTAAGGCTAATTCTAAAGCCACCAACGTGGATGGAAAAGAGAGTGAAAGTAGGTCGCCTAAAGCTACCTCTACAGCCACCAACTTGGCCGATCAAGTTGGCGTGGATATTAATGCCTTGGAAGCTAGGTTTAAACGCCTTAAAGATCAACATGGATGTGATGTTGATCCTACTGTTGTCGAACCACGTATAGCTGCTAGGGTTTTGCGAAACCCTAGCACTCACGATGGTAATCTGGGTATGGAGAATTCGTTTGAGTCTGTATGGGGTACCACCAATCTGGAGAACACAAGTTGCAGGGATACGATTTTTGGTGGGTTGGATTCGAACATGGGGAGCACTAGCCATGGTAAACCGAATATTTCTAAGGAGGATCTTGCCCCTAAAGTGGTCAATGCTTCTAATTCTGGTTTTACTGTTACGGTTGATACGGTTTCTGGCACGTCTAACATGGACCAAACTGACCCATGGGCGGAACCTAGGGTGGGGATTGAAAGTAATTACGGTCCCAACGTGGTAAATGCTTCTACTTCGAGTCCTAACGTGATTGGTAGTGTAACTAACGGCGAGGTCATTTGCTAATGTGTTAAACCCGAACGTGTCTCTAGGAAAGTTAATTTTCGTGCCTTGGTGAATGAGACGCGCATCGATAATCATGATACGGTGCTTCAAGGTCGCTATGGAGGTGTATTCAACCGGTGTGAAAATACACTTGTTGGCTTCTTTGTTGGCAAGAATGTTGCTTTTCATTTGGTTAAGAACTACGCTCCAACACGTGGGGTAAGTTTGCTTTTCGAAACTAATGAAGAATGATGATGGTGTTTTCCTCTTTAAATTCGATTCTAAAGAGGGTGTTGAGAATGTTCTTCAACGGGCCCTTGGATTATTCACAATTCTCCTCTCATTCTCACTAGATGGACTCGATGTGCTATTGTCTAAAAGTGAGGTAACTAAAGTTCCGTTTGGATTAAATTGCATAATGTTCCATTACTTGCATATTCGTAAGATGGGTTGAGCTTAATTGCTATTCAGTGGGTAAGCCGATTATGTTAGATGCTTTTACAAGTTCCATGTGTGTTGATTCATGGGGTCGTATTAGTTTTGCACGTGCTCTTGTGGAATTATCATCTGATTTTGAGCTTAAACATGTGGTGACTATGGCGATCCCTAACAAGGACGATAGTGGTTTTACTACGGCAAGTATAAAGGTGGAATATGAATGGAAGCCGCCACACTGTTCGGAATGTAAAGTATTTGGGCATGATACTGCTTGTTGTCTTAAGAGTATTATGGAGAATAATGATGTTCCCCCCACCTCTAATGTGGATGAACCTGATGATGGTTTTAAGGTGGTGCAGAATCGGAAAGCCAAACCTAAAGGTACGAAGATGACTGGTGGTATTAATATGGGTAAGGGTCCTAGATTTGCACCTAGGAAGCAGGTATATGTTGCAAAGACGAAGACACCGCAATGCGAGTGGTATTGCTAAAGATACACCAATTACTACGCCAAACTCTTTTGGGACTCTTGAGGTGGAAGATGACTCGGGCATCCCAAGTATTGTGGCCGATTCTTCTACTAAAACGGTGAAGACTAGGAAGTCTTCGGTACTACTAAGGAAGCGGTATTGATGGCTCTCGGGAAGGACCTTGGTGAGGCGCCTAAGCCTCCTGAGAATGGGACTTCTTCACGCCAAGCTTGTGAGTGATTCAATGGGATCAATGGATGTTGGTTCTACTCCCATAGTCGAGAAAATTGGTAAGCTTGAAAAGCTAATTATTGATGGGAAAGCTACTCTTGTGGATGATGATGGTCAACCTATTCCGTCTACCTCTTCTATTAAGAGAGTCAACCCTTTTTCTAAAGTGGGAGAGATTGTGGTGTCTGATTCTGAAGATGAGGTTGTTGCTAACCCATTTGATGACCTGTTAATATTTTTGGTGGTGGCCACGAGTTTGAAGATGAATATGATGACTATGACTTCGACGACTATGCGAAACAGGTTCGTGATCTTCCAGGGAATTTGGATTCCTTTAATGCCATGTATGGCACAAAGTTTCAAGGTACTAGGAAGTAATTTTATTTTGTTGTGTCATATGTTATCATTTGAGTAGTGGTTTGTTTTCTTGTTTAGAGAATATGAAGTATCTTGTTATGTAAGCTTTATGCCTATGTAATGGGCTGAGATATGGGACTTCACTCATATCCATAGTACTTAAACGTTTATTTGGTTAATATATTTACCAGGGTGCAAGATTACTCCCCTTTACCCAAAAAAAAAGACTGGATTTGTTAACTTTGCCAGACATAATTAGAAAAGGTCCTTAATTGTGAAGGAAGTTCTTTTACAGTGTTCAAAAAAGCAGAAGTAATGGCAGTAAAACTGTAAAAGTGAAAAAAGAGAAAATAAAACGGTGTTTGATGACTTGATTCTATGTTACTCCATTGGATGCAAAAAATATTAATGAAAGTAACATTGAATTCCTTCTATTATACGTACAATATGCATTTACTGTCTGATTGAGACGTCTTTTTAACTTTCATGCGTACACACATAGTTTTACGTATATTGACCATCTTTAACGTGTTGATCAATATCTAGTAAATGAACAAATAATATAAATGACTCGAAGCTCGATCAAAGTTTAGTTAGATGGTTACTTAAAAAGTTAATTATGTAACAGGACTAAATTCTGGTTTTCGTCACTATGGTACAAAATAAATCTTGCCAAACGAAAACATTTGCATGGATCTGTCGTTAGATTTTTTTTGCATACTCTTGCATGGATGCTGTAAACGAAGGGCAAAGTTTGTATTTGACACTCGATCTTTATATTTTCATCATATTTATTGTCACATGTTAACTGATACATATTGATCAAAAGTTTATACCGTAACTTATTACGAAACTTATTCAAAATATTCATATTGCCACAATGTCACACATAAAAGGTTGAAAACCAATTGTTTCTAGCATCTTGCTAGTTTTTTAATTTAACTTGCCGTTCTAAAAAGAGATAAAAGTTGAAAATCAATGGTTTCGTGGCTAATCAAGTTTGTTGAAAATAAGCATAAACATTAATTAATGCATTTTTTCATAGCACCAAACGTTAATTAAAGCATAAACATAGATGTTTAGACAGAAAATAAAATCATACATATTTGATTTAATCCCATAAAAGGAAAGAAAAAGATAAAAATACACTCTTATTAGCAAGGTACATAAGTCAACACCATGAGCCTCTAGCACCCAGGCAACCCTACTCGGGTACGATCTAGCCAATGAGTTCGTTTACGAGCATCTTCATCCTATGTCTCCATGTCTTTATACCAAGTTCAGGGTCGGGCATATCGATGACCTTATCATCGTCCGCAGTCCTCATTCTCATCTGCACGTTGACCATATAATCATCCGTGGAAATGTTTTTCAACGACCACAATAACAAAGTTGCACCGAACCTAGCAGAATCACAACAATCATGAAGGAAACGAGCAAAATGACCGGATCGTTCCTTCCTTGCACTCGGTGCATCATGAAAGACCCACCAACCGCAACAAGAAATGACCGTCCTAAAACCATCAAAAAGTTCTTACACTTGAAGTACTTGTTTTGAGTACTTGCAAAAAAAAGCAACAGTGAAGCGGCACCATTGTATGCGAGAGCATACTTCACCGTCTTTCTTCAAAGAACGATCTTCAATCTTTCGAAGAAGGAAACACCGAATGTGAGAAAGAGTAAGAATGTTAGCTTTAATCCAAAGGCGTTGATCGACCTAATCTCAAGCTAAATCGACAAGAAAAAAAAGGGATAAGAATAGAAGTTAACTATAGAACAACTAAGATTGCAAAAGCACTTTGTACGTTAAACTGTTAAACACTCACTCCGCAGCATGAAGCCACTCTTCAATATATTTTATATATAAACAGTGCACTTCACGACGGGCATCTTCATCTTCGGTCTTCCCACTTGAGGTGGTTTCTCTATCCAGTTCATAATAACATTGAATAGTTCATTCATTATTTCCCAACAACCAAAAACGACATTTAGATTTAATAGACTACTTACCCTTTAAAGACGCTGCATAAGTTGAGTTTTAAATTGACGTACACCACGTCCAGAAGACTTGATAGGAGCGACCTGCAATAAACCATCAACAAAGATTTAGAACAAAATTGAGAGCCTATTGTGGATGTACACCCAACCTATTACCCAACTGTTGAACAGATCACATAATAAGGCCTAAATCACATGTCACGTTATAACACATTTTCCTCGATACAAACTAACAGCCCGATAAAAACAGTTTATTTCAGAGTATAACACATAAAATAACCAATAAATTCCGTAAAAATATCTTTGTACATTATCAAATTCATTCCTTAACCCCAGAAAATACTTAGCCCTAATTATTAAACCAAAACAAAAACCGAAAAAATAAACAACGACATGCAATTTCCATGGCATTTTAAAAAAGAGATAATGAGAGTTATACCTGCCATTTAAACAGAGGAACCATGGTCGAAAAACATGTAACGTCGTCATCTCTAAGAAAACATCGACTAAATGAACCACAAAACCAATGAATCCAACTTTGATCAACATGAGCCAATGCCAGCAAGAGCAGATCTAAGAAATCATGAGAAGGCAGTTAGAAACAAAGATAGCAGATCTAAGAAATCATTGAGAAGGCAGTTAGAAAAAAGGTTCGAGCCTTAAGATTTGAGCTCGAGCTGGGCTCGTGGTATGATATATAAAGCTCGAGCTCAGCTCGTTTGTTATGTGTAAAAAAACTGCTTTACGTGTTCTCGAGCTCGTTTATTAGTTTTGAGCTCGTTAGTATATACATAATAGCTTCATGCTTGTTTATTTTTTCTATTTATTTGCTTTTGTCAAATACATATAAAGAAGCAAAGATGAGAACTTAAATATTTTGCTACTGAATCCAAGTTTTAATGTCTTAGTCTGCTAAAAAGTAAACATCAGCAGCGTGGCCTTTTGTATAACCACATCCTTTTAAAGCAAATAGGTTTAACTAACTACTAATAACATCTCCAAACAACAAACACAAATAAACTTAAAGGATCTCTGTTTGTTCTACATATTTACAGATCTTTATAGATCTTGAATGTTAGAACTAAACCCATCATCGAAATATTAAAGAACGAAGAAAAGCAAGGACGTTTCGTTCAAAGAAACACGAAAACAAAACATGCAATACCCTACCTTAGAAGATCTTGAAGCCAAACTGAAGCGTAAACGGGTTGTGGTTTGTTTGATTGTGTTCGGATTGTATCAGAAACAAGGCAAGGGGTTTTGTTTATGTTTAGATTGTTTGATGAGAAGTATGTTTAGGAGTTGTGGATCCGGTTTATCACATGGAGAAAGAAAGAATATTTGTGGGTGCTGTACGTCTACAAAGAAGTGAGATGTTAAAATTATATGAGTGAATTTTATACTAGATTGTAACATTATATGCTGAAAACTAAAAGCTAGTCTTTATAACAATATTAAAATTATGTGAGTGAATTTTATACGTAGTAGTTTGTGATTAAATATGTCGACATAAAGATGCCAACTTGGTAACTAGTATGAGATTTCACTTGATATTTTGAAAGTTGAATATTGTATATTGAGATTCGTGCAAAGCGTGTATCGACTCATATGCAAATGTCTCTCAGACTGCAAAACTTATGACATACAAACTTTGTCAACGTAATACCTTGACGACCATGCGGATTTGGTAGCATCAGTATGAACAAATTTTCATAATTTCACCATATTGGTAAGAATTGGTTATGAACTAGATAAATTTTAAAGTGCAACTTTCATATGTTTTCTCAGGTAAGTTTGGAGTATTAATCAAAGTGAAATATGTAAAAGTACTAGTGGTGTTTATGTACGCATGTAGTACGGCATGGAAAAGTGATAAAACTTAAGACCATATATATATATATGTGTTTTGTTTATATGGCATGTGCCCAAAGAAGCTGAAAGCCAATTTCCTGTTGAGGCCATCATTTTCCTTTTTCTCAGCTTGGCGATTTTAGTCTTTATGTTAGTTCCGTTTCATATGTAAATCGCGTGATGTCTATGGTTTTTTTAGTCACTGATGCCTCGCAAGTTTACAATTAGCTTCTCGTTACAAAAACCAAAGGGGTATATAGAACAATCGTAACTCTGATATGCTTATTTCTATTACTTGGAAGTTTGAGTTCAAAGTTATCGGCTACAGCAAATGATTTATGTAACTGAACAACCATTACTTTAGCAAGACATACTCAGCAAATTTAACATAGATTTTTAGTTTCATTGTAACTTAAACTAAAAGCATCTATCGTACTTTTGTCGTATAAAGATGCCAATTAAGTGATTAACATGTGGTTCAACTTGTAATATTACAAAATAAAAACACTATAATCGTGTTTATTCGGTTAATCTTTTCTCATTATGTGTAATTAAGTTTTCAATTGAAACTTTAATTTAGCTAAATTTATATGTGTCAACGTAAAAAAGTTAAGTACTAGTTGTGGGTATGGAGAATGGGTCGTAAAAATGGGGTGTAAGTACGTATGTAGTACAAGAGAGTTGTCAATTTTGTATCAATACTATTACACCTTTCATTTTAGGAACCCTCCTCAAGTTGATAGCTCTCACGACACCAATCTACAAATTTTCCAATTGTTCTTGCTTGCATTTTTGTTGCCCGTTGAAATAGTTTTGAGTATCGACTTGAAGCTCCACATGACCAATTGGATACAATAGCAAAACCAAACCAATAGAGTAGCCATTTGCATGGTGTGGTTTAAACCTTGAGTAACTGAGTAAGTTTGGATGGTTCCTTTACCTATTGATCCAAATAAACACCCGACTAGAAGCTATCAACAAGTATGTTACTAATGTTAGCAATATGTCGAAATTACGAGACTTGACATGTTTCAGATAGTGTACTTTGGAGGCGACTCAAGAAAACATATAGAAAATAATCAAAAAGAACTTTGAATAAGTAAAGCAAATTCAGCAAAACTAGCACACACTTATAACGTTGTAACTTTTAGAGACTCTGGAGTGCAGTGGTCTCAAACTCGTCTTGCTCGTGCCAAAGCTACGTCGTAGCTTTTGAGTTTGGCACAGAAAGTGTTTGGCACCACATTTCTGGGTATCCGTTGGCACCGTAATTTACGGTGCAAACTCAATTTTTTTTTTTATTTTTATAAAATTCAAAACAATATATCCTAAAATTACTTTATTCATAAAAAAACATTACAAGAAATAAAAAACAATAAACTTAAAAACATAACATAACTATTCTTGTGAATATTTTGCCCGGATCCGTGCTTGTTGGGCCATCGGATTGCGCGTTCATCGGATCGGCGTGCTTGTGTCCATAGATAGCACCCGCATATCTTGGCTATCCTTTGAGTTTCGATTAAATCGACCGCCGAGACTCCCGCTCAAGAACATCTTGCTTCATTTTCGCTCCAACTCGTATTGTTTTCCATCATTTGTGAAAACATTTCGGGTTTGAACCGAACTGCGGTCGAGTTAGACGAACGTTGGCTCTTTGCGATCCGGTACACCCCGTCCGGCCTTGGCAATGCGTCGGGTCCAAAATGCTCGGGATCCTCTTCCGTAACCCGAAGACGATTACGTCTTGCATTTGTTGAGTCCGGATTTTTCCACTTATGCTTGTCCTTCATAAACTTCCAAGCCGACGAATGTTTAAAATCGTCATGATATCGTTTGTACAAAGTGTGGCAACGTTCCATGAAATCCATATCGTTCTCCCCACTCATAACAGTCGTTTCATTCACAATCGAATTAAACTTCCCGACACAACGATTCATCGGAGTCCACTTTCCGGTAAGCATGTTCTTGGTACGAGTTACAAACTTTTGTTTTTTTGCTTCCTTGTTGTAAGCTTCCAAAACTTTATACCAAAACGTTTCATTACCTTGATCCGCACCGACTTTTGGATCCTCGGATACTTCAATGTAAGTTTGCGCCAAAAGTAGTTCTTCTTGGTCGGTCCATGCGTTACGCGATCGTTCTTTGGTCTCGGCTTCCTCTTGGTTGTTGGTTGCTTTTTTCGTTTTCTTTGCCTTCGCGGTTCCTTCATTTTGTTTTTTGGACGTGGGGTCGGGATGACCGCTTCCTCTTCGGATTCGGATTCGTCAACAAGGTGGAACGATTGGTGGGACGATCTTGGTTGTGATTCGTTTTGTTGTTGTTGTTGTTGCATTTTCCATTGAGAAAACAAAGCGTATTCTTCGGGATTAACGCATGAGTTTTGTTGAGAAAACGAAGGAAAATATTGTTGTTGGGTGTTCGGATTCGGATTCGGATTCGAAGACGAACCGATCATTTGGTTCGATGGATCGTTAAGCATTCGATTGATCCAAGGGTGTTGTTGGGATTCATTTTCTTGAAAAATATTGAAGTTGAGATGTATTTGAAGTGTGTGTGAAGTGGTATTAGTGATAAGGTTTATATAGGATTTGAAAGTGGGTAAAAGTGGTAAAAAGAGGCCAAAATATCAAAAATCATAAAACTAGCCGTTTGCAACGGCTATATTTTGAATGCAACCGCTACTTTTTCAAAAAAAAAAAAAAAAAAAAAAAAAAAAAAAGCGTTGGTCGCTAAGTTTGGCGCGAGAGTTTAGGCGTGTGCCAGTGATCTTGTAGAAACAGCGTCGCGCAAACTCGTTGGCACCAAGCTTGGCACCACCGTACCTCCTGCTCTTAGGAATAGAATATGGATTTTTATAGACAAATTGTTTTCATCATCATATACGTTCTTTTATTATTTTCATATCTTAATCGTCATTGTGTTTTGACCTTTAACCACCAACTCTTTTTTAACAAGCTTATCATGAGTTAATGTATTTTAAATGTATCTTATTTGTCACAAATTTCAGATATGTGTAACAATTTCTTTTTATTTATTTATTTATTTATATTTTTTTGCAAATTCATATATTAAACTTTCAATAATCGTCGACTTTAATGTATTTTTGGACCATTTTACCCATCCCAATAAAAGGAGTCTTAATAAATTGAAGAGTAAAATGGTCCAAGATACACCAAAGTGACGAGTTTTAAAGTTTAGTACATAATTTAAAAAAAAAAGTTTGTTACACATAATTTGTAACAAGTAAGATACATTTTAAATCATTAAATTTCAACTTATCATTATATCGACTAAGTCAAGGTAGTGATAACGGTGGTGAGTGTTTGAAAGTTGGAAAAGCTTATCGTTATAGAATCAACAGTTTTTAAGGAAACGTCATCTTAAATTCGCAATCTATAATGTCTCGGAAACAAGCTCTTTCGATTGTCACTTGTTATTAATATGCCTAAATAAAGGAATAAGATAGAAGTTATATATTCAAAATAAAACGAATCACAAAGAAATCATGATCGATTAATGTAACTGGTATTGTGATAAAAATAATTTCAAATTGCATTTTCGGTTTGTTAGCTTATATAAAAAAATCAATACAATAAGTTCTCATTTGAAATAATTTACGCTAATTTCTGTTGTGATTTGCATTAATTGCTACTAGCCTATAAAGATTCTTATTTTGTGAGAGAAATGGTATCTAGCATCGTATGTTTTGTAAAGTTTTGGAATTTTATAATATTCACCAAAAGTTACTGTTCTAGCCATAAACATTTTGCATTTTACATCGTATGTAGTATATACAAAGTTTTTAACACTTTTGGGCGTGGACTTATGCACACGTACAAAAAATAAATAATAAAATAAAGGCTAACTAATTGAGTTTATAGTTGTAGAAGTGTGGTAAGTTTCAAGCTAAGAGCTTAAGAAGTAAAAAAAAAAAAAAAGTAGTATAAATGAGCTTATCAATGTAAGTGGACTGGTTTTACCCATTCATCCAAAACTAGTCAAAAGCTTTAACAAAATGTAATAATTAAGCTCATAAACTACACAAGGAAGCTTACCAAAACACATCCCTTTATAGTTAACTTGTGACTGCCAATAAATAATGAGAAGATGCTTGGGTTAACTTACTTATGAGATTATGGACTTATTAAAACTATTGTAACAATATATGTTATTTAGCTTGAGACATTATAACTCCATTAGCAAAATGTGAGAAACGATGTATACTTTAATTAATATAGTCAGATTTCAAGTATCAATAATAAAATGAACAGTAATTAAATGACAGAAAATTAAATAACAGACAGCAAGGAGTAGAAGCAAAAGAAAGACACTATGTAACGATAAGAAAATAAAAGCAGTAAAGGTCAGTCAAGGCTCGTGTTTAACACGATTCCCTTAAAACAGACCCGCTGTCTGTTTCCCACGGTACAATGTCCAAAGCTGTTGTACAACCGGACTTGACAAAACTTGTCTGAAAGATCACGGAAGCAAAACTTGTCTGAAAGATCACGAAAACATTCCATATGCTTCAGTTGTAGGCAATTTACTCTATCTACAAACTTGCACTAGACCCGACATCAGTTTTGCGATCGGGATGCTCAATAGATATCAAAGTAATCCTGGTATTCATCACTGGAAAGCTGCAAAGAAAGTATTGAGATATCTTCAAGGAACAAAGGATTACATGCTTACTTATAAAAGGTCTAATCACTTAGAAGTGGTTGGATATGCTAATTTTGATTATGTTGTAACCTTTTTGGTGTTTTGGTTTTTTTCATTAACTTCGCGTTGAGAAAAGAAGGTGAAGGATTTTAGGAGAAACCGTCAATGAGCATTATCTTTGTTTCTAAAACTTAAAAGTACACAAATTTTGAGCTTTGGTAACAATTTTCATAGGATTATATGAGAAAGGTTAGCTTGTCATTAGACATATGGGGCATGTAAAGAAGTTTTAGGAGAATTTTAGCAGACCTACAATATTGTGCCCACTAATTTGGCCATCAAGACAACACCACAACTATGTGAATTATTAGCATGTGTCATGAGTGCTCATCAGATTAGTTTTACGTTTGCCGCTTCTCGTCTCTTCTATAACCACAACTCGCATCTTGCGTGATCTTTTCGCTATATATACTCCAATATGATTGTATAAGAAATGTTATGTAACATATGCTAATAGCGTTGAAGCTCATTCTGGTTGAAGTTAGACTGGATTTGTTAACTTAGATCTAATCTATATGAGTCAACCCTAAACCGACTCTCTCATCTTTGGCGACAAAAAGAAAAATTCGAAACCCTAACATCCTGCAAATCGATCCTCTTTTAAACTCTAATTAGATTGTGTCTACAGCTATTTGATTACATTGGTAATTACTTTGTTAATTACTTTTATTTTCTGATCGCTATAGGTGTTTTCTGTTAGGGTTTTGTTAATCGTTTTTTAGGGTTTCGTTTTGGTTTTTTGTTTCGCTGCGTGGTTTACTGATTGTGCACCTTCAAGACTCCTAATTAAGCATTCAAATTATCACCATACGATGGAGGTTGGTTAGTTTATTGGGGCGTTACGTATAAACCCTAACTTTCAGTTAGGGTTTTATCTTTTGCTTGGTTCGATTATATGGTTGTTGCTGGTGTAATTGCTTTGTGTGCCTATTGATTCATTGTTTGTGGGTTTCTTGTGATGGAGAGAGGGTTTTTTAACAAAGATGGTTCTTCGAGTAAGGCTAATTCTAAAGCCACCAACGTGGATGGAAAAGAGAGTGAAAGTAGGTCGCCTAAAGCTACCTCTACGACCCACCAACTTGGCGATCAAGTTGGCGTGGATATTAATGCCTTGGAAGCTAGGTTTAACGCCTTAAAGATCAACATGGATGTGATGTTGATCCCATCGTTGTCGAACCATCGATAGTGCTAGGGTTTTGCGAAACCCTAGCACTCACGATGGTAACTGGGTATGGAGAATTCGTTTGAGTCTGTATGGGTACCACCAACTGGAGAACACAAGTTGCAGGGATACGATTTTTGGTGGGTTGGATTCGAACATGGGGAGCACTAGCCATGGTAAACCGAATATTTCTAAGGAGGATCTTGCCCCTAAAGTGGTCAATGCTTCTAATTCGGTTTTACTGTTACGGTTGATACGGTTTCTGGCACGTCTAACATGGACCAAACGACCCATGGGCGGAACCTAGGGTGGGGATTGAAAGTAATTCGGTCCCAACGTGGTAAATGCTTCTACTTCGGTCCTAACGTGATTGGTAGTGTAACTAACGGTGAGGTCATTTGCTAATGTGTTAAACCCGAACGTGTCTCTAGGAAAGTTAATTTTCGTGCCTTGGTGAATGAGGCGCGCATCGATAATCATGATACGGTGCTTAGAAGGCTGCTATGGAGGTGTATTCAACGGTGTGAAAATACACTTGTTGGCTTCTTTGTTGGCAAGAATGTTGCTTTTCATTTGGTTAAGAACTACGTCTCAACACGTGGGGTAAGTTTGCTTTTCGAAACTAATGAAGAATGATGATGGTGTTTTCCTCTTTAAATTCGATTCTAAAGAGGTGTTGAGAATGTTCTTCAACGGGCCCTTGGATTATTCACAATTCTCCTCTCATTCTCACTAGATGGACTCGATGTGCTATTGTCTAAAAGTGAGGTAACTAAAGTTCCGTTTGGATTAAATTGCATAATGTTCCATTACTTGCATATTCGTAAGATGGGTTGAGCTTAATTGCTATTCAAGTGGGTAAGCCGATTATGTTAGATGCTTTACAAGTTCCATGTGTTGATTCATGGGGTCGTATTAGTTTTGCACGTGCTCTTGTGGAATTATCATCGATTTTGAGCTTAAACATGTGGTGACTATGGCGATCCCTAACAAGGACGATAGTGGTTTTACTACGGCAAGTATAAAGGTGGAATATGAATGGAAGCCGCCACATCGTTCGAATGTAAAGTATTTGGGCATGATCTTGCTTGTTGTCTTAAGAGTATTATGGAGAATAATGATGTTCCCCACCTCTAATGTGGATGAACCCGATGATGGTTTTAAGGTGGTGCGATCGGAAAGCCAAACCTAAAGGTACGAAGATGGTGGTGGTATTTATATGGGTAAGGGTCCTAGATTTGCACCTAGGAAGCAGGTATATGTTGCAAAGACGAAGACACCGACAGCTGCTAGTGGTATTGCTAAAGATACACCAATTACTACGTCAAACTCTTTTGGGACTCTTGAGGTGGAAGATGACTCGGGCATCCCAAGTATTGTGGCTGATTCTTCTACTAAAACGGTGAAGACTGGGAAGTCTTCTGGTACTACTAAGGAAGCAGGTATTGATGGCTCTCGGGAAGGACCTTGGTGAGGCGTCTAAGCCTCCTGAGAATGGGACTTCTTCACGCCAAGCTTGTGAGTGATTCAATGGGATCAATGGATGTTGGTTCTACTCCCATAGTCGAGAAAATTGGTAAGCTTGAAAAGCTAATTATTGATGGGAAAGCTACTCTTGTGGATGATGATGGTCAACCTATTCCGCCTACCTCTTCTATTAAGAGAGTCAACCCTTTTTCTAAAGTGGGAGAGATTGTGGTGTCGATTACAAGATGAGGTTGTTGCTAACCCATTTGATGACTGTTAATATTTTTGGTGGTGGCCACGAGTTTGAAGATGAATATGATGACTATGACTTGACGACTATCGAAACAGGTTCGTGATCTTCCGGAATTTGGATTCCTTTAATGCCATGTATGGCACAAAGTTTCAAGGTACTAGGAAGTAATTTTATTTTGTTGTGTCATATGTTATCATTTGAGTAGTGGTTTGTTTTCTTGTTTAGAATATGAAGTATCTTGTTATGTAAGCTTTATCCTATGTAATGGGGTGAGATATGGGACTTCACTCATATCCATAGTACTTAAACGTTTATTTGGTTAATATATTTACTAGGGTGCAAGATTACTCCCCTTTACCCAAAAAAAAAGACTGGATTTGTTAACTTTGCCAGACATAATTAGAAAAGGTCCTTAATTGTGAAGGAAGTTCTTTTACAGTGTTCAAAAAAGCAGAAGTAATGGCAGTAAAACTGTAAAAGTGAAAAAAGAGAAAATAAAACGGTGTTTGATGACTTGATTCTATGTTACTCCATTGGATGCAAAAAATATTAATGAAAGTAACATTGAATTCCTTCTATTATACGTACAATATGCATTTACTGTCTGATTGAGACGTCTTTTTAACTTTCATGCGTACACACATAGTTTTACGTATATTGACCATCTTTAACGTGTTGATCAATATCTAGTAAATGAACAAATAATATAAATGACTCGAAGCTCGATCAAAGTTTAGTTAGATGGTTACTTAAAAAGTTAATTATGTAACAGGACTAAATTCTGGTTTTCGTCACTATGGTACAAAATAAATCTTGCCAAACGAAAACATTTGCATGGATCTGTCGTTAGATTTTTTTTGCATACTCTTGCATGGATGCTGTAAACGAAGGGCAAAGTTTGTATTTGACACTCGATCTTTATATTTTCATCATATTTATTGTCACATGTTAACTGATACATATTGATCAAAAGTTTATACCGTAACTTATTACGAAACTTATTCAAAATATTCATATTGCCACAATGTCACACATAAAAGGTTGAAAACCAATTGTTTCTAGCATCTTGCTAGTTTTTTAATTTAACTTGCCGTTCTAAAAAGAGATAAAAGTTGAAAATCAATGGTTTCGTGGCTAATCAAGTTTGTTGAAAATAAGCATAAACATTAATTAATGCATTTTTTCATAGCACCAAACGTTAATTAAAGCATAAACATAGATGTTTAGACAGAAAATAAAATCATACATATTTGATTTAATCCCATAAAAGGAAAGAAAAAGATAAAAATACACTCTTATTAGCAAGGTACATAAGTCAACACCATGAGCCTCTAGCACCCAGGCAACCCTACTCGGCCACGATCTAGCCAATGAGTTCGTTTACGAGCATCTTCATCCTATGTCTCCATGTCTTTATACCAAGTTCAGGGTCGGGCATATCGATGACCTTATCATCGTCCGCAGTCCTCATTCTCATCTGCACGTTGACCATATAATCATCCGTGGAAATGTTTTTCAACGACCACAATAACAAAGTTGCACCGAACCTAGCAGAATCACAACAATCATGAAGGAAACGAGCAAAATGACCGGATCGTTCCTTCCTTGCACTCGGTGCATCATGAAAGACCCACCAACCGCAACAAGAAATGACCGTCCTAAAACCATCAAAAAGTTCTTACACTTGAAGTACTTGTTTTGAGTACTTGCAAAAAAAAGCAACAGTGAAGCGGCACCATTGTATGCGAGAGCATACTTCACCGTGCTTTCTTCCAAAGAACGCATCTTCAATCTTTCGAAGAAGGAAACACCGAATGTGAGAAAGAGTAAGAATGTTAGCTTTAATCCAAAGGCGTTGATCGACCTAATCTCAAGCTAAATACGACAAGAAAAAAAAAAGGGATAAGAATAGAAGTTAACTATAGAACAACTAAGATTGCAAAAGCACTTTGTACGTTAAACTGTTAAACACTCACTCCGCAGCATGAAGCCACTCTTCAATATATTTTATATATAAACAGTGCACTTCACGACGGGCATCTTCATCTTCGGTCTTCCCACTTGAGGTGGTTTCTCTATCCAGTTCATAATAACATTGAATAGTTCATTCATTATTTCCCAACAACCAAAACGACATTTAGATTTAATAGACTACTTACCCTTTAAAGACGCTGCATAAGTTGAGTTTTAAATTGACGTACACCACGTCCAGAAGACTTGATAGGAGCGACCTGCAATAAACCATCAACAAAGATTTAGAACAAAATTGAGAGCCTATTGTGGATGTACACCCAACCTATTACCCAACTGTTGAACAGATCACATAATAAGGCCTAAATCACATGTCACGTTATAACACATTTTCCTCGATACAAACTAACAGCCCGATAAAAACAGTTTATTTCAGAGTATAACACATAAAATAACCAATAAATTCCGTAAAAATATCTTTGTACATTATCAAATTCATTCCTTAACCCCAGAAAATACTTAGCCCTAATTATTAAACCAAAACAAAAACCGAAAAAATAAACAACGACATGCAATTTCCATGGCATTTTAAAAAAGAGATAATGAGAGTTATACCTGCCATTTAAACAGAGGAACCATGGTCGAAAAACATGTAACGTCGTCATCTCTAAGAAAACATCGACTAAATGAACCACAAAACCAATGAATCCAACTTTGATCAACATGAGCCAATGCCAGCAAGAGCAGATCTAAGAAATCATGAGAAGGCAGTTAGAAACAAAGATAGCAGATCTAAGAAATCATTGAGAAGGCAGTTAGAAAAAAGGTTCGAGCCTTAAGATTTGAGCTCGAGCTGGGCTCGTGGTATGATATATAAAGCTCGAGCTCAGCTCGTTTGTTATGTGTAAAAAAACTGCTTTACGTGTTCTCGAGCTCGTTTATTAGTTTTGAGCTCGTTAGTATATACATAATAGCTTCATGCTTGTTTATTTTTTCTATTTATTTGCTTTTGTCAAATACATATAAAGAAGCAAAGATGAGAACTTAAATATTTTGCTACTGAATCCAAGTTTTAATGTCTTAGTCTGCTAAAAAGTAAACATCAGCAGCGTGGCCTTTTGTATAACCACATCCTTTTAAAGCAAATAGGTTTAACTAACTACTAATAACATCTCCAAACAACAAACACAAATAAACTTAAAAGGATCTCTGTTTGTTCTACATATTTACAGATCTTTATAGATCTTGAATGTTAGAACTAAACCCATCATCGAAATATTAAAGAACGAAGAAAAGCAAGGACGTTTCGTTCAAAGAAACACGAAAACAAAAACATGCAATACCCTACCTTAGAAGATCTTGAA
The DNA here is from genome assembly GCA_022545495.1 of Chrysanthemum lavandulifolium. Lineage (NCBI taxonomy): Eukaryota > Viridiplantae > Streptophyta > Magnoliopsida > Asterales > Asteraceae > Chrysanthemum > Chrysanthemum lavandulifolium. The sequence goes on from CM040245.1 coordinate 3,287,710, forward strand.
GCCAAACTGAAGCGTAAACGGGTTGTGGTTTGTTTGATTGTGTTCGGATTGTATCAGAAACAAGGCAAGGGGTTTTGTTTATGTTTAGATTGTTTGATGAGAAGTATGTTTAGGAGTTGTGGATCCGGTTTATCACATGGAGAAAGAAAGAATATTTGTGGGTGCTGTACGTCTACAAAGAAGTGAGATGTTAAAATTATATGAGTGAATTTTATACTAGATTGTAACATTATATGCTGAAAACTAAAAGCTAGTCTTTATAACAATATTAAAATTATGTGAGTGAATTTTATACGTAGTAGTTTGTGATTAAATATGTCGACATAAAGATGCCAACTTGGTAACTAGTATGAGATTTCACTTGATATTTTGAAAGTTGAATATTGTATATTGAGATTCGTGCAAAGCGTGTATCGACTCATATGCAAATGTCTCTCAGACTGCAAAACTTATGACATACAAACTTTGTCAACGTAATACCTTGACGACCATGCGGATTTTGGTAGCATCAGTATGAACAAATTTTCATAATTTCACCATATTGGTAAGAATTGGTTATGAACTAGATAAATTTTAAAGTGCAACTTTCATATGTTTTCTCAGGTAAGTTTGGAGTATTAATCAAAGTGAAATATGTAAAAGTACTAGTGGTGTTTATGTACGCATGTAGTACGGCATGGAAAAGTGATAAAACTTAAGACCATATATATATATATGTGTTTTTGTTTATATGGCATGTGCCCAAAGAAGCTGAAAGCCAATTTCCTGTTGAGGCCATCATTTTCCTTTTTCTCAGCTTGGCGATTTTTAGTCTTTATGTTAGTTCCGTTTCATATGTAAATCGCGTGATGTCTATGGTTTTTTTAGTCACTGATGCCTCGCAAGTTTACAATTAGCTTCTCGTTACAAAAACCAAAGGGGTATATAGAACAATCGTAACTCTGATATGCTTATTTCTATTACTTGGAAGTTTGAGTTCAAAGTTATCGGCTACAGCAAATGATTTATGTAACTGAACAACCATTACTTTAGCAAGACATACTCAGCAAATTTAACATAGATTTTTAGTTTCATTGTAACTTAAACTAAAAGCATCTATCGTACTTTTGTCGTATAAAGATGCCAATTAAGTGATTAACATGTGGTTCAACTTGTAATATTACAAAATAAAAACACTATAATCGTGTTTATTCGGTTAATCTTTTCTCATTATGTGTAATTAAGTTTTCAATTGAAACTTTAATTTAGCTAAATTTATATGTGTCAACGTAAAAAAGTTAAGTACTAGTTGTGGGTATGGAGAATGGGTCGTAAAAATGGGGTGTAAGTACGTATGTAGTACAAGAGAGTTGTCAATTTTGTATCAATACTATTACACCTTTCATTTTAGGAGCCCTCCTCAAGTTGATAGCTCTCACGACACCAATCTACAAATTTTCCAATTGTTCTTGCTTGCATTTTTGTTGCCCGTTGAAATAGTTTTGAGTATCGACTTGAAGCTCCACATGACCAATTGGATACAATAGCAAAACCAAACCAATAGAGTAGCCATTTGCATGGTGTGGTTTAAACCTTGAGTAACTGAGTAAGTTTGGATGGTTCCTTTACCTATTGATCCAAATAAACACCCGACTAGAAGCTATCAACAAGTATGTTACTAATGTTAGCAATATGTCGAAATTACGAGACTTGACATGTTTCAGATAGTGTACTTTGGAGGCGACTCAAGAAAACATATAGAAAATAATCAAAAAGAACTTTGAATAAGTAAAGCAAATTCAGCAAAACTAGCACACACTTATAACGTTGTAACTTTTAGAGACTTTGAGTGCAGTGGTGCTAAACTCGTAAATTTGAAACTCGTGCCAAACCGCCATACGTCGGCGGTTTTGAGTTTAGCACGAGAAAGTGTTTGGCACCACATTTCTCAGGTATCCGTTGGCACGAATTTCGGTGCCAAACTCAATTTTTTATTTTTATTTTTATAAAATTCAAAACAATATATCCTAAAATTACTTTATTCATAAAAAAACATTACAAGAAAAAAAAAACAATAAACTTAAAAACATAACATAACTATTCTTGTGAATATTTTGCCGGATCCGTGCTTGTTGGGCCATCGGGATTGCCGCGTTCATCGGATCGAGCGTGCTTGTGTCCATAGATAGCACCCGCATATCTTGGCTATCCTTTGAGTTTCGATTAAATCGACCGCTCGAGACTCCCGCTCAAGAACATCTTGCTTCATTTTTCGCTCCAACTCGTATTGTTTTCCATCATTTGTGAAAACATTTCGGGTTTGAACCGGAACTTGCGGTCGAGTTAGACGAACGTTGGCTCTTTGCGATCCGGTACACCCGTCCGCCTTGGCAATGCGTCGGGTCCAAAATGCTCGGGATCCTCTTCCGTAACCAAGACGATTACGTCTTGCATTTGTTGAGTCCGGATTTTCCACTTATGCTTGTCCTTCATAAACTTCAAGCCGACGAATGTTTAAAATCGTCATGATATCGTTTGTACAAAGTGTGGCAACGTTCCATGAAATCCATATCGTTCTCCCACTCATACAATCGTTTCATTCACAATCGAATTAAACTTCCCGACACAACGATTCATCGAGTCCACTTTCCGTAAGCATGTTCTTGGTACGAGTTACAAACTTTTGTTTTTTGCTTCCTTGTTGTAAGCTTCCAAAACTTTATACCAAAACGTTTCATTACCTTGATCCGCACCGACTTTTGGATCCTCGGATACTTCAATGTAAGTTTGCGCCAAAAGTAGTTCTTCTTGGTCGGTCCATGCGTTACGCGATCGTTCTTGGTCTCGGCTTCCTCTTGGTTGTTGGTTGCTTTTTTCGCTTTCTTTGCCTTCACGGTTCCTTCATTTTGTTTTTGGACGTGGGGTCGGGATGACCGCTTCCTCTTGGATTCGGATTCGTCAACAAGGTGGAACGATTGGTGGGACGATCTTGGTTGTGATTCGTTTTGTTGTTGTTGTTGTTGCATTTTCCATTGAGAAAACAAAGCGTATTCTTGGGATTAACGCATGAGTTTTGTTGAAAAGCGAAGGAAAATATTGTTGTTGGGTGTTCGGATTCGGATTCGGATTCAAGACGAACCGATCATTTGGTTCGATGGATCGTTAAGCATTCGATTGATCCAAGGGTGTTGTTGGGATTCATTTTCTTGAAAAATATTGAAGTTGAGATGTATTTGAAGTGTGTGTGAAGTGGTATTAGTGATAAGGTTTATATAGGATTTGAAAGTGGGTAAAGTGGTAAAAAGAGGCCAAAATATCAAAAATCACAAAACTAGCCGTTTGCAACGGCTATATTTTTGAATGCAACTACTTTTTCAAAAAAAAAAAAAAAAAAAAAAAAAAAAAAACGTTGGTCGCTAAGTTTGGCGCGAGAGAGTTTGGCGCGGCGTGATAGCGGTCTTGTAGAAACTGTCAGCTAAACTCGTTGCACCAAGCTTCAAGCGTCACCGCACTCTCCTCTTAGGAATAGAATATGGATTTTATAGACAAATTGTTTTCATCATCATATACGTTCTTTTATTATTTTCATATCTTAATCGTCATTGTGTTTTGACCTTTAACCACCAACTCTTTTTTAACAAGCTTATCATGAGTTAATGTATTTTAAATGTATCTTATTTGTCACAAATTTCAGATATGTGTAACAATTTCTTTTTATTTATTTATTTATTTATATTTTTTTTGCAAATTCATATATTAAACTTTCAATAATCGTCACTTTAGTGTATTTTTGGACCATTTTACCCATCCCCAATAAAAGGAGTCTTAATAAATTGAAGAGTAAAATGGTCCGAAGATACACCAAAGTGACGAGTTTTGAAAGTTTAGTACATGAATTTGAAAAAAAAAAAAAGTTTGTTACACATAATTTGTAACAAGTAAGATACATTTTAAATACATTAGCCCAACTTATCATTATATCAGACTAAGTCAAGGTAGTGATAACGGTGGTGAGTGTTTGAAAGTTGGAAAAGCTTATCGTTATAGAATCAACAGTTTTTAAGGAAACGTCATCTTAAATTCGCAATCTATAATGTCTCGGAAACAAGCTCTTTCGATTGTCACTTGTTATTAATATGCCTAAATAAAGGAATAAGATAGAAGTTATATATTCAAAATAAAACGAATCACAAAGAAATCATGATCGATTAATGTAACTGGTATTGTGATAAAAATAATTTCAAATTGCATTTTCGGTTTGTTAGCTTATATAAAAAAATCAATACAATAAGTTCTCATTTGAAATAATTTACGCTAATTTCTGTTGTGATTTGCATTAATTGCTACTAGCCTATAAAGATTCTTATTTTGTGAGAGAAATGGTATCTAGCATCGTATGTTTTGTAAAGTTTTGGAATTTTATAATATTCACCAAAAGTTACTGTTCTAGCCATAAACATTTTGCATTTTACATCGTATGTAGTATATACAAAGTTTTTAACACTTTTTGGGCGTGGACTTATGCACACGTACAAAAAATAAATAATAAAATAAAGGCTAACTAATTGAGTTTATAGTTGTAGAAGTGTGGTAAGTTTCAAGCTAAGAGCTTAAGAAGTAAAAAAAAAAAAAAAAGTAGTATAAATGAGCTTATCAATGTAAGTGGACTGGTTTTACCCATTCATCCAAAACTAGTCAAAAGCTTTAACAAAATGTAATAATTAAGCTCATAAACTACACAAGGAAGCTTACCAAAACACATCCCTTTATAGTTAACTTGTGACTGCCAATAAATAATGAGAAGATGCTTGGGTTAACTTACTTATGAGATTATGGACTTATTAAAACTATTGTAACAATATATGTTATTTAGCTTGAGACATTATAACTCCATTAGCAAAATGTGAGAAACGATGTATACTTTAATTAATATAGTCGATTTCAAGTATCAATAATAAAATGAACAAGAATTAAATGACGAAAATTAAATAACAGACGTGAGGAGTAGAAGCAAAAGAAAGACACTATGTAACGATAAGAAAATAAAAGCGGTAAAAGGTCGGTCAAGGCTCGTGTTTAACACGATTCCTTAAAATGCACCATTGTCTGCTTTTCCACTTGACAATGTCCAAAGTCATTGTACAACCGGACTTGACAAAACTTATGCGAAAGATCACGGAAGCAAAACTTGTCTCGAAAGATCACGAAAACATTCCATATGCTTCATTGTAGGCAATTTACTCTATCTACAAACTTGCACTAGACCCGACATCAGTTTTGCGATCGGGATGCTCAATAGATATCAAAGTAATCCTGGTATTCATCACTGGAAAGCTGCAAAGAAAGTATTGAGATATCTTCAAGGAACAAAGGATTACATGCTTACTTATAAAAGGTCTAATCACTTAGAAGTGGTTGGATATGCTAATTTTGATTATGTTGGATGCAAGGATAGTGGAACCAACAAATCAATTTGAAGGTTCATATCAAGATTCCTATATAAACAAGCTTTCATTTCTTGTTTTGGGCGATGTAGGATACTCCCACTTTTTTATTTTTTATTTTTGTTTCAAGTGCCTCACTTTGAGACACGATATCTCATTCATATCAAATCCATTTTTTACAAATTTTAGCTCGTTGCGAAGCTCTCGTCAAGGAGAACGCAAAGCTACCAAGAAATATAAATATATATATAACATCTACATATATTAAATAGTGTCAAAAATTTGCAAAAAACCATTTTGCAAAAACATTTTTCCAACAATCCCCCACATGAATGGAGATCGGTCGAAAACACACGAAAGTTTCGGCAAAATTTCTACGGTTAAGTCTTGCATACGATATGTAGGTGCAACCCTTTAAACCTTCCCTTGTGAGATGCACTTAGTCTCCTAGATCTGAGTAGACGCGATGTCCTTGAACTCAGCCTCTGTTTACGTAGACGACATTACACTTCACACAAGACTCTCCGTGACACTGTCAAGTCCTCATAGTCGTGTTCGTTATTGTCATGAACACTTGCATGGTTCTGCAAGAGCTCTTAGGAATTGCGCCCCCTACAATTCCTTTTGAAGCGACCCCACTTCTCTCTGACATAGGTGATTTCATCTTGAATTATTAAAAACATATGTTTTGGGATTTCATCTTGAACCATTATGCTTTATGATTTTATCCTGAATCATTAAAGCCATATGTTTAACCTCTCAACAAGTCACAATTGTTATAGGAATGGACTAGAAAGTTACAACATAAAGTAACTCCCACACATTAATGTGAATTCCCCCATATTTCTATGATTAGGTTGTCCTATTTAACCCAGATATTGGGATCTCCAGTCAATTGGGTTAGGTTTTCCTTCAAAGAAACTCATTCCTTCATGGGCTTTAGTCTCATTCTTTTAGATGACTCACTAACTAACTCTCTGCTTAAACCTTTCGTGAGCAGATCTGCGATATTATCCTTTGACTTCACATAGTCAATTGAGATAAATCCTGTTGAGAGTAGTTGTCGTATTGAATTATGTCGACGACGGATATGTCTGGACTTTCCATTATACATTATGCTATGAGCTCTGCCAATTGCCGATTCACTATCAAAATGTATACTTATGGACATTACCGGTTTAGGCCACCTTGGTATGTCCTCTATGAATTGACGTAGCAATTCCGCCTCTTACCATATTTATCTAACGCGATAAATTCTGATTCCATCGTGGACTTAGCTATAACAGTTTTCTTGGAAGACTTCCAAGATATAGCCGCCCCTCCTAGTGAAAGTGCATATCCACTAGTCGATCTAGAATCCTTTATGTCAGATATCCAATTTGCATCACTGTATCCTTCTATAACAGCTGGATATCTATCATAATGCAGCCTATAATCGCGATTGTATCTCAAATAATGAAGTACTTTAGTCATAGCTGTCCAATGTGCATAGCTTGGATTACTAGTATACCTACTTAGCCTGCTAAGAGCATACGCAAAGTTAGGTCATGTACCTGTTATTAAGTATATTAACATGCCAGTAATTCTTGAATACTCTAATTGGACAACACTTATGCCTCTATTTTTAGATAGATGCTTATGGGTGTCAATTGGAGTTCTAGCTAGGCCGGAATACCCCGCATTGTGAGTATTAAGAATTTTGTCCACATAATGTGCTTGACTTAACACAAGTCCCTTTTGAGTTCGTATGATCTTTATTCCAAGGATCACATCAGCCAAACCCATATCCTTCATGTCAAACTTTGATTTCAACATGTCTTTAGTAGATTTGATCATCTTGTCGTTACTGCCAATGATAAGCATATCATCAGCATATAAACACAAGATTACATATCCACTATTTGTGTCTTTGACATAAACACACTTGTCGTATTCATTAATTTTGAATCCACTCTCTAGCATGGCGTGGTCAAATTTTTGATGCCATTATTTAGGAGCTTGCTTTAAGCCATATAATGACTTAACAAGCCTACAAACTTTGTTTTCTTGTCCAGGAGCCATGAAACCCTCAGGTTGGTTCATGTAGATTTCTCCTTCTAAATCTTCGTTTAGAAATGCAGTTTTCACATCCATTTGGTGAACTTTTAAATTCCTTAAAGCGACAATAGCAAGTATCATCCTAATCGAGGTTATTCGCGTAGCAGGCGAATATGTATCAAAGTAATCAAGACCTTCTCGTTGTCTAAATCCTTTGATTACCAATCTTGCTTTGTACTTGTCAATCGTGCCATCGGCTTTTATCTTCTTCTTGAAGATCCATTTCTAGCCGAGTGGTTTACAACCAGGAGGTAAATCCACGAGCTCCCAAGTATGATTTTGTAAAATAGAATCTATTTCACTTTTAATGGCTTATTTCCATTAAGGCCCTTCTGAGGAAGTAACCGCCTCTCGGTATGAAGTAGGTTCGTTTTCAACCATAAAAGAAACAAAATCGGGTCCAAACGATTTCTCAGTTCTTTCCCTTTTACTTCTTCTATGTTCAACCTTTTTTTCCTTAGTTTGGTCTTGTCTCTCATCTTGGAGATCATTATCAGCTCATTGTCTCTTATCTTGGACAACTTCGTCGTCTATTGTAGATGAACTTCTAGTTTCCTTCATTAAACAAGGAAATATAGTTTCAAAGAATGAAGTATTTCTTGATTCCATTACTGTACCCTTTTGTTTATCCGGATTTTTTGAATCATGTATAATGAAACGATAAGTACTGCTATTCTTAGCATATCCGATGAATATACAATCCGCATATTTATGTCCAATCTTTTGCGCCTCGGGAGTCACCGAGTCGGTATAGCTACCTTTGCTAGACACCTCCACACTCGTAAGTAATGATATGATAGTTTTCTTCCCATCCATAATTCATAAGGGGTCTCTTCTTTTTCTTTACGAGGTATTTTATTTAAAAGATAAGTAGCCGTTAGAATGACTTCCCCCCACATGTCCTAGATTAGACCATAACTTATCAACATGGCATTAACCATTTCTTTTAAGGTACGGTTCTTCCTTTCGGCAATACCGTTCTGCTGAGGTGAATAGAGAGCAGTGAACTCGTGTCTGATTCCATGTTTCGAACATAGATCAGTGAATGGAGATACATATTCACCTCCTCTATCACTTCGTACCACCTTGATTTTCTTACTAAGCTGATTCTCAACTTCGTCTTTGTATAGAACAAACTTATCTATAGCTTCATCTTTACTTTTCAGTCATGTAAGCAGAAGAATTCATTTTATAGATATTATTCTTAACAACCATATTCTTATCAGCATACACATGACGGGTAGCGCCAGTATCAACCCACCATTCCCTGTTGTTGGAACCTACAAAGTTAACTTCAAAGATCATGTCAATAACATCAGACACCATAGCAATCATGTCCATATTATCATTCACCATATTAGCCTGGCGTGGAGTCACTTGCTTCGGCATCTTACAGTTAGCAGCACGATGACCCGACTGTTCATAGTTGAAAAGCACCCATTGGAACTTTTGTTGCATAATTGCAGCTTTAGGAGCAAGGTACTCAGACTTCCCTTTGATCTTATTGTCATTCTTTCCTTTTCCTCTGCCTTTCTTGACATTAGACTTTGAAGATGATGAAGCATGCTCAACCATATTTGCCTTGGCAGAATCAGACGTATAAGTGTTTTTCTGAGCCAGCTTGTTGTCCTTTTCAATACGAAGATGAACAACCAAGTCTTCAAAACTCATCTCCTTTCACTTATGCTTCAGGTAGTTATTAATTCTACGTAGCTTGGAGATAACTTTTCAATGATAGCAGCAACTTGAAAAGTTTCACTCAATGTCGTTCCCTCAGCATGAATGTCATGTAGCAAAACCTGCAGATCTTAAACCTGACTCATCACGTTCTTTGAATCATCCATCTTGTAATCCGAAAAACGAGCTACCACGAACTTCTTTGTACCAGCATCCTCAGTTTTGTACTTGCATTCCAATGACTCCCATAATTCTTTGGCAGTCTTGGTCTTGCAGTACACGTTGTACAAAGAGTCCACCAAACCACTCTAAACATAGTTGTGACACAAAAAATCTGAATGTTTCCATGCTTCCAAGGCTTGAACAGCCTGTTGATTAGAGGATTGAACTTCTGTAAGACGTTCCACATGAGGTGGATTCTCTTTTAAGATCCGCGCAAGGTTCAAAGTAGTGAGATAGAAGAACATCTTCTGTTGCTACCTCTTAAAATTCTTCCAATTGAATTTCTATGGTTTCTTAGCATGATTAGCAACCGTGTTGGTAACTGGCGCACCAGGTACATTCACAGTAGTATTCATAGGAGTAGCGTCAATTGTCATCCTAAAAGATCAAAAAACGCAAATAGTTTAACAAACTGTTAAATCGGTATCTAAGAAATTATGTCGTGATTTCTATTAGCTTGTATTGAATCTGCTTCAAAGAAATTCAATCTTGGTTTCAATGAATCTAGATTTCATTAAACGACCAAATAAGATAGATCAGTTTAATGGAAACTTAATCATGGTTTCAAAATAAACTAATAAAATTAACTGCTTATAAAATCGTTTTAAATCTGTACACCAAATATGTAAATTAAAATCCCGTTTAAAAAATGTTTTTCCAAAGAAAATTAATCATGGTTTCGACAGAATAACAGTTTGTATATGAAATCTGTTAATTAATAATTAATCTGATTATATGAAAAGTGTTTTAATTATGTTAAACAGAATCTGTTTTAAGACTGAGAAATGGTGTACACTTTAATTAATATAATCAGATTCCAATTATCAATAATACAATTAACAGTAATTAAATGACTGAAATTAAATAACATACAGCAAGGAGTAGAAGCAGAAGACATACACTATGTAACGATAAGAAAATAAAAGCAGTAAAGGTTGGTCGAGGCTCATGTTTAACATGATTCCCTTAAAACAGATTCGTCGTCTGTTTCCCATGGTACAACGTCCAAAGTTGTTGTATAGCCGGACTTGACAAAACTTGCCTGAAAGATCACGGAAGCAAAGCGTGTTTCTGATTGATGAACTGCTGGAACTCGTCTGGTATGAGTTGCATTTTTCTGGATGATCAAAACTGAATGAGACTATGACTATATTTATAGCGTAAATTTGTTTTGTTCTCTAAGAATAAATATTAGTCATAATAAACTGAATCTGTCATTAATAATAACATATTTGCGTATAATATATTACACAAACATTATTCTGTAAAAACTTGTCCATTAAGTTCAATCTATTCCTAAAATACATTTACAGAATATATGGAAAAGAATAAATCGAACTTGCGGCAAAAATATACGCACGTAGGCGAGGTTTCGGAGCTGTATTCGTGTCCGCAGGTCGCTCGAGCTCGCATGAGTTCAGAAGTTTCGAACCTATTTTGGCCTAGTAATCCTGAAATCTACACCTCATGCGGGCGCACGTAGGTATTGGAATAAAACCAATAAATCAATTTGAAGGTTTATATCAAGATTCCTGTATAAACAATCTTTCATTTTTTGCTTTGGGCGACGTGGGATACTTCCACTTTTATATTTTTTTGTGTTTCAAGTGCCTCACTTTATCTCATTCATATCAACTTCATTTTGACACATTTTAGCTCGTTGCGAAGCTCTCGTTAAACAAACGCAAAGCTACCAAAAAATATAAATATATATATAACATCTACATATATTAAATTGTGTCAAAAAAATTGCAAAAAACCATTTTGCAAAAATATTTTTCCAACACAAAATACTTGTAAGTTAAATAGGAATCAAAACAACTTATGAATAATTAGCTACCGATTTGGAATTTTGGATTGAGCTCTATAGAAATAAATACTCCATTTATTTTCTTCAATAGTTACTACCTGACATATTAAGTTCTAGCATAGCAATAAGTAATTATTGTATACGGACAAGAATACGGACTACATGCAAAGAAAATTAAAATAAAATGTCACCATTCCGTTTAATTAGTGACACATAAGAAAAGTGTCATCATTGTTGAAAAAGTGTCACTAAAACTAAAAAAATACTACTAAAATAATATAAAAGAAGTGTTATTAAATATTTCTCGTGCTTTTCATACACTTAACAAGTATAAGTAGAAGTCAAGTAGTTAAAAGTTTATTTGAAGTGACATAAATAAAGTGCCGTAATACTTTTTTTTTCCGTTAACACGTTTTATTCATAAAAGATGTCATTAAAACATCAAATTTGCTTTGACTCATATGTTTAAAAAAGTGCCATTAAAAGTTTAAATTTAGTAACACTTTTTTGTGTCACTAAAACTTGTGTCACTATAGACTTATCTTCATTTGTTATATACCTATAAAGTTTACCCTAATATACAAATGCATTTTATACAAATAAGTTATACAAGTGAGTTATAGGTATATACCTATAAAGTTTACCCTAATATACAAATGCATTTTATTGCATGTTCCAACTTTTTTGTCACCGTTTCTTTAAAATTTTAGGTTTCGACTGTAACACGTCACCTTTGTCGGGTTGCTACAGATTTGAAGCAAGGGAAACTTTTACATATTTATTTCAAAATGTTTATAGAACGTAATACATATAACTTATCATATCAACTCAAAACATGTCTACACAACCAAAATTTTGAAGCAATTCATAAATACTCCATATTAGCACTGGATGTTACCAGTTTTTCTATATGTTTAGACGACATCACTTATTATTTTATTTTGTCGATACTTCATATATTCATATATTACATGGATGAAAAGTTCATATCTTAGCATCGTGTACTCTTGCTCTCACCCAAGAACTATGCATTTCGGGTAGCTTGAATTTTGCTTCATTCAATGGTATGTTTTATTTCCATGTCAGTAGGTAGTTGGCTTTTGGATGGGTTTGGTTTGAGTTACTTCAGTGACTTGAATTTAATTCTATGCATAAATGAAAAGCAGATGATAGGAAACAAGAAATTAATATGGTTGTTGGCCTTCCATGATGATTTAACATTCAATCAGTGGTATCCAAAGAGAGATTTACTCTGAGATATGATAAGATGATACATTGAGAGATTTGAGGAGAGCTACATATATTAAGAACGACTTTGTAAGTAGAAAATGTGTAATCAAATTAAAGTGTATGACTTGACATGAAGAATCACAAAAGATGGTGAAAAGAATTAATAAGTCAGCTAGATAGATGTGATTTTATAAACTTTTATTCAAACTCAAATAAAAGTTATGAAGTAGTAAAATATATACATAATAGATTCTACATCAACAATGAGTTGAGTTGAATCTATATCCAAATTCTAACAAGATGCAATGAAAAAAAAAATACTAGACACTCATTTTTTTTATCACAACTAAAAAGCCACTTTTCGTTAAAGAAAAAAAAAATCTTGCAAGCGATAAATCGTCAAGCGACAAAAAATATATCATCGCGACGAGAATGAATTATCTTTCATGTAATTTTTTTTATCCATGATCTAGAGCTATGAGAAACAAGGAAGACGAGTTGAAACTCTCATGCCATCATTTACGCTAGTAGATATACAACTGTCAAAATTCCTAGCATGGATGAATTGAAAAACAAAAAATGACCTTGATGCACATATGATTGAAATGTATAAAGATCTCAAACTTTGGCAAGAGGTATGTAGTGTTTAATACATAGTACGTCACTGGAACCTATTTTTTATAGTCATGTTGATTTATGTATGTTTTGTTTTTTATATAGGATCTAAATCGACCATACAAAAGAATCGACAAAATTTTTATTGGCCAGGAAATGGAGGAGTTTCTTCTTGGGGTTTTTTTTTTTTTTTTTTGGGGGCGTCATTGTTAGTTTCCTTCGTCATTGTTAGTTTCCTTAGTGCAGTGATTTACGTGATTGTGGATCGTACTTTCTGGAATAGTTTAATTGGCCTTGACGATAATCGGAAAGAATTGCTTCGTGAGGAAGTAAGTAAATATAACTATCCTCACCGCCAATTAAATGTGCTTTTGATGATCCTTATTGCCTTTTAAGTAATTTTTATATGAAACCAAATGAATTTTTTATAGCCAACAATCTTTTTAGTTTTCACACTTAGTTATGAGCACTCAAGGTTAAGTAAAAGCCCTCACATGATTGTGAACACTTCATTATTATTATGGGCGTTTTTAGTTGACGTTGATTGTTCATAACTATGTTAGCGTAAAGCTAAAGATTTATAATTTTTATGAAAGATTAAAAAATTCTCTAAATTATAAATTATTTATTGCGACGAGATTTTTTTTAGCTATGTTTCCATACATAATAAACTTTAAAAATGTGATCAAATTTCTTGGCAAACACCAGACCAAATTTTTTTGTTCTTTCTTCTATTTTTAGCAAGTTGTTTTGCACGGAAACTACGCTTCATGTATGGCAAACTAGTGAAAAAGATAATAAAACAGAAAAATAAGATTTTAACTCTTCAAATGTATATGGTTTTTTCTTATACTATAACATACAACAAAAGTTACACAGTTTCAAAATTTTCGGTCAACCACCATATATTGGTGTAATCGATCCAAGCCAACCAAATAGCAAAATATAAAGAAAGGGAAATCACAGCCAAAGTATTAGAACAAGTAAGACAGCACATCCAAAGTATCAGAACAAAAGTCTCCATTCAAATGAGTCAAACCTACCAAACATCCTCTCCATTCAAATGAGTCAAACCTACCAAACATCAATTCTTCCTCTTCTGGGCTTTGATTTTTGTCACCTTCCTGTACACAGCAGATGCTTCCTTAAATATCCTTTTCTCCCTTTCAGCTGCAGGTACATCAAGAAAGGCGAATTGCGCTCGAGTGGGAGGAGATATCACCAGCTCATCGTTTGCCGTGTATGTCAGAATAGGAAGGCGAGCAACCTACAAACATTAAACAAAAAAACATGTATTAAAAAGAGAAAATTCAATCCAAATGACTTCATCTGGTCAAACATGTTCAAATGAGTACTCGATCTACATGAGTATGATGATCAGTGCATCAATAAAAGATAGTAAAGCATTAATAAAAATAAGAAAGAAAATACCAACCCTGTTAAACTTCTGCTGGTTATTCTGGGTGGCAACTATCAGATTCTCTGAATTCACTCTACCCACGAGCTTCGAAATGCACTCAACATCAGTGGAGCAAAGCTCCTTATCAAGGCAGGTCAAACTGACGCGAGAAAATCGTCAGCAGTGAGATGTTGAATGACATGTGCATCAAGGCATCTAAAAAAATATATATTAAAACTAAGCTACCTAAGGGTATTAATAAGCTACAAAACCAATAACAAACTACTTATAAGCTAATGTAACTAAGATTAAACTCAAATAGAAACACCAAAAAGCTAAGGAGAAATAAGCACTATTATGACAGATCCCTACACAGAACAGCCTAACAAGCCTATTTTGAGCCATTGCAGAAGCTTGAATACTTTAAGCTAAAGGCTTAACCAATCATAAACATCAAATTTGACCAACTAAAATTGTTTGTTACAAATTTGAGACCAGAGGAAGCTGATTTAAGCTTGTGAAAACGATGGATTAAGGGACTGCAGTCCAATCAGTTATGCACTAATTTTGTAAAAAACATTTTGAAACAACTCTTTTGAACACAAATTTAATCTAACAAATGACCTTTAAACTTCAAACATTGATGAAACAGATTTAGTTTACCAATCAAAGAGCTCATAAAACAAGTTGTCAAACCTTAAAAGCTTGTTAATAAGCTAAACTGATTAAAACTTCCCGAAAAAAACTCTTGAACTAAATTTAAAACTTCCCGAAAAGTAGACAATTACAAGTCAAGAAGGACTCCAAGTGCTAGCAAGAACAACAAAAGATAAGCTAACGGATATTAAAACTAAGCTAAAGAAATTAAGAACTAACATGCTACAAAGGATACTAGGCATGGTTTTATACACTTTCCTCATAATAAGCAGCCAAACAAAATTTACAACAAAAGTTTGATTTATTCTACAACTAAATACATAACTAACCTTATAGTAAACAAACTGAAATACAAAAATACTACACAATCATCAAAGAAACTATACTGATCCATCAATAGGCAACAAAAACAACACAACAAAACTACAGACAGAAACACAAAAAAATAAACTACCAGTGCAATTTAATAAATATTCTATGGGATTAAAAAAAAAAAAAAAGAGATTATGAAAGTTATAACTCACTATATTTTAAACAGGGGAACCTTGGTCGAAAAACATGTAACTCGTCATCTCTAAGAAAACATCGACTAAATGAACCACAAAACCAATGAATCCAACTTTGATCAACATGAGCCAATGCCAGCAAGAGCGAGATCTAAGAAATCATGAGAAGGCGTTAGAAACAAAGATAGCAGATCTAAGAAATCATTGAGAAGCGGTTAGAAAAAGGTTCGAGCCTTAAGATTTGAGCTCGAGCTCGGCTCGTGGTATGATATATAAAGCTCGAGCTCGGCTCGTTTGTTATGTGTAAAAAGCGCTTTCGTGTTCTCGAGCTCGTTTATTAGTTTTGAGCTCGTTAGTATATACATAATAGCTTCATGCTTGTTTATTTTTTCTATTTATTTGCTTTTGTCAAATACATATAAAGAAGCAAAGATGAGAACTTAAATATTTTGCTACTGAATCCAAGTTTTAATGTCAAGGTTTTGTTTGTTTTTTTCAAAGAAGCTCTTCTTTCCTCTTATGTCTGCAGGCGCGCAGACATTATCCTTGAAGACCGTTTGTTTTTTTTCAGACATAAGAGGTTAGAATCACTTCTTTCCTCTTCACCTATGCAGACATAATTTAGGTCTGTTTTCCACTTCTTTCCTCTACACCTATGCAGACATAAGAGGAAAAATGAAAGAAGTACTTCAATAGCACAAAAAACAAACGGTCTTCTTCTTGCAGATGAAGAGCTTAAATGTACCTCTTCTTCTGCAGACATGGTTTGCAGATGAAGAGGTAAAAGCTCTGAAAAAACAAACGACACCTTAGTCTGCTAAAAAGTAAACATACTTTTAAGGCAAATAGGTTTAACTAACTACTAATAACATCGATCCATAACTATCCTAATCCCATCTCCAAACAACAAACACAAATAAACTTAAAAGGATCTCAGTTTGTTCAACATATCTACAGATCTTTATAGATCTTGAATGTTATTCGAAATATTAAAGAACGAACAAAAGCAAGGCTGCTTAATTCATTCATTGTTTCGTTCACAGAAACACGAAAACAAAAACATGCAATACCCTACCTTAGAAGATCTTGAAGCCAAACTGAAGCATAAACGGGTTGTGGTTTGTTTGATTGTGTTCGGATTGTATCAGAAACAAGGCAAAGGGTTTTGTTTATGTTTGGATTGTTTGATGAGAAGTATGGCTGTGGGTTTGTTTGACTCGAGTATGTTTAGGAGTTGTGGATCCGGTTTATCACATGGAGAAAGAAAGAATATTTGTGGGTGCTGTCTACAAACAAGTGAGATGTTAAAATTATATAGAGTGAATTTTATAGTATACTGAAAACTAAAAGGTAGTCTTTATAACTATGTTAAAATTGTATGAGTGAATTTTATACGTAGTAGTTTGTGATTAACTATGAGATTTAAGAGTTAGATGTTGACGTAGTTTAGCTCTTGAGATCTATGTCTTGGTGAGAATAAAGCTGTATTAAACATATATACTTGTATATCATAAATCATATGCGTCTCTCAAAATTATCTGTGTGCCTACGCAAATACTGATTGGTACCCGTTAAAGCTCAAATGGATAGACAAAAAAATAATTTTTAAACCTGCACTACATAACTATTTCTTTTCTACCCTATAAATTATAACTAATCACAACACAAATAATATTGATATTGGTGATCTTCGTCTTTCGAAATAATCAATTTTTTGTTCAAAGATGTTAAACATAAGCATTTGTGATATGGTGGTTTCCATATTGTCACAATCATAAAGATAACTGTTATGAACAATCTTTTATTTATCTTTTTTGTTTGAGCTATTGTCTATAAGGGTAATGACGGCTTATGTATGTTTGTGTAATAATATCTTAATGAAGGAGCAACGTTGCTATTTTTCTTTATCATTAACGAAAATCATTCACTATGATGAATTGCTACATCACTGATTATTTTGGTTAGATTTATATTTCTATGGGAATGGATGTCATTAGTCCATTTCTTTGAGAGAGACCATTGATGCTAAAATAGTTGTAATGAAATAAGGAAAAAAAACCACACACACCTTAATCCTAATGATATAGTACCATAATAAATATATCCAAGCTACCAACATGATCTGCATCATCAAGAAGTAAATATGAAGGACCGAAATTAATGAGAGGGCACCTACTCATCTGAATTCAAATTCACTATAACACACCAAGAAGTACTCCGCTTGTAAGTTCATTCAATGGACAGTCAGATGCATGTGAACTATGCATAATTTTGCCACATTACGCCAGCAATGAAAAATAATACATAGTAACAAGATTTAATTATGCCGTGCGCGGAACTCCAATTATGTTTATGTGTTCACGTTCATAATTCAGTTACCGGGTTGAGGACTTTATATGCTTTAATTTGATTAGATGAGTACCCGCGTCTGGCGGCAGCGTTGTCTAGTTTTCTGTAAAATTCCGATGTGTGGTTGTCTAGTTTTCTTTCAACAAACTGCATTTGTAGCGTTAGAGAATTATTTTCGAATAACTATAATTCTGATGCGTGGTTGCATAGCAGCAGAAATATACAGTTTTCAAGAAAATTATGTGAAGTCGATCTAAGTGTGAAAATATATTTGTAATAGGATTGTTTTAAGTTATTAAGATTTTAGTAATAATAGATTTAGGCATTACAAAAATCAACGGTATTATATAGCTGGCAATATTATATTGTAGTTTAGAAGTATAGTCAACGTGCGTGACCGCATTTTCTTGTTTTGTCAGTAATTTAGGCTGTGATAACTATTTTTTTTACATGTGTAACGTTTATCATTTGGTGTGTGGCTTTTAAACTTGTAATCTTACAAATTTAATATTACCATAATAAGATTATCTTGTACTCTTCCTTTGTTATTCGAAATATTAAAGAACGAACAAAAGCAAGGCGGTTTAATTCATTCTTTGTTTCGCTCAAAGAAACACGAAAACAAAAACATGCAATACTCTACCTTAGATCTATAGAAGATCTTGAAGCCAAACTGAAGCATAAACGGGTTGTGGTTTGTTTGATTGTGTTCGGATTGTATCATAAACGAGGCAAAGGGTTTTGTTTATGTTTAGATTGTTTGGTGAAATGAGATGCGAAGTATGACTGTGGGTGTTAGGAATTGGAAATTCCATAGTAAAGTGTCGGTCACCCCAAATATAATTTAGCATAAGTTAGCTCGCAGACATATCGTTATTAAGTAGTTTATTAGTTTGTTTGTAGCGTAGTTTAGTTTAGAGCAACACCGTGGAGGAAGGACGGGTCTTTACCCACTGTATACCTGATCCACAGGCCGTGAGGAGGTCGTGTATTGTGTAACTATAAATACCCCTTCCATCCATGGAAGGGGTGGAGCTTTCAATCTAACCTTTCATAATTTGTGCTACAAGTCTCTAGCAAGAAACTCCCTCTCTCTACTTTCTCTCTCTAAAATGTTTAACATGTATTTTGATCATCCAAGACCACCCGAATCATCAAACACATTAAATATATCGATCCTACAAATGGTACCAGAGCCAAGGTTATTGTGTTGTGTTGATTCTTTGTGGTTTTGATTCTTGTAAAAAAAACTGTTTTTTGTACTTTATGATGGTCGGAAAAATGTTTTTTTTCGAGTATACTTGTGGTTATCAGTTTTTTTTACATGTTTTAGTATCTTGTTTTGGTTCAAATATTGTCATGGTGTCATCCTTACATATCTGTCGTGTCTCAATATGTTGTGCAAGTCAGTATTTTGTCCAAATTCTGTTTGTGTAAACTTTGTCCAAAGTTTGAATATCTGGTCATTTTTCAGGTCAATATGGATCAAAATATGCATCTTTATAAAACTTTTCTGGGTTTATTTGAAGCTGGCCGAAAAAGTAGTTGGAAAAACTCATCGGAAAAGGTTTATGTTCATCCTAGCGAGTTGTACTATATGTAGCGACTTGTGACTTTACTGGTGGCGACTTGTCTTTACAAGTCGTCTAACTAGCGAGTTGTCAACAGAAAAATGAGGTAACGACTTGGCCTTATAAAAGCTAGCAACTTGTATGGTTTTAAAGACTTAGCGACTTGCTAGGTTTGAAAATGATAGCGACTTGTTCTTGAAAAAATCTAGCGACTTGCTATTCACTTTTGGTAGCGACTTGATATTTATCAAGTAGCGAGTTGACACATAAAACTAGCGACTTGTGACCTTAACCAACATGACAGAAATGATGAAGGAGAATAATGTGACCACGACCGCAACATAATACCAACCCCATCAGTCTCGACCTCAGGTTCACACCATCATAGGTCCAAGTACATCAACGAAAGTAAATGTAATTTAAAACAGGTCCAATACAAACACCATCAACAAATCCAACCTATCCTACCTCAACTCAAATCTCTTCCAACTTCAACATATCCCATCTCCAAAAACAACCTAGAATCGAAACTATAAAGTAATTTAATGTAAGATCTCAGAAATGCTTTCGTTGATATCTTTTATGTGATTACAAGACTCTAAGGTCAAGCAAACGAAAGTTAATTCTTATCATAGATCCATAAAAGGTGTAACCTTTTCGAATATAAAGGAAAAGCATGACAAGTGTGTCACTTTCTTTCTTTGTTTCGATTCATTGACCTAAAACCAAACGGATACAAGAATAAAAACCTTACCCGAGACCATATTCTAATGATCTTGAAGCCTTCAAAAGAAGCCGTTTTTCTTTATAGCCTTGTCTAAACCAACCCATCCCTGTGGCGCTGGTGTCCTCATAGCCATCCCTGTGGCGAGGAACTTTGTTTCCAGGTTAAATTGATATGATGTGAAGATGGTTGGGAGCGATTTGTGGAAGTAAAGGATATGAGGCGAATGGTTTTTGATTTGGGATTAAAGTTTTTGTTGCTGCGTTGATCAGGAGAGAGGCGGATTTCTTTTTATGATTAGGGTTTCGTTTTTTTTTTTTGTGTTTGAGGTAAGAAGGGGGCGGAGTATTTTTGTGATGAAGGAGATTAGGTTTTGTAAGGTGAGAATTATTAGGGTATAGATTGATATGTGAAGAGAGTGTTTTATACCCCGTATAATTAAGGCTATCTGCATGTGGATCGGTTGCTATCTTTTCTAAAAATGGGCCGTGATTTAATCATTGTTGCAACCGGGTTTTTGAATGAGAATGGGCCTGGCATATATATGTCAGTTGGATCATGTGCTAACTGGGCCATGTTTCGAGTTAAGGTGTGGCTCGGGGTATGAAAGTTGAATCGAGTGTTATTTTTTTAGAAGGGCTGAACGTTTTGAAAATACGTTTTGAAAATACTTTTGAATTATGCCATGATTAAGTAACGGGTATGATTGGTTGGATTTGAATATTGGGGTACTCATTTACAAACTTGAAGTGGGATTGGGTCTAAGAGTGATGATATGTACTCGTATGGGCTCGCGTGGTTATATGGTACAATGCATTAGTGGTAATATAAATTTGTGTTACTCAAAATTTTGTTATCACTAATGAAATTTCGGATACACAAGTTTCAATATGTTTCGTGAGTTGTAATTCAATCGTGCGAATTTGAAGATACGTGTTGAGAATCGATGAGAGTTGATAATGAGTCTTGTTGTGATATATGGTTGAATGTTGAGATTCGTTGTGATTGACACCTTGGTTTACACATTTTCCCTAAGGTTACTATTTCACGGCTTGTACTATGTGGTAAATGATGACCACGGGGTTGTTTGGAAAGTATTTATTCTTTGGACTTGATGTGAGGTTTTTCCGACCGCGCGGTTACTTATTTCATCTTCTTTCTTTCTACCCTTCCGCGAAGATGACTTGTTTGAGCATTGATTGAGTGTGATAAAGGCTTGACTATTTAGTTACGTTTGTGATTCTCTCTTGCTTAACCCACTACGTAGCTATCACTTCGGTGTCTCACGCAGTTGAGGATATGTCAAGAGGTTTTATACATTGGGGACACCGTTTCCTTTTCACAAGGATGAGTACAAGTTTAAGTAACAAATCTGGGGAATTCTACTTCATGATCAAGTTTAGTATATCGGGTTCACTTCTCCATGTGGTTACTATAATAGCTGACAGAATGCGTGAATGTTGTGTTTACCAAAGTGTTGATTGGATGGTTGTTGATGTTGGATAATGAACCGTTGATGAACCGCTGCATGTTCCCCTAAAACAGATATTCATTGAAACCAAAGGTGTCATAACATATTCGGGCTGACATTGTTTACGGTTTTGTCTTGATTCTGTAAAATCCCGCGAAGAACCTATTTCTCGGTTTAAATCATAGACTTGTAAAATCCGTGACAATGGAAACATCCTGGTAATAGTAAAGTGCATTTCCGGATCTATCTTATGGTTTATTCTTGGTTTTGTAAAATCCCGCGAAAGATTCTATTTTTTGGTTTAAACCATAGAGTTGTAAAATCCCGTAATGATGGAACCATCCTGGAGAAAAGGAAAGTGTATTTCGGGATCATTTCTCATGCTGGTGCTACGGTTTCTGCTTCAAATAAGGGATAATAGGGTGTACTTCATGAATTGGGTGTGTGTTTGGGTTATTACATGGCATTACGGGGTTATGTGCTTTTAACCATGGTCGGGATGAAACCATTATCAGAGTTCACTTAAAACGTTAAAGGAGGCTAGAGTTGAGCTTTTAACCAGAAGATGTGACAACGGGGTGAATTCACTATTATTTATTTGAGGTTGAAGTGAAATATCACAGGCGAGTGTACTTAGTATCTGAAGGTATCGGGGATGGATGGATGAAGATTCTTCAAGATCCTTGTTCGAGCTTATTATAAAAATGAAGACTTGGAAATCTAGTTATTTTGGGAGTCTTTTTCTTTTACCACGAGGGAAATTGGGCTCTTTTGCCACAAAATAACTATCACTTTAAGGAGTTACGTTGTAGTGCTCAGTGTCACATTTAATTGTGGATTTTCAAGAGGTGATGTACGTCTTATACTTGATGGTTGGTTGGTTGAAGAGTATAGAGTACATAGAGAGTACTTAGTGATGCTAATGGAAATCGGCACCGCTCTTTGTTACATATGTACAAGTTTAAGTCACGAGTTCGGGGTAGTTTACTTCCGGGTCAAATTCATCATATTGGGTTTTCTCCATCAGCTGTCACTACAAAGAGCCTACTAAATGATAATGGTGATAATTACATGTTTTGCCAAGATATGATGAAAAGAGAGAGATTATGATGTTTGAACACAACAGTTCAAGACTCGTACTCTAAAGAAAAGAAATGTGTGCATTTCAGTGCGCATTATCTTTGAAAGAAGAGAAATCTTCTAATGACGTTTGAACACAACAGTTCAAGCCTCGTACTCTAAAGAAAAGAAATGTGTATGTCTCAGTGCGCATTATCTTTGAAAGAAGAGAAATCTTCTAATGACGTTTGAACACAACAGTTCAAGCCTCGTACCCTAAAGAAAAGAAAAGTGTACGCTTCAGTGCGCTTTATCTTCTGCAGAAGAGAAATCTTCTCAACTATGACCATTCTCATCAACATACTTCATGCTTATTCCAAGCGCTTCAGTCATCAAGTGAATTGGGCTACCGTTGATTGTTTTCTTATTCCACTTGCTCAACTATAATGACGATGGCGACATCCTATGCTAATTTTGCGGGGGAGAAGTGTGAATTGACTACATTTGGATGATTTTCACTTGTTTAATCGAGAATGGCATCTCCGTATGCAATTCTTGAGGGGGAGAAGAAGTATGATAATACTGCATGGTTGATTGTCATATGAGAATATATGGTCATACGGCTCCTAACTCATGTAAGAACCAAGCTTCTTCTTATCGGGTCATCTTTACATGGAGTTTCTTCTTAAGAGCCGTTGGTTGACATCTTCACTCAGATTGATGAGTTTATCGACAAAGTGCTTCCAGTTAATGCTTCACGTATACATCAACATGATGATTCTGAACAATCTCTCTGTTCTTGTTTGATGTGATTGGTAGTTTGGTGTTACCATCTTGTGTGTTCGTTGCGGCACGATTCTTGATTTTCTTGATGAACATCTTTACATTCTTGTTTGATTGGGAGGGACTTTAGTTAAGGGATTTGCAAGATGTAAGTTAATTGAGATGCTTTTTGGTGGGATGCTTTTTGGTGTGAGTTGAAGATGTTAACACTTTATTCCCCAACTGGACAATCTTGAAGAAGGTCGAGTCTACAATCGATTCTACATTTTCTGCTGCATGTTAGAAGACTAAAGACGAATTGCATTTAACAATCTAAAGACTTCTTCTTAATCTGGGCTGTTATCAAACAGATTGTCGGTTTAGGGGAGAGCACTAATTGGGGGAGAGTGAAAAGCCAAAGTTAATCCCCAATTAGACTTGCTCACAATCTTCATCAAGTTGATTCTCACAGATACTTCTGAGCTAATGATGTTCTTCTCAAAAGATTTCAAGTATATGGGATTATAAAGAGTTGTTGATTCTGAAGTGTCAAAACCAGCAAGGGGGAAGGAGACTCACATCTAAACACAAAGCGAGTAAACTTGATGAACTTAATTCTTCTAAGTGATTGAAGATATCCCGGGAAGACAAATGTTACTACCGCAGAGAAACTCAAGGTTTGACTCATGGAGAGTAAACTTGATGAACTTAATACTTCTAAGTGATTGAAGATATCCCAGGAAAACAAATGCCATGACCGCAGAGAAACTCAAGGTTTTACTCATCAAGGCTTTTAGTGTTATTATTCCAACGACGTGGGGGAAGTGATGTAAATGAAAGTTTCTGAAGATAAAAGAGTTACACTGGTGTGTGATGATCTCGATGTTATCGCAATCATCATGGGAGAGAATTGTGTACATTGAGGGCGCCACCGTCTCACTCGAGAGCTTAATCGGTGATTCGAGATATAATCACTTATTCGGAGTTGACATCCGCAGAGATTGTCATCCGCAGAGATAATCGATGATTCGCCTGCTTTTCAATGTTATCGGTTGTTCTCTCTTTGTGGAATGTGTGTACTTTGGGTCCTTGAGCTTCATACACGATCATCGGGGAAAAGCCATTTTACCACAAACATTGGGAGGTGTTTTCTCTCGGGCATGATGTGTATTCGGGAGAGTTCTTGGATATTGGTGTACTTGGGTTCTTGAGCTTCATACACGTTCATCGGGGAAGAAAAATGTGAACATGGGAAGGTGTTCTTCATTCCCTCATGAAGTGTATTCGGAGAGTTCTTGAGCATTATACTAAGAGGCAGACCGCATCATTTCAACTACACGGGAAAGTGTTCTCTTGACACCTTTTGGAATGGATCGTTTGAGACTTGATGGAAAGGAAATTTGAGAATATTATTTAAATGTGGGATGATACGTTCTTTGTTGTTCTATTGGATGATATAGCCTCGAGCGAAGAATCACGGTGATTATTCTTAAAAGGAGCATTGGGTTTATGATAATGGTGTGCTTCTTTGTGCACTGGCTAAAGCAAGCTTGAAATAGAGCTTAATTTGCTCAACATAAGGATTTTCGGTTTGGGGTGAAGCGCAAAGTCTCACTTCGGATGGTTCAATTTCTCTCATTCAGAGCCTCGAAAGCTTTGGTGGTGGAAGTTTAAGAGATGACGAATTCTATCTTCTACGACGTGCTGCTCGATATCCTTATCTCGGTACTCGTATCATCATCTTCTTAAACTATATCATCTACTCTATCTTTGTAAATATTCATGAAAAACAAAATACAAAAATATAAAACCAACAAAAAGAAAATAGAAAAATATAAAACCTTCAAAAACCCATAAAAATCAGAAAATTTAAAAATACCAAAAATATGTTTTCTAAAGACATGTCTTCTTGTATCGATAACATCTGCGGTCTTAGAAATGTCATTCAAAAATGGCACGGGACCATATATGAAGTTCGAGCAGGAGGTGTAAATATTCTTTTCTAAACATGTCTAAAAAATGGCTTACAATTATTTCAGACTGTAACCCGGGCTTCAAAAATGGCTTACAGTTATTTCAGACTGTAACCCGTGCTTAAAGCTATGGCTTGCTATTATTTCAGATAGCAACCTGCTCTTTTAAAGAAAGAAAAGTGCTGCGCTAAACCATATTTTCAAATATTTCGTGCACTTATCCTAAAAACAAATTTAGGAAAGTATGTCGAAGGACTGCTGTTCCTACACAAATGTTTTTCCGTCTAAATTTTTTCCGAAAAATATTTGTTGTTTTCAAAATGGTGGTAAATGAGTTGCTTGAAATACAATCAGTTCCAGAGTTTTCGTTAAAATTGAAAACTCAATCAATGACTTCAGCGCTTTTAACCTTTTCAGAAAAATAAGTCATTGATTGAGGGGGAGAATGTTTTCAAAATTATATCATCTATCGGACTTATCTAATTATCCTAATATGCTTAATTATAAATAATGTTAACCTATGTTGAAGGACTAGGTGCCTAGGATAAGATTGTTAGGATTAGATGATTAGAGTTTGATAAACACATTATTCCCATGCTTTATATGAACTGATTGTTATGTTGAATTGACTTTTATTAGTCGATTGCTGTTTGGGTGTTGTCGACCACCATATATCTGTATGTGAGTTCACTAACGTATGCAGGTATATTGGTATATAAGAATGTTCCCGATCTGGATCCCACAACTGAATATGATTGGATGCCGAAAGGAAATGGTAACTATATCTTGGGTTGACAAATGAAGAAACGGAGCTTAATTGGACTTCCAAGGAGAGTTGGCATGGAAAAATGCAACGTAAGAGGTCTCACCGCATCGCCAGATGGTTTTCTTTAAGTGATTGAAGAAACGGAGCTTAATTTGACCTCGGTTGGCATTAAAATGCAACGTAAGAAGTCTCATTGCATCGGTGAGACGGTTTTCTTCCCACCTACAAAGAACAACAATAAAAGCAGCTCAACCACCTAACATATCTTTGTGCAGGATACCATTTTTAAACAATTTTGAATTACTTTGAATTGTTTTGAAAATGGGAAAAATATTTGTTTTGAAAATAAATTGGACTTAATTTTGAAAATCACCGGACTTCATTTTATCAAAACTTAAGTCACTCAATCATCGACTACGGTCATCGATTGAGGGGGAGTGTGATTTAAAATAAATTATTTTCAAACAATATTTCTTCACAAAAAGTCTGTTTGTATGAAATAAAGTGGTGATCTAAAGATTTCATGTTATGTCATGGTATGATTTTTCTTTAGAATAAAGATCTTTCAAAATGAAATTTTTTCTGTTCTTGTTTGATTGTGAAATTGTTTTATTTTACTTAAAGATCTCTTAAAAACTATCATACCTGACACTAACAATCTTTAATGTCGTAAAAATGTTCCTTATATGTCATTTTTCAAAATTAAATCTTGCCACGTCTTTCCCCAAAATCTTTTAAATGATTTAAATCAATTGGGATCACAAATATCAAAAGGTTTGAAATTTTTGATCGGGGGAGAGATCGTGATTTAAATCTCAAATCTGTTTTAATGGAATCAGTTTTAGTCATTTATAGGCACTCCTGCCTCCATGTGTCAAACGATTTCAAATACACAATGCATATGTTGAGGAGGAGGATTTATCCAAAAACAGAGAGATTGTTCGGAATCATCATGTTGAGGAGGAGGATTTATCCAAAAACAAAATGAGTATTTAAACCTCGCCACATATTCTCCAATGTTTTATAAACCTTATTAAATCACTTGGGATCCAAAATCTCAAAGGGTTTGATATTTTTGATCGGGGGAGAATTTGTGATTTAATAATGAAATCTGATAAATGATGATCGATTTGATTGATTATGCAGTTGCTTTCTCTCGTATGTGCTAAACGCTTTCGAATCTCGATGCACATATTGAGGGGGGGCAAATGGTTTCTTAATGGCTTTTGTGATCGTGAATGTGCTTCAAAAGAACTCTTGCCTCTATGTGATAAAATGATTTCAAATATTCTACGCACATATTGAGGGGGAGAATTTACCAAAGAAAATCAAATGGCTTTTTCTATGGAAATTGTGATCAAGAATTTATTTCAAAAGAACTCTTGCCTCCATTTGCTAAACAATTTACTAATCATATGCACATGTTGAGGGGGAGCATTTCTAAATGATCAAAACTATTAAGGTACAAAATGCTTTGATTTTATATCACAAGTACCTTGATTGATTTTCCAAATGATTTTTCAATTGGTTTTAAGGAAAATCTTTTCTAAAGCCAAGAGATTTGCACATCGAATGATTTTTCAATTGATTTTCCAAATGCTTTGATTTTATATCACAAGTACTTTATGCATGGTGTTATAAGGATGGTTAGGTTAGGTATTAGTTCCCACGATCCGCCAGAACCAGAGGGATCTACCCAGGGACTATCCACTAGATAGTGTAGAGTCCTTAGGTATATTGAAAAAAGGAGAAAAATGAGAAATGGGAAGAGTGCCGATTGAGACAGAGCTAGAACTGGAATAAACCCAACAAGGTTCTAGTTATGAAGTCTCGGTAAGCACTGAAGGGGTTGAAGAATAAAAAAGAATTGAATGTGAAAAGGGTGAAAAGAAATAGCCCTCCAATAATTCAAACTTAGGGCAGAAACCGGGTTCAATACATATGCTACTAGTGTTTACTAAGGTAACACCGGTATTGAAGACAAGGCGTCATGGACCCAATGGACGCCTTGCACTAAACTTCTTAAGCTACTCAAGTTCCTCTTAAAAGGCTTGTTTCATTCTCAGGGGAACCGACATAATCTATCGACTTTATCTTAGAGATTGTTGATATTGAAGAAGGAGACCCTCTCCCTAGTCTCTGGCATAGGAACCAAATGTGCACTATTGAGTCTAGAGCCAAGAGATCATTCACAATATCTCATTAGGACACAAAATTAATGAAGACTTGCTGTTTCACACAATGTGGAAAGTAAGAATACATTAAGAGTCCTACGCATTATCCTTGTGGTATTGCCAGAACATCCGAGTGATATGTAAATATTCACGATGAAGATGGAAAGCCTTCTAGAGCCAACATCAAACAAGCTCTTGGTAGGTGGCATGTGAGATATTTTCTAAAGATCAAGCTTGTGACAACTGGATAGAAACGATGGGGCGATTCACTCGTGAATCAACCTTGGTCCAGGAAATGAATTGACGAATACTTTTGGAAAAACCGTTCGATGTGCAAATCTCTTCTTTTCTCTAGCACATCGAATGTGTACTATTTTCATACACAAAAAGTATTTATGATTGAAAATTGATCTTTCTCATAAAACCTTCGTCGTATTGCAAAACTCTTTCTTCTAAGCATTACTCCCCTTTACCCAAAAAACTCTTTCTTCTAAGCAATATGCGATTGTTTTTCAAATCATTTTTCATCAATCGGTGAATCTCAATTATTTGGTTCACTCACTCCGTGTTGTCTTCTTTGAGACGTTCGGTTTGAGAACGACTAGAAAAGTGCGAAACCCTGTCAAGGAGATTCTTCGAATCATACGATCACAGAGCGAGACTTGTCTTGATCAATGGGGAACCGTGGGCGTGTACCTCAATTCAACGAAAGTGATCAAAGACACTTTCGTGTGTTTTATTGCTAACTATTGTTTGCGGTACATTTGGACGGTTGCGGTGATCGAATTGAGAGTCAATCCAAAGCCGCATGCTCATAGCATCCACACTTAATTGAAGAAATCATGACCGGTGCATATCTACATAACCTAGCTCTGATATTTCTATACTATGCTTCTGCTACGCTGCTGCAAATATCATGAACCAGTAAAATCTTCCGCTACTCTGATGGAAAGATGTCATGATCCTAAAAGTGTGAGCATGTCGGTTCAAAAGTCACAACATCACATAAAGGCAACACAACTATGGATGATCCAGAGAGATTCTGTGGCTGATGATCTCAATGAAAGCTCAAAGATCATCAAGATGTGGATCAGTTCAAAGACCTCCACTCAAAGTACAAAACTATGCGAACTTTGAAGAATCGCTACAAAAGCACAAAGATTATGAAAGTGAAGAATTCAAGTCTACGAGCTCAGAACAGAAGACAAAATAGAATGCTAAGATTCGAAATGTAAAACATGGGGTGACCTCCTTGGGGAGATTGTTAGGAATGGAAATTCCATAGTGAAGTGTCGGTCACCCCAAATATAATTTAGCATAAGTTAGCTCATGAGACATATCGTCGAGAGGTCGTGTATTGTGTAACTATTTGATAAGGTTTTAAAAGGTACCATTTTGAGGGTCGTTTAAGTCCTTATTTGATCACTTTTGTATCCGTTATTGCTTAATATCGTTCCTTTTCACTTTTTAGGTCTCGTGAAGGCAAAATCTTTGGAATGGCACTTATTTGGACGAAAAAGGCGCGAATATATGAAGAAAATGGCCAAAGTCGAAATCATGACACTCACGATCGTTGAATGTAGAAGCGGCGGCGTCGGGAGATATTTGCGGCGCCGTCGGAGAAAGTTGCGACGGTCGAACTCAAAACTCATGTTTTCAAGAGGCGGCGTCTAGTGTGAAAGAGTAGGCCGTCGCTACTCGGGCGGCCTAGATGCGATCGAGCGGCGTCGAAGGCGAAGAGGGCGGCGTCACGGACATAAGGTGGCGCCGTCGCAAGGTTAACGTGGCCAAGGCGAAACCCTAATGGCGGCGACACGGCGGCGTCACTAAACATAAGGTGGCGCCGTCGCAATTGTAATCTTATATATAGAATCCGAATTTTTCGGTCTTTGTGTGGAGAGTCTTTGGGTAAAACCTAAAACCGAACCTAAGGTGTCTTGTACGATATTTTAGGGTTTTAACCTATCTTACACCAAGATAAGTCTTTGCTTCATTAATTCAATTATGTCTTTGATTATTTGTGTGTATGCTTGCATGTTCTCCATGTCCGGCTAATTTATTTGTGTGTTTGCTTAGGAAGTATGAAACTTAATTATTGAATATTGATTGGTTGTTTCTTATCTTAGTTGATTAATGATCTAGTAATGCGATAGGTCATTCGTTGTGTATAATGCTTGATTCATCTTTGTGAACCCTAGAGTATGATTACACGAGTGATTGTAGTCTAAAACATCCGAAGAGTGCCTTAGAGTAGGAGTCTATAATCTCTATGTGGATTTGTAGACAAGACCCTTTGGTAAGTTCAAAGAGTTAGGGAGAAAGCATACCCTACAACTTTAGAAACACAACGCAACTAGGAATAAGGCGTGACACTCAACCATCAATAGGAGATAATTAAGGAGTAATACAAACTAAGTAAACACATCTTTAAACTATCATACGAGCACACATTAATTAGACATAGACTCCCACAACCTTAGTTTAGATAATTAGATAATAGTAGAGTAATCGGTGAAATACCAACCCCCAAATCCAATACCGAGATTCGTACCTTTCCATTTTCATAAAATATAAAAGATAAAAATAATCTTCCTCAACCTTAACCTTAGCGTAGTAACTCCTACTAGCATTCCTATTCCCTAGAGAGCGATATCAATACCGTGGCTTACCTAATTACTACACTACAACGATTAGGTTCCTTTGCCTGGGGTGTTATAAAACTTGCTCGAAGAAAGGAAGTTCCTTTGACCCCGAGCGGCGTGTGGCGTTATCAAGTTTTGGCGCGCTGCTGGGAATAGAATAGCTAGTTAGTAGTCCACCTCGTTTAGGTTTCTTTGCTTGATTCCTATCAAGTAAAATTTTTCTCATTTTAGATTTCTCTTAGTCTATCCCCTTCTTCGTAACCTTTGTTAGTAATTCCATCACTTTTCATCATGGAAGGTGATAACCCACTACCATTCATCAACATACCACCAAATGACCCGCCAAGAGCCCGTACTCTTGGTGAATACTCGAGACCAAGCCACTTAGGCTATAGGAACACCATTGAGCTTCCGACCAAGCCCAAACTACGGCCTGCGATCCGACACCATCCGGTTGGTGCAAAGCGGATGTGCATTCCATGGACTTCGTTCGAAGATCCAAATCGACATCGAGGATTTCCTCAAAATCGTCGATTCCATCGACCTTGATGCTACTACTCGGGAGACCACGCGCTGCGTCTCTTCCAATTCTCTCGGGACCAAGCTAGTAATTGGCTTGGCGACTTCCATGGCTCCATCTCAAGTTGGGATGATCTTACTTCTCGCTTCCTTGCTCAATTTTTCCCACGGGAGAACCACTAAGCTTAGGAATGACATCTTGATGTTCCAACAACGTCAAGGTGAATCTCTCTGAAGCATGGACCCGATTCAAGGACTTACTTCACAAAGTCCCTCATCACGGCATTGATCTTTGGCTCCAAGTCCAAATTTTTATGATCATGTCGGTCTCTCTCTCAACAAACCATTGATTATGCCTCGGTGGAAGACTAAGTAACCTTGATCTTTGAGGCGTCTTTGGGAGGTTATTGAGGACCTTGCCCAATATGAAGAGGAAGGTTGGGAAATTCCGTTGTTCATGAACATGGGTTAACTCCCCAAGCACAAGCAATTATGAGTATGGAGGCTCGGTAAAAGCATTGATGGGAGTAACAACGTGTGCTCATGAACACGAATCGGTCAAGGAATTTTTATCCCAAGAAAATCCGAGCGGGATGAATTTGAGGACATTATGTTGACATTTGTCTACAAGCAAGAAGAGGAAATAAAACGCCTCGAAGCTCAAATGCGAAGAACTCATAACACTTTCTTGGGCCTAGCTAATAACTTCATGTCGAGCATCCGTGGTGAAATCACAATGAAAAATACACTTAAGCTTGAAAAAGTGTATGCGATACCAGGACATGCTAGGGTGACTACCGAACATTCTCCTTTAGTAAACCTCGATGAATCATATTCTTGCCTAAACACCTATCTCGATGTTCCCCACCTGTTCCCTAGGAACACATTCATTGGAATGGTCCAAGTATCACTTCCCGATTTTCCCAATGCTAGGGAAAGTTCTTTCGGTTTTAAACCTGGAAAGAAAGAACTTCACTTTCAAGACTTGGAACCTCGAGATCGCGATTGAAAGACAATTTGACATATCGTTACTTACGATAGTGGAGATTATTGGTGGAATAACCAAATTGATTTTAAAATAAAAGCTAAGTTTCTTGTCAAAAATAGTAACCGGGTTTTTGATCAGGGCGGACTAAAAAAAAAAAAAAAAAGCTGTTTCTTTTACGAAAATGCTGAAGTGGCCGTCACACTTTAACGAGTGGCCGTCGCTAAGCGAATCAGACGTGTGTCTGACATCCATCTCTTTCATTCTTTACCCTACACAACTTTTATCCGCCCCACACCACAAAAAACGTATTCCCCACATCAAATTCACCATTTTTTCACAGCAATCTCCACGAGGTAAGTAATATACATTGATCTTTGTCTATTCAATTGTTCTAATTCATGTTCAATTTCGTTTTCCCCTCTTTTCTCAAAATCCGAAAAAAAAATTGAAATCCCCAACTTATTTAATCTATTTCGCCCTTGAAATCTTGTTAAGGCTTAAGATTAGGCGAAGTAGTGGTGTTACCATATGGGGGATAACTTTGCGAGAAGCCTTTACGACAGAATCAAAACCACACGCCATTATGCCATTGTTGCTTCAACAAGGGTGTTTGGGTTAAGGGTTATGGTTAGAAACTTGGACTTTTCCTCGCAAATGTCGGATTCAAAATAATTGGTCGATCGGCGTCGGTGTGATACATGTGCCGTCACTACCGACTGCATCATCCTTCGCGCCATGAAATGATACTCATTTGCTCTCCACTATTTGATTTCTTGTTTCGGATGAGCGGAAGAGTAAAAGGACTGGGGACAATCTTCAATGCTCGAAAAACATTGCGGACACAATCATTGGATGGGGGTATTTATTGAAGAAGGTTGTCAAGCTAGTTACAACGATTTACTCCATCAAACTATTGACTCGGGGCTGTGTTAGATTGGGCATTTCTGCGGAGAATGATTTGGCTAGGGAATTTTCGAATAGTTTTAGGAGGATAAGTTCACCGATCCCCGATGGGAAAAGCTGTTTGAATAGGAGGCCCGTGTATGGCGAGTTGGTGCGAGAGTTTCACGCATCATATCGCCTAATATCAATGCATGTCGGGATAATATTAATTTCAAGGGATCCGATTTAGGTTAGGAGGAATGGAGGGCAATGTCGGCGCTTGAATTTGGATGGAGGTTGGGACTATATACATCGAGGATCTTGAGTGAGGTTTTAGGACTCAATTAGCAAATGGAATTACTCATAAGGATGAGATGTTGTGTATTCGATTACGGAACACAATTCTTGATGGGAGTATATTCTTGGGGTACCTCGCTTCACAAATCCGGGATCCACGGGTTAGGCTCATACATCGATGTCTCACCTTCTCTATCACGAGAGACATGCCACGAGTCATCGTGTCACCTTACCAGACCTGTTCTATCTCTCGCATATTGGCCGGGTGTGTCTTGTAACATCCCGTTACGGTTGGCCGATTACTTGAGATCCATAGTGGAGTTAGGTTGGCGGATAGGGTGTATGGGGTATGCTTATTACCGGTTAGCTCGATCCCTAGGTATATTGGCGGGGAGGTACCTTCATTCCTAAATCGATGGCGGCACCTAGGGTCGTCAAGGCTAAATCTCTGAAAGCTATGAATGTCACGATGGATTATGGTAGAGGTTACGCTTGGTTCCGTTCTCGGCCCGTCATTCAAGGTAGTGATGGCGATGATGATGAGGAGCCACGGTGCCGGCACACCGGCGAGGAGGTGAAGCGAGGAAGCTCTCGATAACTACGGGCATATGTCTAGTGGAGATTGGCGGGCCTACCGGGGAGCATGGATGGGCGCATGGATACATGGATGGCGCGGCGGGACGGAGGGCTAAGCGGACCTCGACCATCTTGTCGAGACGGATGCATCATCTATCCATGCGTGATCAGCTCGACCCACATCTCCAGATTGATCCTTTCCCAGGGCGGGAGGAGGATTATCCACCCTATGGGTATTTGGGCCATCTTCCCCCTGGTTATGATTATCGTTATGGACCCCCTCCCCCGTGATTGATGTAGTAGTTTATGGATTTAGTATGGTTGGTTGTTGAAACAATTTTCTTTTTATTTTAATTATTTTGGCATGTAATAATCTTAGACATCTAAATTAGTAGTGACCTTTGAACTATGTGGTGTTTATTTGCATGTGGTGTAATTTAGTTTGCATGTATGTTTTATCTTTGTTTACGATTTATCTCATATATCTTTTATTAATTGTTTATCCTCATGTTTAAATTTGTAAAATGCTTTATTTTGTTTTAACCTCGTCTTAATTACATATAAAGGTATTTTACATAAGGGATAAGTGTAGGGAGGATTACACGTTTTCAAAAGAAACGTAAACATGAGAATAACAATTAACTAAAAGATATATATGTTTGTTTGTTCGAGTCAAATGCTTGTATCGAGTCATAATGAATGTTTTGCGAAATTTTCCAGATTCTAAAGATGTAAATTTTCCGAAATTTTTCGGAAAATCGCAGACCGGTTTTGTCGGGATAACTTTGGCGTCGAGATTGCAACTGACGGCGTCGGGAAGGAGTAAAACATCGATTACTTTTCTCGTTTTACGAGCTACTTATAAATTTTGGAATTTTCGGTCTTAATTTTCTTAAAAATTACGTAAACATTCATTCCACAAGCATTATATCCTAGTTTAAATCGAGTCTTATATATATTATTACCGCCGATTTTACGCGAAGGTTTCGTTTGTTTTCTTCAAGTGTGCGGTTTAGTTTGTCAAGAAGAAGTTACATAAGATTGGAAGGAGCTTTTCACGCATAAATTCTTCTTGAAAAGAATTTAACCACCACTTTACGGATCTACCGAGCTAATCGGGGGTATTAGTTTCTTTCGTTTTAATTACCTTCTTTTATCATAACTTTGATACTTTCGGGAACATTGGGGACAATGTTCGGTTTAAGTGTAGGGAGGAAAATAAAGCGGGAACTTTGAAACTATGCTTATCCTTGACTATTTGCTTTGTCAATTGTGATTGTGTAATAAACCATGAGAAATGTCGGTTAGGGTAATTTTGGCACCAAATTTAAAATTTTTCATGACATATAAGAGTGGGCCATTAGTCTTAACAAAAGCGTCTCATGGATAGGAAGTTATATGACTAGCACAAAACCCTTTACCACCCAAATTCCACCCAAAATGTGAGGATCGCCCTTAGATTAGTAGGAATTAAAGCATTCATCTTTAATGCTTAGAGTGAGAACCGGTAGTATATTAGATTCTAGAACTTGTTTTGTGATGCATTCGAGATCGCAGTGAGGCTACACTTGTGTAGTTAGGAATAACTAAATGATAAGAGGCATTAGGATAACCCTTGTTTGATACACGTAATATAATTACTTCTTCCACATCGGTTGAGTAATTCCCCACACCCTGCGTTGTACTCATCTTTAGTACACGATACCCTAGTTAACCCTCGAGCCTATCCTTTTCGCGGTTCTCGTGATATTTCGGTTTTCGGAATATCAATGAAAACATTGTTTACACCCCCCCAAATATACACCCAAATCGCCTTAGCCTACCCCTTATGCACTCACTTTTAGTGCAATTGTTTGTTATCACCCTAAACCCTTAGTTCAATTATCTAGTTGCTTGCATAAGTTGCTAAGTCGAGTCATATCCTTTGTATCTGATTTTGGGATGATTGGGATTCATGGGAAAAGTTAAAGTTTATGAAATGACGGGAAGGGCGTTAAATTCAAATTCCCTTTGTTTACGTAATAATGTACCCCAAGTGTTTTGATCTTTTCAATTCGGGTCAAATTAGTGTTAGAGTAATAAAAACTCAAGTGTAGGGATGTGCCTGTAAATCCCTAGTATTTTGATGTTATCATAGAGGATGGTAGAGTAAAAGTGTATGAAAAAAAAAAAAAAAAAAAAAAAAAAAAAAAAAAAAAAAAAAAAAAAAAAAAAAAAAAAAAAAAAAATAAAAAAAAAAAAAAAAAAAAAAAAAAAAAAAAACATACGGGCTACCATCCTACATCTATCCTTTAAATTTATGTTTGTTTATTTAGTTATCTAGAGTTTAGAGTGTCGAGTCTTGGCTTAGCAGCCATTCTTCATATGCATTTAACATAAAGATTTTGACTTACCACCACTAAATAGCCTATCCCACCAAACCCTTATTTCCTACCGTAAGCCTAACATTACAACCCTTTAAAGACCTCTTTGATAGTCTTTCCTAGGTGCTTCGTAAGCGATGGAGGTTTGATCTATTCTCAAGCCTATGGTAATCTATGTACTAGGACCGGTTAATGAGTGTTTATCTTCCATTTCCTATATTGTTATATTTCATTTATACACACGAGAGAGATGTGAGTATCCAAACACCCCATGTGAGGTGCTAGTATGTAATTCCGTGCTTGTTATGACTTTCTTGGGGCTTATATGTGTTGTGGACCGTTTTGAATTAATCTTGAATGACCCCAACTTACAAATTAATTGGCTAAAAGCACATTTGCTTGAGGACAAGCAAATAACAAGTGTAGGGATATTTGATAAGGTTTTAAAAGGTACCATTTTGAGGGTCGTTTAAGTCCTTATTTGATCACTTTTGTATCCGTTATTGCTTAATATCGTTCCTTTTCACTTTTAGGTCTCGTGAAGGCAAAATCTTTGGAATGGCACTTATTTGGACGAAAAGCGAATATATGAAGAAAATGGCCAAAGTCGAAATCATGACACTCACGATCGTGAATGTAGAAAGCGGCGTCGGGAGATATTTGCGGCGCCGTCGGAGAAAGTTGCGACGGTCGAACTCAAAACTCATGTTTTCAAGAGGCGGCGTCTAGTGTGAAAGAGTAGGCCGTCGCTACTCGGGCGGCCTAGATGCGATCCGAGACGGCGTCGGAAGGCGAAGAGGGCGGCGTCGCGGACATAAGGTGGCGCGTCGCAAGGTTAACGTGGCCAAGCGAAACCACAATGGCGGCGACACGGCGGCGTCACTAAACATAAGGTGGCCGTCGCAATTGTAATCTTATATATAGAATCCGAATTTTTCGGTCTTTGTGTGGAGAGTCTTTGGGTAAAACCTAAAACCGAACCTAAGGTGTCTTGTACAGTATTTTAGGGTTTTAACCTATCTTACACCAAGATAAGTCTTTGCTTCATTAATTCAATTATGTCTTTGATTATTTGTGTGTATGCTTGCATGTTCTCCATGTCCGGCTAATTTATTTGTGTGTTTGCTTAGGAAGTATGAAACTTAATTATTGAATATTGATTGGTTGTTTCTTATCTTAGTTGATTAATGATCTAGTAATGCGATAGGTCATTCGTTGTGTATAATGCTTGATTCATCTTTGTGAACCCTAGAGTATGATTACAGAGTGATTGTAGTCTAAAACATCCGAAGAGTGCCTTAGAGTAGGAGTCTATAATCTCTATGTGGATTTGTAGACAAGACCCTTTGGTAAGTTCAAAGAGTTGGGAGAAAGCATACCACAACTTAGAAACACAACGCAACTAGGAATAAGGCGTGACACTCAACCATCAATAGGAGATAATTAAGGAGTAATACAAACTAAGTAAACACATCTTTAAACTATCATACGAGCACACATTAATTAGACATAGACTCCCACAACCTTAGTTTAGATAATTAGATAATAGTAGAGTAATCGGTGAAATACCAACCCCAAATCCAATACCGAGATTCGTACCTTTCCATTTTCATAAAATATAAAAGATAAAAATAATCTTCCTCAACCTTAACCTTAGCGTAGTAACTCCTACTAGCATTCCTATTCCCTAGAGAGCGATATCAATACCGTGGCTTACCCTAATTACTACACTACAGCGATTAGGTTCACTTTGCCTGGGGTGTTATAAAACTTGCTCGAAGAAAGGAAGTTCCTTTGACCCCGAGCGGCGGAGTGTGGCGTTATCAAGTGTTTCTTGTCTACTGAAAATAATTTTGAGATGGAAGGATTATGAGATTTCACTTGATATTTCGAAAGTTGTATATTGTATATTGAGATTCGTGCAAAGCGTGTATCGACTCATGTGTAAACAACTTATGACATACAAACTTTGTCAACGTAATAAATAGGGTAGTGTCAGCAAAGCTCGTTTAGGGCTCGCAATCTTATTCGAGCTTTATATAGAGCTCGGGTTCGGGCTCAATTGTTAATGAGCTTTAATATAGGCTCGAGCTCGGGCTCGAGCTCGTTTAAGCTCGACTAGTTCGAGCTTTTTACCGACCTGATCTCTAGCTTTTTATGAGCGGCTCGGCTCGTTTACACCCCTATGTGTAAGTGTTAACATGCCCATTTTTCTTCTAATCCAGTAACTATAGGTTTTGCAAAATTGGGGTTTATACCCTTGGAACTTACAGATATAAACTATGTAAATAATGATTTAACAAAACCTATAATACTTGAATTGCATGATATTTACTTTAAAATAGAGTTATTTCATATTATGTATAATAAGGCCATGTATTTGTTTGGTATTGGGTCTATCCCATTTGTATCATGTATTGTGTATCTATACTCTTATGTTTTATGTGTAATTTTACATAAAACACATCATGTTTCGGGCTGACGTTATTATAGATGAACCATATTAAAGAATAATATCCTGACTTAAATGATAGTTTTACATTGACAATTTAATAATGTATGGATTCTCACTTTGAAGGAGTAGTAAAAACTGGTTTCAAACATATTACAACTCTAACAACTGTTTTGCAATACATTAAATTTTATGAAAACAACCAAGGTATAATATACTTTACATAGGATAATAATGTTGTGTCCTCACTAGCTTGTCTATTCAACCTATCTCTTCTTACCTTTGTTATCTTCTTTAAA
Source organism: Chrysanthemum lavandulifolium (assembly GCA_022545495.1). Taxonomy (NCBI): domain Eukaryota; kingdom Viridiplantae; phylum Streptophyta; class Magnoliopsida; order Asterales; family Asteraceae; genus Chrysanthemum; species Chrysanthemum lavandulifolium. Next base: position 3,327,213 of record CM040245.1, read on the forward strand.
TCTTTTGGTCTTTTTTTCCCCTTTCGATGTCATCAAACTTACTAGAGCGTTTTCGTACCACTAAATATTACATTATATGGTTGTTATGATTTATCATGTCATGTCGATTTCAATTTTATACACATTTAATATCAATGGCCACACGACTTTTACTCTATCTTCATTGAAATTGTAAGAACTTGAGACAAAACTTGACCTGCAAAAAGATAGAAATGTAAGCTCGAACATGGGGTATGTATCGACAATGCACGGAGGAGTAACTGCAGAAAAATATGTGAATTTAGACAAGAAAGCCTATAAAAACTATTACATTTATATCGAGACAAAGAATCAAGCAAATATATAAAAGAGATATTGGTAGAGATATGTAGTGCATGGTCCATAAGGTTGTGCACAACGGCACTGAAAAACTCGGTTGGTCAAGTATGACGACCGACTTTATAATCGGTCGAGGCCTTTGAGGTGTTCGGGTCATATATCGGTCGTGAAAGGAAAATACAAACTATCGCTCTAATTTTCGACCGATTCTAAATGTTACCATTTGATTAAAAAAAATAATAATAAACACTTTTAAAAAAAAAAAACTTTACCGCTTTTAACACATTATAAATACCAACCTAAAACACATTTTTAAACACACAATTCTCTCAACACAAAGTTATTATGGCTTTTCGTCTCCCCCATTCTGTCGAACAAATGCAAACGTATGTTAAAAAACAATTCGAAAAAGATGATGCGGCTCGACAAAACGCTATTATCGGCGTTATCAAGCAGTTTGATCTCGCAAAGTCAGAGAAGCAACGTTTGAGAGAACAATACGCGCTTTGGAACGACATTTCGCCCGAAAGAACATCTGTGATTGACAAATTTTTGATGGATGAAGCCCGAAAAGACGACAACATTGCTGACATGTTGTGGGGGTGTGTTTAACATATACAAAACAACATCAACACCAAAATCACTTGGAGCTATAGGGAGAACACAATTGTTGGTGTGGGTGCATCAAGTTCATCTGCTAGACCTAGATTTGTTGAGCAACCTCAGCTGACTCAGATTGGGATAGGTTATGCAGACGAGGATGATGAGAAAGCCAGGAAGGCGGAAGAAGAACATTTGGCTTACATCAAGAAATTTGCTGGTTATTGGTCTCCTTTGTATGATTCTGCATGCGGGGAGCATTCACATTAGGATATGTTTATGTATTTCGTATCGTGGTATGTTTTATTTCATATGTTTTTTAACCGTATCGTATTGTATGATTTATTTAATATTTTTATTATTAATGAAGTTTAATTTTGTTGCTAAAAATATTTGATTAAAAAAAATAAAAACCTCGATCATCGACTATGACAATTTGGTCGTGTCTGGTCACTGGAAAGAAAAAGCTGATGTGGCAGGCGGTGACCCAGGTCACAGTCGACTGTGAGTAACCTAATGTGATTAGAAAGAGTTCAACTTGTGGGGTGTAGTTCCTTTCTTGCCTTCTTGGGGACATGTACCATTGAAATGTGACTTATCATTTTGCAAGTATGGATTCCCAGTTGAGGGACAAGTACCCTTCAAGACCCCTTAACTTAGGAGCACCTTGTTTCACAATAAGTTTTACTATTGCAATTGCAAGGCATAAATGCAGTCAATTAAAATACCTCATGCCATTGTAGGACGATGATGAAACGTCATGTTTTTAGCTAGACATATTGAGCAAAAGTGTTAGCTAAGAATTTATTATATCTGTGGTTCTGCCTTTTAAGAAACCAAAAAGCACAACCACGGTCAATATGGTCGGTTGGGTTTAATTGAATGAGTACGTACATGTAAACTTGTTAAAGAATATTTTGATTACTAGAATGCTGATTATACATTCTTTTTTACCTTAATGCATTTAAGATAGCAATTGGACGTCGTTGGAAACCTACTACGTTTAATGATAAACACAAGTTATCGTAGGTAACTATCCATTTTAACAAATGAAGGATTATATAATGGAAGTAACAAACTCTATTAGTAATGTGGACTAGTATAGTTTTGGGATGTAGTAATTAATCTGAGAGATTAATTCATTTCTAAACTTCATTTGAGCAATGATGTAACCACCACTTTACACGGATCCTGCCGAGCTAATAAGGGGAGTATTAGTTTTTTTCGTCTTTTATTACCTTCCATTATCATAACTTTGATACTTTCGGGGAACATTGGGGACAATGTTCGGTTTAAATGTAGGGAGGAAAATAAAGCGGGAACTTTGAAACTATGCTTATCCTTGACTATTTGCTTTGTCCAATTTCATTTGTGTAATAAACCATGAGAAAATGTCGGTTAGGGTAATTTTGGCACCAAATTTAAAATTTTTCATGACATATAGGAGTGGGTCGTTAGTCTTAATAAAGCGTTTCATGGATAGGAAAGTATATGACTAGCACAAAAACCTTTTACTACTTAAATTCCACCCAAAATGTGAGGATCGCCCTTAGATTGGTAGGAATTAAAGCATTCATCTTTAATACTTAGAGTGTGAACCGGTAGTATAATAGATTCTAAAACTTGTTTTGTGATGCATCCCGAGATCGCTAGTAAGACTACACTTGTGTAGTTAGGAATAACTAAATTATAAGAGGCATTAGGATAACCCTTGTTTGATACTCGTAATATAATTACTTCTTCCTCATCGGTTGAGTAATTCCCCCACACCTTTGCGTTGTACTTATCTTTAGTACACAATACCCCTAGTTAACCCCTTAGAGCCTATCCTTTTTGCGGTTCTCGTGATGTTTCGGTTTTCCGGAATATCAATGAAGAGCATTGTTTACAATCCACCCCCAAATGTACACCCAAATCGCCTTAGCCTACCTTGTATGCACTCACTTTTAGTGCATTATTGTTATCACACTAAACCCTTAGTTCAATTATCTTGTTGCTTGCATAAGTTGTTAAGTCGAGTCATATCCTTTGTACACAGTTTTGGGACGATTGGGACTCATGGGAAAAGTTAAATTTTATGAGATGATGGGAAGGCAACGTTAATTTCAAATTCCCTTTATTTGCATAATATTGTACTCCAAGTCTTTTGATCTTTTCAATTCGGGTCAAATTAGTGATAGAATAATAAAAACTCAAGTGTAGGGATGTGCCTATAAATCCTTATCATTTTGATGTTATCGTAGAGGATAGTAGAGAAAAAGTGTGTAAAAAACATGGAAAAAAAAATAGAAAAAATAGAGAAAAGAAAAAAATAGAGTGAAAAAAAAATGAGAAAACATGCGGGCTATCATCCTACATCTATCTTTAAATTTATGTATGTTTATTTAAGTTATCCAGAGTTTAGAGTGTCGAGTCTTGGCTTAGCAACGCCTTTCTTCTAATGCTTGTAACATAAAGATTTTTGACTTGCAACCACTAAATCGCCTATCCCACCAAACCCTTTGTTTCCCTACCATAAGCCTATCATTACAACCCTTTAAAAGACCTCTTTGATAGTATTTCCTAGGTGCTTACGCCAAAGCGATGGAGGTTTGATCTAGTCTCAAGCCTATGGTAATTTATGTGCTAGGACCGGTTAATGAGTGTTTATCTTCCATTTTCAACTTGTTATATTTCATATACACCCGAGAGATGTGAGTATCATAACACCCCATGTGAGGTGCTAGTATGTAATTTTCGTGCTTGTTATGACTTTTGTAGGGCTTATATGTGTTGTGAATCGTTCTAAACTAATGCTTCATGACCTCTAACTTATAAATTAATTGGCTAAAAACACATTTGCTTGAGGACAAGCAAATACCAAGTGTAGGGATATTTGATAAGGTTTTAAAATGTACCTTTTTAGGGGTCGTTTAAGCCCTTATTTGATCACTTTTGTATCTGTTATTATTTAATATCGTTCCTTTTCAATTTTTAGGTATCTTGAAGTCAAAATGTTGGAATGACACTTATTCAGACGAAAAGGCGCGAATATACGAAGAAAATGGTCAAAGTCAAGAATCGAGACACTCAGTTCTTTGGGCCCGGGGGCGGCATCGGGATTTACAAAGTGACGTCGGGCACTATCGAGAGGCTGTCGGACAAATTTTGTGATGACTCGAGAGCAAATTGCTCATTTACAAGTGACGGCTTTAGGTTTTAAAAAGAGTAGGGCGTCGCGGCTCGGACAACCTAGATTTGATCTAGACGACGTCAGAGACTGTAGAGGACGACGTCACAAGCATAAGGTGACGCCGTCGCAAGACTAACGTGGCCAAGACGAAATCCTAATAACGGCAACCCGACGGCGTCACAAATCAAAGGGTGACGTCGTCGCATTTGTAATCTATATATAGAATCCGAATTTTTTAGTTTTCAGGGGGTAGTCTTTTGGAGTAAAAACCTAAAACGAACCAAGGCTGTCTTGTACAGTATTTTAGGGTTCCATACCCTATCTTACAACAATATAAGTGTTTTACTTCATTAATTTAATTATGTCTTCCTTTGATTGAGTGTATGCTTGCATTTTCCCCATGTCTGACTAATTTACTTGTATGTTTGTTTAGGTAATATGAAACTTAGTTATTGAATATTGATTGGTTGTCTCTTATCTTAATTGTGATTGACCTAGTATTGCGATAGGTCATTCGTTGTGTTTGTAATGCTTGATTAATCTTTTATGAACCTTAGTTTATAATCACCTAGAGTAATTGTAGGCTAGTCATTCAAAGAATACCTTAGAGTTAAAGTTTATAAATCCTAGAGATTTTGTAGTCATTAACCTTTGGTAGCTTCAAAGAGTTAGGGATAAACGCATACCCGACGACCTTAGAGACGTGACAATTCAACCATCAATAGGAGATAACTATGGAGTAACAAAGCCTAAGCAAATTAACTATCATACGAGCACACAACAGTAGACATAGACTACATACAACTTAGTTTAGATAATTAGATAAGTAGAAGTAATCGGTAGAAATACCAACCACCAAATCCAAACCCCGAGATTCATACCTTTCCATTTCCTAAGAAAACATAAAAAGATAAAAAAATAATCTTCCTCAACCCCAACCTTAGCGTAGTAACTTCTCACTAGCATTCCAATTCCCCTAGAGAACGATATCAATTCCCGTGGCTTACCCTAATACTACACTACAACGATTAGGTTCACTGCCTAGGGTGTTCAAAAACTTGCTCGACGAAAAGGAAGTTCCTTTGACCCCGGACGACTCGTGTAGCGTTGTCAGTTTATAAAAGCAATGGAAATGGATATTCTTGATATGCGTCTTTCATCTTCGGTATTAAGTTTTCTCTTATCAGTTTTATGTGCATATATTTTTTTAAGATAAAGGGTGTTTTAGAGGTCTAATTGATCAGGATTATAAATGTTAATTTTCTGGAATATTGCGATAAAAATGTAGGTGAATGATATGGTTTGAACTTTAGCAGGAGGCAAATACAATAATAAGGATGTAATTGCACATGCGATATTAGGTACCGGAGCTAATGCAACATATATGGAGATAGTTTCGTATGACTTGTATTTGAGAACATTATCAACTTTGATGGTAACTGTAAAAACTGTATCAGTGCCATGAAGCTATAAGCTCTTAATAATAGATCAAAACACCTACCATGACTGTGTGATCTCAAAGCTAGCCTCTTTCACATGAGTGGCAGTTCTTACATTCCTCCTACATTTGCAATGTGGAACACGATACGGACCTGCTGGATATGCACTTTTTGTTGCAAATTATGCTGGTCTAGAGGTAAGTGGCTTACTCTTTTAGCTATATATATCGAAGCTTCTATCATTTACAAATATCGTCATTTTGTCTTTCTATTTCAGTTTTCTTTATTTGAATATTGGTCACATAGTAGGTAGCAACACTACCTTATTACTGGTTTACACATACAAAAAAGAACAAATGTTGTAAATAGTTATAACTTATTTATAATCCTTTCCATCTTCTTCTTTCCTTAACTTTGATAAGATACTGATGCAAATAAGCGCTTTCTTATAGGTTCTTGCAATACCAGCAATGCCACTAACAATGTTAACTGGTATTCTATTTGGCTCGTTCACAGGCACACTCCTTGTCTTTATATATGGGGCAATGCATGCCACTAGGATAATGTGACAAGCAAACATATATCCCGAGCCTAAGGTGTGATTCTGAGCTATTGAACTCCATATAACAAGTGAAATAAACAAATAAATAATCTTAACTGATTTCATGGATTTTGCTTTGTTTATTGTGTATTAGAAAATGTGATTATAAAATGAATATCTTAATATCGTCCAATGTTTCATATATATGCAACACAACCGCACTAGGTTTTTTATTATCATTTTGTTATTACATATAAGTTTGATTACATAGATCTATAGTGAGCATGAATACATGAATTTAGATACTTGGACCTATTTGTTAGTGACCTATATGATTAAGAAGTTTGGTATTTGTGTTGTGCCAATTATTGCATTAAGTTGTTTACTTGAGTTTTTTATTTGAAAACAACATTAAATTAAGATTTAAAAGTTAGTATAAGAGTGAATGATGAATAAGGTCATCCCACATTTTTCTTAATCGAGATAGCTATTGGTCAAGTCATGAAACAGTTCGTCGTTGCTACTTATCATGTATCAGTTTTTCAATCATTCATAACTGATCTATGTAGGAACACAGTATTCTCAACAATCCTACCAAGTGATTGACTCCTTCTTGATAAGGTTTTAAAAGGTACCATTTTGAGGGGTCGTTTTAGTCCTTATTTGATCACTTTTGTATCCGTTATTGCTTAATATCGTTCTTTTTCACTTTTTAGGTCTCTTGAAGGCAAAATGTTGGAATGACACTTATTTGGACGAAAAGGCGCGAATATATGAAGAAAATGGCCAAAGTCAAAATCGAGACACTCACAGTTGTTGAAAATAGAAGCGGCGGCGTCGGTGCTAATGCGGCGCGTCCCAAAATTGTTGTGACGGTCCGAAACCCAAAACTCGTATTTTCAGCGGCGGCGTCTAGTTGTGAAAGAGTAGGCCGTCGCTACTCGGGCGGCCTAGATGCAATCCAGACGACGTCGGTGAAGAGGACGGCGTCACGGACATAAGGTGGCCCGTCGCAAGGTTAACGTGGCCAAGGCGAAACCCAATGGCGGCGACACGGCGGCGTCACTAAACATAAGGTGGCGCGTCGCATATGTAATCTTATATATAGAATCCGAATTTTTCGGTTTTAGAGAGTCTTTTGGGTAAAAACCTAAAACCGAACCTAAGGTGTCTTGTCAAGATTTTAGGGTTTTAAACCCTATCTTACATCAAGATAAGTCTTTACTTCATTAATTCAATTATGTCTTTGATTATTTTGTGTATGCTTGCATGTTCTCCATGTCAAGCTAATTTATTTGTGTGTTTGCTTAGGAAGTATGAAACTTAATTATTGAATATTGATTGGTTGTTTCTTATCTTAGTTGATTAATGATCTAGTAATGCGATAGGTCATTCGTTGTGTATAATGCTTGATTCATCTTTGTGAACCTTAGAATATAATTACACGAGTAGTTGTAGGCTAAACCATCCAAAGAGTGCCTTAGAGTAGGAGTTTATCATCCCTAGTGGGTTTGTAGGCGAGACCCTTTGGTAAGTTCAAAGAGTTAGGGAGAAAGCATACCCTACAACTTTAGACACACAACGCAACTAAGAATAAGGGCGTGACAATTCAACCATCAATAGGAGATAATTAAGGAGTAATACAACCTAAGTAAACACATCTTTAAACTATCATACGAGCACACATTAATTAGACATAGACTCCCACAACCTTAGTTTAGATAATTAGATAATAGTAGAGTAATCGATAGAAATACCAACCCCAAATCCAATACCCGAGATTCGTACCTTTCCATTTCATAAAACATAAAAGATAAAAATAATCTTCCTCAACCTTAACCTTAGCGTAGTAACTCCTTACTAGCATTCCTATTCCCTTAGAGAACGATATCAATACCCGTGGCTTTCCCTAATTACTACACTACAACGATTAGGTTCACTGCCTAGGGTGTTATAAAACTTGCTCGAAGAAAAGAAAGTTTCCTTGACCCCGAACGACGCGTGTAGCGTTATCACTTCTCCTTCAAGTGTGTAAACAATAAATGAAGAGAAGGCTTTCATGTGACCCTCATTGCAACTGATCACTATAACTCGCTGGTGTATTGTCATGTCTCATAATGCTGACTTTTGTGATCAGGTATCACCTTCCAACCTTAATAATTGCAACTGTTGTCTCCATTTTGAATAGCTATTGATATATTGGTGACATTCATATGGCTCTTGTAGATTATTAAAACCTGCATTGATTTTGAATTAGGAACATATATATGCTATAATCTCTATTATCTGGAAATGTTATTATCTGAGTAACGGCTTTTGCTTTGTTGGTGGTGGAACTTGATTTGCTTTGTAGGTGATGAAACTCAGGAAACTTTATGCACATCACAGTTTCCAAGCATACATTTAAGTTTAGTGTACACTCCCTTATTGGTACATCCACCTGTTTTTGTAGTCTTAACATTTGATTAGATTTCTATATTAATTTGTTTGTATAATACCAACTTTTTGCCAGTTAACAAAACAACACAGTTTGGTATATTTAAAATTGAGCACTCTCATTCTTGCGTATAAAACACTGATATAGTGATACTGGCCTGTAATTTATAGTAGTTAAAAAATTTGCAATGATTATCTTTTCTGGCAACACCGTTAAGTTCTAATTATAGGTTCCTAACTTGCCTACATTGACATTGTTGGAGGGTAATTAACACATGTAATAAGCAGATGTTTGTTTGTTAGAAAAATATATTTTTCTGCCCTGTGAATGTCTTAGTCTGTTAGCCCTCATAATGTTATTAGATCAAATGTTTAGTATTAAAGTCATTATGTTTAAAGACTTTAGTTTATGTAATGTATATTTTGTATTGTGAATGGGTCGAATTATGTCTGCAATGGGCCGAAACTGTGTAACCCAAACAGGCCCATTCAAATGTCAGATATTAGGGAAACAGTTATTCTTCCAAACAACACAACGTTTGGAGAAAACTCTATGTGCCGTTTCATTGTGTATATAATGTGAGTTTCCAACCTGTGGAAATTACAACATCAACTTTTATTCAGTATCTATAACAAATCGCTATTAGTATATTTGTTTGTTATTTACCCATATCACTGTTTTATCCAAACACCCTTTTACGCAGCCTTTAAACCATAACCATGAAATCGTTACTCAAGAACAAAGATGTTGGCGTGAATCCTGTAAATAAATGGTATCAGAGCATAGGTTCCAGTCCGTGGGAAACGCCAACGTTCAAACACACTTCAGGGTTCCAAAGTGGGCGTTACCTTTTGAGGGAAACACCCAAGCGCATGTTTCAATGGAGCATGAGAAAGAAGAAGTCGATATTGCCAAAAGGAAAGCAGTTATTGGTTCAAACAGTTCTAGACAATGAAGCCTTTAACGCCAAGACCAAAGCCGATTGTATGATTAAGAAGAAGAAGAAAACCGTTGCAAAGAAAAAGGCACAGAATGCAAAGTGCTATATTTGTCGAGAAAAGGGACACCCCTTTTGGGCGTGTGAAAGAAGAAAGAAGTTGGCTGGCGTTGAATTAGAACAAGAAGCGATACTAACGAACCAAATAATTGATCAAGAAAGAATGTATCCCGAGAAGGTATACATATATGGCGACTATACCTTGAATGGAACCGATGAAGATGGCTGGAACGATATATGGTACGTAAGTAAGCATTACAAATTTCATATGTGCCCTAGGAGAATCATGTTTGATGATGTGAATTATAAGTTTAAGTTAATCGGAAAAGATGAACATGATTGCAAATTCATATTTTCGTATGGAATTGACACTACCACTATCAAAACAGAGTTGGGTAATTTAGTTGTGAGACAAATACAATATACTCCTGAAGTTTCTCATAATATCCTTAGTCTAGAGTTGTTAGAGAAGCAAGGATTTTCTGTGAAAATTAAGGATGCTAGATGTAGCATATACCATATGTATTATGATGAGGAAACAGATTCGGATGTGCCACGAGATCATAGAATGTAAAAGGTTGGGCGAAGAAGTGGTACAAGAACATAATCGATGTTGCGAGTACTTTGAAGCAATTGACCGGAGGCGAATGTTCATTAGTTAGAGGCTTAGAGGATTTAGATTGGAACAAAGATGTAACCCAAGATTACATAGACGAAGACTTCCTCAGTTTTAATGGAACGTTATACGCTCTCAAGGTTAATTCATTCTCGAGATTTCTCTCATTCATGAACTTATTGAAAAAGGATAGTATATTATACAAGAATTGGGAAGTCCTCAACAAGAGATTTGTAGATATGATAAGATGGTTTTACTTGGTGCATTTGAATTATGATGCACTCGTTGTAATTCCACCCGTTGTCAAAGATGTCGATGTGAACCTGCTATGTTTGTTGAAAAGTGTTGAAAGTTTGGGCGGCTATTTTCCCGTCACCATGGGTGATAAATGGGGAACCATAGCCCGATTACAAAACCTGACATCGAAGATGGAGAAGCGATCAAGAGTTGTTACAAAAGTATTTGGATCTAGTTGTAATCTACCATGAAACCGCTAGTGTGCCTTGGGGTGAAACGTCAAAAGATGTAGGAGGCATAAGCAAAGTTGGCTTGGCCATGAACACCGCAAGACCGGAAGGACAAGAGGGTGAAGGATGGAGCAATAGAGTCCAGTCGAGACCATTTCGGTGTGAGGCTTGAAGATGATGAAGATCATGATGATAGCAGTGGAGGAAGTAATGACTTCGAGATCATTACTTAAAGACGCAACAAGCAGGAATTCAAAAAGTTTGAGTCTAAAACATTAGGGGGAAATTGTTAGCCCTCATAATGTTATTAGATCAAATGTTTAGTATTAAAGTTATTATGTTTAAGGACTTTAGTTTATGTAATGTATATTTTGTATTGTGAATGGGTCGAATTATGTCTGCAATGGTCGAAACTGTGTAACCCAAACAGGCCCATTCAAATGTCAGATATTAGGGAAACGGTTATTCTCCCAAACAACACAACGTTTGGAGAAAACTCTATGTGCCGTTTCATTGTGTATATAATGTGAGTTTCCAACCTGTGGAAATCACAACATCAACTTTTATTCAGTATCTATAACAAATCGCTATTAGTATATTTGTTTGTTATTTACCCGTATCACTGTTTTATCCAAACACCCTTTTACGCAGCCTTTAAACCATAACCATGAAATCGTTACTCAAGAACAAAGATGTTGGCGTGAATCCTGTAAATATAGTCTTCATGAAATAAAATAATGATTACTAATTTATGATCTCATGGCTTGAGTGGAAGTTTTACCAATAAGGTAACGCTCCATTTCTCTTAGTATTAGTATGGAGCACGGAATGATGAAACATCTGTCGTTACAGAACATGGATATGTAATTCTGTGGCATGTATGGCTATATAATGTATATAGACATATTATTCGACTGTTTAACATGTGTTCTGTTTTCGTAATTTATAGGAGAAGTGGGCAAAAAAATTATATCTTGCATGCATTGCCTATGGAAGAACTGTGTCATGATAACCATGGTACATCCTTACAGCTTTCATTGTCTTCTGCTGCATGTTTATTGTCCAGCAGAAAGGTAGGAACACCAAGAAAAATATAGCACACAACTTCCTAATGTGAACTCCTCATGGGTATGTGGCATACGACTTGAATTGAGCATTACCATTTTATTCCAAAAACATGATAATATTTTAACTGTCAATAGTTTGGCTGCTCTTGATGTATACAAACTTTATAAATTACTTTAAACATGTTATATTTTTTTATGCACACAAGGTGTTCCCTATTAAAGTCCTTAATATGGTAAAGACAGCCATGTAACAGCAGAATAAGTGTCTGCGTGCCAGTGAATTATTGAATCACTTCTTGATATATCTTTCAATAAGAATCTTCTATTTGTTTGGATTTAGTATTTTAGCAAGATGGTGACAAAACTTTTATCTTTTATTGTTTTGTGGGGTGTTGTAGGAATCGGAACTTGCCAAGGAGAAGACGTATGTGTACAAACTAGATAGCGCACATGTTTTTGTTGTCAACATGCTTGACAACATTGAGAAGCTCTCTAGAAACCCAGGTGAAATTACTAGCCGTGGTAAGTGAAAGAACGAGCTTTTGCATATGGTCACTTCTGAGAGTATGTTATCTTTAAGGGAGAAAGCTTTTGTATTTTATCCCACTAAAATATGTGCACTTATTCATACATTTGTGTATTGGCCATCTTTAAATTTGCTCCTATCAAATAATCACAATGATGTCACTAGAAGTGCTAGCAACATATTTCTAGGTAATGGTGAACCACGTTCGGATTTAAGAATTCTTATTCCAAGTCTGAAAGTATTTAAGTTTGCTGATCTAAAAAGAGCTAAGCTTGTGCCAGGATTCTCTCTTGGGTGAGGGAGCCTTTGGAAAGGTGTTCTCAGGCTTGATCAACCAGAAAATGCAGGCTCCTTCAAAACGTGGCATTGGAATTGTTGTTTCTATTAAAAGACGCATTGCATTCATTACTTAAGGAGACGCTGAATGGCTGCTAAGTATCAGTATAGTTAGATCAACTTGAGTTGATAATTAATTCAAGTATTTAGACTTTAATGCGAAGCGCATAACCAGATTTTAGGCTTTATTAAGTTAATATATGGCTTGTATGATATGACAGTGACTTTGAAAGTGTAGTAGTTCTTTTTAAACTATTCATTGTTCTTTTTACATAAATTACATATACACTTTCTTCTTTTTTCCTATTTTTTGTGTTGAAGACATTTGCCGTTATTCACTATTATGTACGGCCAGTTAGAATTCGTCAAGTATTATTATGAAGCTAGCCATACCATCCCGGCGGCTGTAAGCAAATCTGAATAATAAAGCATTATACAAATACTCGGCTAGCCAACGGCCAAACGAGCACAAGCAAATGGTAAATGGGCTCATGTTATACGAATCAATTTAAAAGAGTCCAAAACAGGATCCCATACTAGAAAGTAATGGGTTAAACGGGCACTCGTCAAACGGGCTCATGTTATACAAATTGACACATCTAACATTTATTATCATAATTGTGTAATGAAAAACATTGTCATTACTTAAGGAGTTGAAATACGTCATATAAAATTCTTGATATCTGTAAACTTATTGTCAAAAAGAACATAATAAACTAAAATATATGATTCACAAAAAAAAAATTATTTCATGGTACCCGCCGCCGCAACGCGAGGCTATCCTGCTAGTCCATTAGTATTTATACATGTCTAAGTATATTATGTTTTGAATTTTCCATAATAGTTAAGATTTTCGTGATTTAAAAGGCCTCATTCGTAGTTTCGCACCGGATCACGCAAATCAATGAGACGGCCCTGGTTACTACACTAGCAAGGGGTGAGTTGGGTAACTTGAAGAGTTATGATGTTGATCGGTCATGTAGTTTGGTACATTTGGTTTGACATAAAGTATGTAGAACACTGCATATATTGCATATATTAGAGTATAGACTTTAAAATCATTGTTTCAAATTATTTAGTCTCCACGTTAAACTGGAATATTTTCAAAGATGAGTTGTTCACATAACCACAAGGCGCATTAATTACCAAACGTATACATACAAGGCAGGGCTGTTCCGTAGAATTTGGACATAATAATGATGATCATAGAGAAGAAGCAACAAATGTTCAGTGTTGAGACCTGGGTCTCCTTCAATGTATCACCAGTGACCAAACTTTTACTGGTCCTCTCTGAACTGGCCAGATCTATAAAGTTTAGCACCCCTTGAACTGGCCCAGTTTTCTATTAAGAAAAAGAAATGAGTCTGAGATGGGTTTGAGTAATAATAGCATGCATGCATTTTATACAAGTTTAAAACAGGTTACCTGATTGTTACCAAAAATTCTGAGTGTGAAAACAAAATGAGATCGCGAGGATCTTTCATTCATCTGTGTTTTCTCCACAGACCTGGACCAAAATAAGAGTAGAGATTATTATGAAAACTAGATCATAATCTGATGGAGGAAAGAAATTAGGATTTTTTTTTCTTTTTTTTAATCTTTAGTCTAGTTATATTTTAGGTTTATCTTTACTTTTTGGGTAAAGGGGAGTAATCCTGCACCCTGGTAAATAGATTTTAGGTTTATCTTTACTTGTTTGATTAGGATTGTTATTCTTGTTTGAGGATTCTTAGGTCTTTATAAACCACGTCCCAACACATTGTAATTCAGATTTTGATTATTTAATTACTTTGATCGTGTTTACACAGTTTATTCTTATGTTCATCAAGAATCAGAAATTTAGGCTAATTTGCAATTAACCTCTACACAATGTGATTGTGAACAAACCCTTCCGCTGTCCTACTTCACAATGTATTAGTATTGTTGTTGTTAATCACTTTAAAAACTGATTTTTCTGCCAACAACATATAGACAATCATTTAAAGATTAAATACATGTAGCGGTTAGCCTCCTTAAGAAGTTTGAGAGCATCTTCTTTGTTGCATACGTCTTTTTCAGTAATATTTTCGACAAAAAATGCTTGTTTTTTTTCATCATAGCCTCGCAACTCATGTTGGTGCTTCCCTTCTTTTCCAGTATTACTTGATGATGCCAATAAATCATACACCTTGTCGTTGTATAATTCAAAAACAGATGCCTGAAGAATAAAAAACCATAGTTAAATTTATGCTCTCCGTAATATATTGGGCCAATAAGTATAAAAGGGATATATCATAACCTTCACCGAGTATTTCCACCTTGAGGTGGGGCCTGGCATGTTTGGAAAACCTTTTCTAGGGAACGACGGATCAAACCCTTTTCAAGATAATCTTCTTCTCCTCCTAACAGTGTATAGATCTTACCAAAACCGGTTTGACCGTACCCAAATATACACACCTGCATATGGAAAAACTTTCACATTAAAAATACAGCTCCAAGAATGTAGGGGGTGTTTGGTTTGTAGATTTCAAATTAAGAGATTTGAAACACAGTGGGTTTTAAACTTAACAAGAATTACAAATCTTAAACATTTTGTTTGGCTGACTTTTGTACGATGGTTTATAATGCAATTTATGTAAATGACTTAATTACCCATCTTTATCATTGAAAGTTTGAAACATTATCTTGAATAACAGTTTAACAAACAAAGCAATTTGGAGACTAACGAATCCCTAAATATTCCACCAATCGATCTTCTATCTTCTCTAATACAACTCTGAATTAAGCGTGGATTATACCTTGTGTATGATCTATCTTTATTCTGTTTCTGTTTTTGTTTAGATTCCAGATCGATTGGCTAATTTTTTAGGGTTTTCTAAAGATCGCTATTTAGGGTTTGATTATAGTCGGTTTGATTGTGTATTTAGTCCAATCATTAAAGAATCTTTACACCGACCTGATACCATCACCATATCATGTAATCAGTATTGCGCGTTTATACATATAAACCCTAGTTGTTAAACTAGGGTTTTAATTGTTTTGTTTGAAGACCAGACGTTCTTTTCTTCTTGTTTTAGGGTTTCTGATTGTTGTGATGTCGAATTTGGGAGAGGAGATTCTTGGTATGCCACGGCCTGTGGTTAATGTTGATGAATTGGATGCAAGTATGATTCGTTTGAAGGGTCAAGAGGCTGAAAATGCCTGTTCGTGACCCACGTAAAGCTAATGAGTTGGAATCGATGATAATGTGACTAGGGTTCATGCTAACGATTGCCCTTACATTAGTTCCGGTTCTCGTTCGATGGACAAGTGGAGCCGGTTTAACTTGGTTCAAGCCCTAGTCATGACGCACCTAGTCATGACACGCCTGAGGGTCATGATACTTTATTGAAAATTCGTGCTATTGAAAAACAAATCTTTGAGGGAAAACTTGTTCTTGTGGGTGACGATGGGCAACCATTAAAACCAGCCGTGACAGTGGATGCTACTACTTCTACTGGGGCTAATCCATTTAAGGTGCCGCAGTCACAGAAGGAGCTTGAGGAGATGCTTACTACTATTGGTTATTATTCTAAACCTCCTCAAGATACGAGTGGTCCTATGGCTTCTAATTGTAATGCTACTAATGCTAATGATAAGGTTTATACGAATGCACATGGGGCTGTTGGTATTGAGAAGGATGGTGTGTATGCTTTGAAACAACCTTCTTCATCGTATGCTGGTGTTACTTCTACTGAACCTAAGAAACACACGTCAAACTTTCGTAGGTTGGAGTGTAGTAAGAAAGCTAATGGTGTGGATCTTTCTGTCCCGATGAAAGTGGTTGAAGAGGTGAACACTAGGTTTGAGAATACTTTGTATGGGTATTTCCTTGGTCAACGCCTTGCTTTTCTGTTGTTGATTACTTTATGCATAATGTGTGGGCTAAGTTTGGTATACAAAGGTAATGATGAATGCAAAGGGTTCTTCTTCTTTAAGTTCAATTCGAAGAAAGGTGTTGATGATGTTCTTGAAAACGGTCCTTGGTTGATTAGAAATGTACCTATTATTCTTAAACCATGGACATTGAACACCAACTTACTTAAAGAGGATTTGACCAACATCCGGTGTGGGTTAAATTCCGTGATGTTCCTCTTGCTATGTTTTACGATAATGGCCTTAGTCTCCTTGCCACATTGATAGGCGCGTCGAAAGGTTAGATGCTTTTACTAGCCAAATGTGCAAGGACTCGTGAACCGTAGTAGTTTTGCTAGATGCATGATTGAAGTGAAGTCGGATGGCGTGCTTAGGGACGACCTTCTTGTTGAGATACCGTTACTTGATGGGTCGGGTTCGACTATTGAGAAGATACGGGTTGAATACGAGTGGAAACCACCTCATTGTGATAAATGTAAGATTTTGGTCATACTCTTATTGAATGTCCTAAAGTTGTTGAACCTCCGCTCGACCTACTAAGCGTGTTAATGATGGTTTCAAGATGGTCAATAATAAGAAGAAGGAAAGCAAGGTGGTTCTACTATTCCGGGTCAAGGAGGGTTTACTAAACTGTTGTGGGAAAGCGGTTTCAATATCAACCCAAAAGACTCCTCCGAACCTAAGAAAGTGGAAGTCACTAAGAAGAATGCTTCGATGTGGCTAGTTCGAGTGGAACAAGGATCTCTACATCTAATCGGTTTGATGCTCTTAATATGGAATATCTGAGATGCTTTTGGTATTCCTTGAAATGACACCAACAAGGATGTGGATTACGGTTGTACAATGGAAGTTAATGAAGATAAGTCTACTAAGGCAGTCTTGCATCACAAGTACCCCTTGTGAGTGATTTGAAAGAGATGGAGTCGGTGTGGCTCCTAAAACTAGTGATTCTTGTATTCGTCCGCCTCTTCTACTAAGAGAGTTAACCCTTTTTCTAAAGTGGGAGAGATTGTGGTGTCGATTACGAAGATGAGGTGGTTCTTGACCCATTTGATGAGTCTCTAATCTATTCGGTGGTGGCCAAGAGTTTGAAGATGAGTATGATGACTATGACTACGATGATTATGCGAGCGGTTTCGATCTTCCAGAATTTGGATGCCTTTAATGCCATGTATGGCACCAAGCTTCTCGTTATGTCCTATGTTATCATTTGAGTAGTGGTTTGTTTTCTTGTTTAGAAAATAGGTAGTATCTTGTTATGTAAGCTTTATGCCTATGTAGCGGTGAGATATGAGATTTCACTCATATCCAATGTATAAACATTTTTGTTAATATATTTACGAGGTGCGAGATTACTCCCTTTACCCAAAAAAAACAAACAAAGCAATTATAACCCAGTTGCAGCATGCGTTATACGACACCTAATCTACACTACTCTTTTATATTCCTTTAATTGTATGATCTTTTTTTTGTATTTCATATTTTCATTTACATCTAAACACAGACTTTTAACGCCTGGATCCCTATGAACAACAACAATTTTAGTCAAATTAATACTTCGACTAAATTAAAATTTCAGAAACTTAAATTGGGAGTGATTATAACTAAAAATGTAGAATTGAGTTTTTAATTTGTGGATAAGGTTTAATGGTTTAGGATGAAAGAGAAGATACTTATGCAAAAAGTAGGGTAATTTAGTCAGCTTTTGTCCTTTTAAAAAATTGGGTCTACAAAAACTGAAACCCCTCACACAATGAAAGAGTTTTAAACCCATCACTTTTAGCAGATGGTGGAATTTAATTTGGTTCAACTTTTCTTACCAAACACGATATTTCATGGTATTTAAAATGCCAAATAAAAAGAATACCAACCTTGCCTCCATCGATGGAGCTCTGAACTAGGTCTGAGATCTCCATAAACACCTCTTCTTGAGACGCATTAGGAGCAAACACTTTGAGCAAACACCTTATCAAAAGTGAACTCGTGCTCCTTGGATAAGCAGCCAAACAAAATTTACAGCAAAAGTTAGATTTATTCTACAACTAAATACATAACTAACCTTATAGTAAACAAACTGAAATACAAAATACTACACAATTATCAAAGAAACTATACTGATCCATCAATAGGCAACAAAAACAACACAACAAAACTAAACACACAAATACAAAAAAATAAACTACCAAGTGCAAAAAACATTGTCAAAAAAAATAAACTACCAAGTGCAAACTGCAAAGCATTCTATGGCATTTTAAAAATAAGGAGATTATCTAAGTTATACCTCACTATATTTTAAACAGGGAAACCATGGTCGAAAAACATGTAACGTCGTCATCTCTAAGAAAACTTCGACTAAATGAACCACAAAACCAAATATTCCAACTTTGATCAACATGCTAGCGGCACGAGCAGATCTATATTATAATGAAAATAAACTTGTATTTGAAAAGTGTGTGTTTGGTGTGTTTTAATCTGTGTGATATATAGGTGTAAACAGAGTCTTTTACGCGATGGAATTTTGTGTTTGTTTGAGGATGTGATCGTGACCATACATTGATGGATCCGTGTGAATGAAACTAATAGACGGTCAAGATTCATGGTTTAATGTTCTACATGAAGTTACACTGAGATTTGAAGTGAAACTAATACATTGAGGGTTCTTTAGAATTCTTCAACACACCTCCAAAAAGCAGATATCCCATGTGTATGTAATAGAGGGTCAAGATTTGAATTCAAGTGTTGGGGTTTAATGTTCGTTCAATGTTTTGGGAAGTCTTCAACCACCTTCTCAATTACAGTGGGAGAGTATTAAGAGTAATTGCAAGTGAAAGTTTGAAGTAAAAATGCTTTTTTAAAACCGAGGCCCTACTCATAGAAAATTATAGTAGAAATTAGGAAACTTTTTGAGAAAGCCCAACAACTATCAAATAAACTTTTGACACATTCATTGAAGTTCAATCGTTATCATCTAAATTTTACCCTGTAATACTAAATTGTGACAAGTAGGGGTGTCAAAAACAAGATCCGGGCTCGAACCCGATTAAGCTTATTCGGGTCGGGTTACATAGGTCAATAATTTTATTCGAGTTAACCCGAGTGACTCGAATATTAAATAGAATCGGGTAGCGGGTTGAAAATATTTGGCTAAATCACATTCTGGTCAACCGGATTAACCCGAATAAGGATTTTTAGTTTTTAATATATTTTTGTAAAATATCTAACAAAACAAGTGCAAGTAGGCAAAATTTTTTTTTACCATTTTACTCATATTCGTGTTGACCCAAACCCGAATGGACTCGACCCGAGTTGACCAGACCCGAATTGACCCGAACCCGACTAACCGATCCGATTAACACCCGCAGTTACATGTTGTAAAATATAAAGTCTCAGTTGTTAAGAGAATGGAGGGAAATATTGTGGAGGACAAAAGCGGCACTTTTCAATTGTTGCTTTGCACATCTAAAATCTCAAGAACATCTAAGTTTTCTAATTTATTTGGACTTAGACCAAGAACATCTAAATAAATTAGATCCTTCTCAATATAAGAAAAACAAGACAAAATAATAGTAGTAGCATTTAATCCTAAACTATAAACTATATCATCCAAACACCCCATTACCTCCACAAACCGCATAACCACATATTTTTCGTGGTAACTGCTACATTTACGACCACATCATTGAGAAAATAATCTAATATTCAGTCCCATTAAATGTTAATACAAGAAATGCACTAAAACAAAAATTTTCCATTCAAACATTTAGTTTTTGTAAAACTAATTTACCCCAAACAAATTTACATAAGCTACAACACAAGTTTTTGTAAAACGGGTTAAAATCTTTTAACTAATAAATCTTTTGATCAAGGGAGATGCAATGATGAGCTTATTCAAGAAAGGTCAAACTTGTTTAAAGAGTTACATGATCTTAATAATGCTTCTTCGTTAGATTTGATTCAAAAGGCCAAAGTTCGGTGGGCTATAGAAGGTGATGAAAACTCGAAGTTCTTTCATGGAATCATCAACAAGAAGCGATCACAGCTGGCTATTCGTAGTGTTTTAGTAGATGGAGATTGGATTGTTGATCCTTCTTTGGTGAAAAACGAATTCCGCAACCACTTTGCTAATCGCTTTGCTGCTCCGGCTAGTGAGTGTATCACCTTTGTTTCTCCTTTACCTAATCGGTTGTCCCCTGATCAATGTATCGATCTGGAATGTAATGTGTCATATGATGAGATAAAACGTGCGGTTTGGGACTGTGGTACTAACAAGTCCCCTGGCCCCGACGGTTTTACCTTCGAATTCTTTCGAAAATATTGGAAAATTATTGATCATGATGTGGTGGCTGCTGTCTTAGCCTTCTTCTCTTCAGGTACGTTTCCTCCTGGTTGTAACGCATCATTTATTGCTTTGATTCCCAAAACGCAGGAAGCTAAAATGGTCAAGGATTTTCGGCCTATCAGTTTGATTGGTAGTGTGTATAAAATCATTACTAAAGTCTTAGCTAATCGATTGAGTCATGTTATTCAGAATTTAGTTAGTGATGTCCAATCTGCTTTCGTATCTAATAGACAAATCCTTGATGGCCCTTTCATTCTTAATGAGCTTCTTTCGTGGTGTAAACAAAAAAAATCCAAAGCTTTGATTTTTAAGATTGATTTTGAAAAAGCGTTCGACTCAGTGAGATGGGATTATTTAGATGTGGTTCTATGTAACTTTGGTTTTGGAACTAAATGGCGTAGTTGGATTCAAGGGTGTCTCAATTCAGCTATGGGATCTATTCTTGTGAACGGTAGTCCGACATCGGAGTTCAAGTTTTCTAAAGGATTAAAACTTGGAGACCCTCTTTCTCCTTTTCTTTTTATTTTGATTATGGAAAGCTTACATCTTTCTTTTGATAACGTGGTCAATGCTGGGCTGTTCAAGAGTATCCATATCGATAACTCTCTTAGTTTATCCCACTTGTTCTATGCGGATGATGTTATTTTTGTTGTTGAATGGAGTTTATCAAACCTATCAACAGTCGTTAATGTTCTAAAGTGGTTCCATTTGGCTTCGGGTTTAAAGATTAATCTTCATAAAAGTAAGCTTATGGGTATTGGTATTCCTCAAGTTGTTGTGGATTCTGCGGCTAGGTCTATTGGTTGCTCGACTCTTCATATGCCTTTCAACTATCTCGGTGTAAAGGTTGGCGGTATTATGTCGAAAGTTTACTCTTGGGATGATGTTGTCGCCAAGCTTTCTTCTAGGCTCTCGAAATGGAAGCTTAAAACTTTATCAATTGGTGGTCGTCTTACCTTTATTAAATCGGTGTTGAGCTCTTTGCCGCTTTATTATATGTCATCCTTCAAGGTGCCTATAAGCGTTCTAAAAAAAATGGAGGCTATCCGTAGGAATTTTTTTAACGGTGTGGATAATGCGGGAAAAAAGATGACCTTAATTAGTTGGAAGAAAGTTTTAGCTTCTAAGAAGAATGGTGGTATTGGAGTTTCTAGTTTCTTTGCAATGAACCGCGCTCTTCTCTTCAAATGGGTATGGAGGTTCATTGCCAACGGGTCATCTCTTTGGGCCCGTTTTATCAAAGCTATTCATGGTATCCACGGTTCTCTTGGCTGCTCTTTACCTTTCTCTAAGCGATCCCCTTGGATAGATATTGTTAGTGAAGTTAGAAAGCTTTCCTTTAAAGGCATTGATCTCCTTTCTCTTATCAAAAAGAAAGTAGGGAACGGCGAGGCTAACTTTTTTTGGGATGATGTGTGGCTGGGTGATGCTCCTTTAAAACATACTTATCCGAGGTTATATCTTCTGGAATTAGATAAGCATGCTAGTGTAGCGTCTAAGCTAAGAGATAACTCCCTTTATGATTCTTTTCGAAGGACTCCTCGAGGTGGTATTGAAGAAGAACAGTTGCTTCTTCTTAATTCTGATATTTCTACTGTAATTCTTCCCAATATCAGTGATCGTTGGACTTGGCGGCTTGATTCAGCGGGTGACTTCTCGGTAAGATCGACTCGTGAATTTATTGACGATTCTTTTCTCCCTAAGGCGGAAATTAGTACTCGATGGGTAAAGTATATCCCCATTAAAATCAATATCTTTGTATGGAGGGTCTCTTTGGATAAGCTTCCTTCAAGGTTGAATCTTTCCCTTCGTGGTCTTGACATCCCATCTATCTTATGTCCTCTATGTAGTATCGCTGTGGAATCTACATCGCACCTTCTTTTCGCTTGTCATTTGGCTCGTCATCTTATGATCAAAGTTGCTTGTTGGTGGGAGTTAGAGTACCAAGATTTTCTATCATACGACGATTGGCTTCTTTGGTTAAATAATCTTCGTGTCACAAAGCGATTCAAAGGTGTTTTTGAAGGTGTTTGTTATGTTATGTGGTGGGTCATTTGGAAGTTCCGCAATCAAGTTTTGTTTGGAAGTGAATTACCTCGGATGGACCGTCCTTTTGACGAGATCGCTCAGTTGTCGTTTAATTGGTGTTCTAATCGTTGTAGTCTAAACTTTGATTGGAATTCTTGGATGAAAAATCCTAATTCCTTTAATTTGTAATTTGTTTTCTCTAGCTCGTTGCTAGTCTTTAATAAAATGCCGTTAAAAAAAAAATAGTTTATGCTATATAGATGGATACACAAAGGCAAAATACTTAAATGTTGAAAAAACTTGATATGTTTGATGATAACTTGTAAAAGTGTAAAGTAGCATATTTTCAAACCTTGCTTTGTTTAATCATATATAAACATCAAATAATACGAGTATTCACAAACAAAACGAAAGTCTAACCTTTTATGAAAGTAGTTTAGACCACAGACAAGACAAAAGAGTCGATTGCCTGGAAGAAATCAAAAGCCATGAGCTTGATCGGCAATAGTGTTGAGCCTCAAAGAAAATGCTTGCTTGCAAGGGAGATGCGTGGCCAAATAAGTGAGTGTGTTAAGTGGAGGAAGATAGCTAATGTGTTGCGTGTGTTTTACTCAAGGAAGATAGCTAAGGTGTAGGTGTGCAGGCGGAGGGATAGGGTGGCGGAGGTGCCCATCCTCCCCAACTAGCCAGATTTGCTTAAGTTGCTTAGCCCATGGCCCATTATCCACTAATAAATCTATAAGCGGCCCTCTTAAAAATCAACGATATTACAACAAAAATTGTAGCGGTGGAAAAATCAAAAGAGCTTTGTGCTTTGTTCCTAATCAGGTGTATATTTTTATAATCTTAACCATTTCGTTTTTTTCCTGCCTTTTGTTGGATCATTAGACATTTGCTATTTAAGATTGTTGGCTCTTATTATCATCTTCTTCTTTTATTATTCCAATATAAAAAGTAACTTTGTACTCTAGAAATTGATATAATGGAATGAATTCAGCCATTTATGTGGAACCGTTTAATAAAAATCAAAACTGATAAATATTATAGATGACTTCGATTTTTTATAATAGAAAGTTTATATGTGAGTTTGTGAATTACCTGATGTTAAAATTAACGCAATAATGAAACATTCAAGATTCTACTTATATTAGTTCTAAATTAATTTGAGAGTTGTATCATTGGCTACTAATATGGTATTGGTTAGTTTAGGCCCTGTTTGGCTAAGCTTATTTAACATAAGCCGATTTGGGCTTATTTTTTATAAGCTCCGATTTTGTGGCTTATTTTGAGACTTGTCGGCTTATATAAGTTTATAATGATATGATAAACTTATAAAAGCCGACAAGTCTCAAAATAAGCCGTAAAATTGAGACATATAAAAAATAACAAGTCTCAAAATAAACATATATAAGCCCCAATTTTACGGCTTATTTTGAGACCTGTCGGCTTATATATAAGTTTATCCGGCTTATATATAAGTTTATCATGATAAACTTATATAAGCCGACAGATAAACTTATATAAGCCGACAAGTCTCAAAATAAGCCAAAAAATCAGAGCTTATAAGAAATAAGCCCAAGTTAGTTTATGTTAAATAAGCTTAGCCAAACAGGGCCTTATTATGTTCGCCTTGTGTTAACTATTGGCAAGAAAATACATGATTTATACTTCATGAAACAATGGCATTTACAAAGTAAATGACACAAGATACTAGTTATAATATTGTTTGCCTTCTAGTTTGGTGTAGCACATGCTTGTATATACAACCTCGAAAAAAAAATCTGGCCCCCCTTAACATAAAATCCTGGCTCCGCCCCTGGTCGTGTATATATGGGTGAGTGAAAGAGATGGAGTCTTTTATACAACGGATACTTGTGTTTGTTTGAAAGAGATAGATTCTTTTACACAGTGGATACTTGTGTTTTTTTGGATGTGATCGTGGCCGTCCATTGTTGGATCCGTGTGAAACTGATACAGTGAGAGGGTTCTTTTAAATTCTTTAACACACCTCCAGAAAGCAGATATCCTATGTGTATGCAATAGAGGGTCAAGATTTGAGTTCAAGTGTTGGGGTTTAATGTTCATTCAATGTTTTGGAGAGTCTTCAACCACCTTCTCAATTTTATGTATGTAATAGAGGGTAAAGAACTCAAGATTTGAGTTTAAGTGTTGAGGCTTCAACCAAACACCTTCTCATTTTTGTGTTTATCAACTCATATAGAGAAATTACAGTAATTGCAAGTCAAAGTTTAAAGTAAGACTGCTTTTTGTAAAATCGAAGCCCTATAGCTACTCATATAAAATTAGAAACTAGGAAACTTTTTCAAAAAGACCAACAACTCTCGACCAAAGTTTTAACACATTCATTCAAGTTAAATCTTTATCATCTAAATTTTACTCAGTAATACTAAATTGTTACAAGTAGGGGTGTCAAAAAACAAGTTCCGGACTCGAACTCGATTAAGCTTATTCGGGTCGGGTTACATAGCTCAATGATTTTATTCCAGTGACCCGAATACTAAATAAATTCGGGTATCGGGTTTAAAATATTTGGCTAAATCTCGTTCGGGTCAACTCGATTGATCCGAATAAGGATTTTTAAATTTTTTATTATAATTTTGTAAAATATCTATTAAAACTAGGGCAAGCAGGCGATTTTTCTTTTTTTTTTTTTCATATTCATGTTGACCCGAACACGAATGAACCCAACTAACCGGAATTCAAATAGGGTCGGATTCGGCTATATTATTTTTAGCTTTGGCCCGACTTTGACTCGACGCGAATTGACTCGAACCCGACCAACCCGATCCGATTAACACCTCTAGTTACAAGTTGTAAAAATATAAACTCTCAGTTGTTAAGAGAATAAGGGAAATATGAGGTCAGTGACTAGTAATGGTTGTTCTTTTTTTTAGAACGGCAGTGACTAGTAATAGTAGTAGTTAAACAAGTTTTATCCATCAAATTGAGAAAAAAAAAATGGTGAGTGTAAAAGGATGTAGATGAAACTATACGGACTAGTAATTACAAAAATGTGATAACGTATAAAGAATAAATTAATGATCAAACACGCATGTTATATTGTTTATGTTTAGGTCTATAACTTTGTCAAGTTAAATGAAGTGTACTACTCTGGGAGTCATGGATGGATATCATGAGACCGACCCCGAAAAATAAGTCATGCGATGACAATTATCATCATAAAACCGTCAATGATGAGGTAATTTTTATTTATTTACTCAAATAACTTGGATATATTTAGTCTTGAAGATAATTCACACAAGTGATTTTGGTTTTAATTTGCTCAGGGAAATGAGTTTATTGTCTTTCAACCGGCTAAAGATTTTCGACCCGAAATTGAACAGGTATGGTAGTAATAACATATATTTACAAATGTACTACTATATAGCATTCCCTGCCAATTAATTTGAATTGCTCAAACTTGACAGATGCTGATTGAGATGAATGAGAGAACGAAAAACATAGAAGGGGTGGCAATTGAGGATAATAGGTTTTGCCTTTCGGTTCATTATCGTCATGTTAAGGATGAAGACTATGAGAGACTAGAACAACAAGTTGAGTCGATGCTCGTGAACCATCCAAAATTTCACATGACTCGTGGCAAAAAGGTATTGGAAATTCGGCCTTCCATTAAGTGGAACAAAGGTCATGCCCTTGAGTACTTACTTGATAACTTAGGCTTTGCTGATGATTCTAAAAACGTTCTACCAATATATATTGGAGATGATACAACCGATGAGGATGCTTTCAAGGTATGCACCTCTTGGCTTGTTTTTGTTATAATGATACATGTATTGGTTTAACATAAGTAGTATTGTTTTAGGTTCTAAGAGAAAGAGGTGAAGGATACCCAATTTTGGTATCTTCTAAACCAAGAAAGACAATGGCTTTTCACTCGCTTTGTGATCCATCTGAAGTACTATCATTCTTGACTCGTTTAGGTAGATGGGGTGCTGACAATGCTGATTTCATCCAAGCCTAGCATTGGTTCGAATACATGTGTGTGCATCTACATGAACACACATATTACTATCGTACATTTAACTAGCCAGAACACCATTGCTAATGCAGGAATATGAAAGCATAGGAAGAAAAACAAGTCACCAAAACGCGAGAGGCGCTCTTTTAAAAGTCGCGTTTTGTGCTAGGAATTGATTCAGTATTCTATTTTTTTATAACTCTTGGTTCTATTAAAGTAATTACAACTAGAGAGTTGTTTATTCATCTTATGTAAATACATTTTACCTTATAATCTAAAAGAATCTTAAAGAACTCAATGATTCTCCACTCGAGCATTGCTCCTGTGAAATATTCACCAAGATGAGAACTCTACTACTGCCATCCAAACAAGGCTGCAAAATCATTAGAACAAATTGTTACAAGTTTTCGCAAAATCATTAAAACAAAATCCATATAGGATTCCTTCCACAATTTATATGATTTGAGGTATATCTGTGAGATAAAGAAAAATAGATTTATAATCTATACCTTAACATAGTGTATCATCAGTTAAATGCAAACTCACATACATTGACAATTTGACATAATTATAAGAGAAATTTTTTTAAATGAACCTTTATGGTAGGGACTAGGTAGATTACCAAAATGAACCGCGCCTAACAATTTTACCAAAATGGACTTTTAGAAGATGCTCCGTTAGATATATTACACCTGGTGCGACTACAAAAAAGAAAGAAACGAATGTGCGACTATAAAAAGCCCATGCGCGTTTGAAGTTCATGTGCGATCGTAAAAGCCAGAAACCAAATTAACTACACAGATTCATAAATTACAAAACTGGCAAAAAGTGGATGCTAATATGTTGTCCCAAATATCCTGATCGATTATATAAGTTGCAATGATTTGAATAAGTAAATATGTTCTATATTTGATTAACCTTGTATCGATGTATTTACATATGTATTTATAGGTTCTGAATCGGTACCATTGAACCGACACAACCTTTCATGAAATCCTCGAAATAAGCGCCAAGTAGTTATTAACTATTTTTAACATGTTTGGTCCTGGCGATTTAAACTAGACATAATAAGCAAAGAAATAAGATTATCGGGTCATTCTCCTCCTTAATCTTGATCGTTGCTTTGTTAAATCTTGAACTCCGAGCATTTGTCGATAACTTTTCACATGATGATAGCGCCATTGTTGGTTGCTACGAGTACACCAAGTAATGGGTGACTCTCCAAGTAAAATACTATAACTGTTGATGTATGGGGTCTCTTGAGTTCTCTCTGAACTAGTAGTAACGCTTGGTGTGATTGGTGAAACAGGATCGAGAATCGATCTTGTTCATGATCACGTGTTGTCATCGTTTTACATGTTGGTGGTGTAAGGTTTTCATTGTCAACTCCGTCTACTACAAAACTAGCCCAAAGGTGTCTTGAGTGTTCGTATCTCCTTCATTTCGTTCCAATCCCATGGTTTTGTTTCCATAAATTTCGTCCCTACTAACATGTTTCTTCTTGGCTATAGGGTCATAAATTGACTACAAAACTTCATAAACTCAAGTGCGACTACAAAACAAATGAAAGTTGTTTACATTGTTATTATTCCGGTTTCCTCGTGAGTAATTTGATCTACCTCGAAACGAATGTGCGACTATAAAAAATCCATGTGAATCCATAAATCTTTTGCCTTACAACCCATTGCTTGTAAGATCATATCTTCAAATCAACGCTTGATTTGAAGTTCATGTGCGATCGTAAAAGCCAGAAACCAAATTAACTACACAGATTCATAAATTACAAAACTGGCAAAAAGTGGATGCATTTTTGCAAAAAGTGGCTGCTATCTTTAACAAAAGTAGACATGGATGCATTTATATGAAAAAAACAAGACACCTATCTCATCTGGCAAAAAAAAAGGATATCATGCAATTTGACAAAAGATACATTTATATGGGCATGTACAAGTGGGCTTGAATAAAAGTTCAGTTTGGTAAATTGATAAAAGTAAAAGGAGTATCTTTTTAGTTCAGTTAAGTAATTTGTTTTAATTATAATTATAATCTTATCAACTATTCTGTTTGACAAAAGAAGTCAAACCCATCACTGTTTTCAAAGTCCAAATGTTACTGCATACTATATACAACTAATTTTTTTTAAACTAAACCGGTTATGGTGTTATATGCACTATATCTACATCAAAATAAAGTCGGTTTAAAAGACTACCTGTAGAACTCTTGTACGCGCGCTGTCTCTATAGGGAACATGAGCACCTTCCTTTTTGTTTTCCAACGCGTCGATGGCCCGCGCCAAACTTGAGAGGCTTTGGTTTTCTATCGGACCAGTGGCCAAACTTTTATCGGACCTCTCTGAACCCGCCAGGTCGATAAAGTTAAAAACCCCCTGAACTTGCCTGGTTTTCTATTAAGAAAAAGAGATGAGTCGAGATGGTTTGAGTAATAATAACATGCATTTTATAAACGTTTAAAACATGTTACCTCATTTTGACCAAAAATTTTTAGTGTGAACACGAAGTGCGATCTGGAAGAGTGCCTGCACCAAAATAAAAGTAGATATTATTATGAAAACTAGATCATAATCACAACACAATTTATTACGTTATTAGTATTGTTGTGTTTTCTATTAAGAAAAAGAGATGAGTCGAGAATAGCATGTTTATTGTAATCATTTACGACACACCTCTACAAATAATCACTTTAAAAACTGATTTGTCTGCCAACAACATATAGAGAGACAGTCATTTAAAGATTAAATACCTGTGGCGGGTAGCCTCGTCAAGAAGGTTGAGAGCATCGTCCTTGCTGCATACTTCTTTTTCTGTAATATTGTCGAGAAAAAATCGATTTCCATCTTCGCGAATGTTCAATGCTAT
Organism: Chrysanthemum lavandulifolium; assembly: GCA_022545495.1. Lineage (NCBI taxonomy): Eukaryota > Viridiplantae > Streptophyta > Magnoliopsida > Asterales > Asteraceae > Chrysanthemum > Chrysanthemum lavandulifolium. The sequence goes on from CM040245.1 coordinate 3,356,866, forward strand.
TCCAGAATTACAAGGTGCCAATAAATCTTTCGGTCTTTCATTGTATACTTCGAATGCAGAGACCTGAAGAATAAAAAATGATATTAACTTGCATTTCGTATTTCCAATAGGTATAAAAGGGGATAGATATGATCATAACCTTGACGTAGTGTTTCCACCCTTGAGCTGCAAGGTCCTGGCTTTTTTGAAAAACATGTTCTAGAGAACGTGGGATCAAACCCTTTCCAAGAGGATCTTGAGTACCTACCATGGAATATGTTTTTCCAGAACCGGTTTGCCCGTAGGCAAATAGACAAATCTGCATAAAATACATATGGAGAAACTTAGGGTGTGTTTGGTTCACTGTATTTGGAGGGGTTAAAATACAGAATTCAATCTTTTTCGTGTTTGGTTGTCTTTTTAGAGAGTCTGAAAAAGCCTAAATTGGTGGGGTGAGGGCAAACACGGGACTTTAAGGGTCAAAGTTGGACCACTATACCCTTACTCGATCAGTGTGTTACTCCCCTTCTCTCTCCATCATTCTTTCCTTTTTTTTCCAGACTTTTCTAACTCTTCTAGCGTCACAACAATACAAGTCGAAACATGATTTTCTTTTTTCAGTTCCTGGTATACTTCTTATTCACCATTTAATTCATAAGTCGAAACATGATTTAATTCATACCATATACAAAAGCTTCAACATTCATTCATTAATTTTACTCGTAAATCTCTCATCCAGGTATCTCAAATTGAAATTCAACAAAAATTGAAAAATATATCATTGATGGAGCTCTGAACATGTTTGTTAACCAGGTTTACGAAGTGAATATCTGTTAACCAAAAACATGTTTGTGTTTACCTTTCCTCCATCAACGGTGCTCTGAACCAGCTCCGATATCTCCATAAACACCTCTTGCTGAGACGCATGAGGAGCAAACACCTTATCAAAGGTGAACTCATAAGTCGTATCTGCCAAGTTCAAAAATGCAATCATTGTCTAGAATGACAACAAATATATATGTATATATGTGTGCTAAAATAGTATAATCTGAGGTCATACCCGTATTTCTTTCTCTTAAATTGATCCCTTTTCCTGCTGGCTCAGCTGGGTATGAGACGGTACCATCATCAGTTTGTAAAGAAGGCCTTACTCGGCAAAACACCCTGATCTTGCCTTTCAGATCCTGCAGTGAGACATTAGATACAATCAAATCTTGAATTGTTTATCTAGGCCAAGTCTTGATGGCATGGCATATGAAAAATTTACCAATATAGTGTTTTGCAGCTTTTTCCTCAACTCCTCATTCGCAAATTTAAGCCTTTCTGCCTCAAGTAATTTTTCTTCTAACTCGGCGACTCTTCTTTTTAGTATCTCGTATTCAGCCAGCTAATTCAAACAGAAATGTCAATTTTTTTAGTAGCAACTGTTTTTGAACTTGAGATTACACCACCAAAAAAAAAGAAGCACCTTTTGCTTCTCTTGTGTAGCCGCCGCCAACTGTTGTTCGAGCTCATATATTTTGGCTTTTTGCGAGGAGCACTTCACCTACAATATATGAGAGATAAATCAAAATGCTATCAATCGGGAAAGACAAAATATATATGATGCCATGGGCAATCGCTTTAACAGCTAACCTCCAAAGCAGACATCTTTTATAACCATTCAGCACTCTGTACATCAAATCTCGCAATTAGAGCGTCACGTCTGTCCAGCTCAGAATTCAATTCCTTTACTTTGATGGGATCCTATTACGTAGAAAAAACACAATTAATACCTAAGCATCATGTAATGTAACTGAGGTCAAGGTAATTAAGCTATGTTGTGCGCTTTTTGTCTAGAATGTAAGCAATGTACACAGATCATATGTATATAAATTCATTTAATGACTCTTCTTCTTCTTGATCTATCTAGCAGATATGGTACTTTGGCACAAGTAAACTCTGTCTGCAACAAGTATTTAATGATGACCGCCCGCCCGCTTAAAGTAGTGTACTAGTTTTCCAATATCACAAACAAAACGAAAGTCTAACCTTTTATGAAAGTAGTTTAGACCACAGACAAGACAAAAGAGTCGATCTCCTGGAAGAAATCAAAAGCCATGAGCTCGATCGGCAATAGTGTTGAGCCTCAAAGAAAATGCTTGCTTGCAAGGGAGATGCGTGGCCAAATAAGTGAGTGTGTTAAGTGGAGGAAGATAGCTAATGTGTTGCGTGTGTTTTTACTCAAGGAAGATAGCTAAGGTGTCGTGTATATATGGGTGAGTGAAAGAGATGAGTATTTTATACAACGGATACTTGTGTTTGTTTGAAAGAGATAGATTCTTTTACACGGTGGATACTTGTGTTTTTTTGGATGTGATCGTGGCCGTCCATTGTTGGATCCGTGTGAAACTGATTCTGTGAGAGGGTTCTTTTAAATTCTTTAACACACCTCCAGAAAGCAGATATCCTATGTGTATGCAATAGAGGGTCAAGATTTGAGTTCAAGTGTTGGGGTTTAATGTTCATTCAATGTTTTGGAGAGTCTTCAACCACCTTCTCAATTTTATGTATGTAATAGAGGGTAAAGAACTCAAGATTTGAGTTTAAGTGTTGAGGCTTCAACCAAACACCTTCTCATTTTTGTGTTTATCAACTCATATAGAGAAATTACAGTAATTGCAAGTCAAAGTTTAAAGTAAGACTGCTTTTTGTAAAATCGAAGCCCTATAGCTACTCATAGAAAATTAGAAACTAGGAAACTTTTTCAAAAAGACCAACAACTATCGACCAAAGTTTTAACACATTCATTCAAGATAAATCTTTATCATCTAAATTTTACTCAGTAATACTAAATTGTTACAAGTAGGGTGTCAAAAACAAGTTCGGACTCGAACTCGATTAAGCTTATTCGGTCGGGTTACATAGCTCAATGATTTTATTCCAGTGACCGAATACTAAATAAATTCGGTGTCGGGTTTAAAATATTTATTAAATCTCGTTCGGGTCAACTCGATTGATCCGAATAAGGATTTTAAATTTTTATTATAATTTTGTAAAATATCTATTAAAACTAGGCAAGCGGCGATTTTTTTTTTTTTTTTTTTTTTTTTCTTTTACCATTTTACTCATATTCATGTTGACCGAACACGAATGAACCCAACTAACCGAATTCAAATAGGGTCGGATTCGCTATATTATTTTAGCTTTGGCCCGACTTTGACTCGACGCGAATCGACTCGACCCGACCAACCCGATCCGATTAACACCTCTAGTTACAAGTTGTAAAAATGTAAACTCTCAAAGAGAATGAAGGGAAATATGAGGTCAGTGACTAGTAATGGTTGTTCTTTTTTTTTAGAACGGCAGTGACTAGTAATAGTAGTAGCTAAACAAGTTTTATCCATCAAATTGAGAAAAAAAAAATGGTGAGTGTAAAAGGATGTAGATGAAACTATACCAACTAGTAATTACAAGCAGTTAACTAGTGTGTCAAACATAATTACAATATGATTTAGAAGGTTTTACACTCTTTTGCGATAATACGTTACTTTTGGGTAATTTGCAACCCACTCCGACTTGTTTCATATCAAATTATTTTTCAGTTTTAAACGTTTGACTTAGACTAAAAACATAACCCAACTCAACCTATTCAAATGTCAATCGGTTGAAATACACTTCCAAGTGATACACTATCAAAAAAAGGTATTTCAATTTAGGTTTTGCTAACAACCACCCTACCCTATGTGTGTTCTTTAAGCTTTCCTTAAGTGAAAATGTTTCCAAATACTCGTATGCATTATGCTTTTACTCTCTGATGGAGACTTACCATTTAAATTTCATTGTTAACCTTATGTTCATGCGTAAACACATTGTTTTTTGTACTTAATTATACGGCCAAAGTAAAGCGTAAAGACGTAGACAATTTCATTGTTAACCTTATGATGCGTAAACACATTGTTTTTGTACATTATTATACGGCCAATTAAAGACGTAGACATTGTTAGACCTTCAGTCTACACACTAGGCATACTGTATGTACCCTTTAATTTGCATACAAATATATTGACTTGATTTGTAATATCTTTAACGTGTTGAATATCTAGTAAATGAACAAAGGGTATAAATTAGTTGGGTTGGATCAAAGTTTACTTAGAGGGTGTTTGGGGTTGCGGTTATGGAGGGATTTTATTTGATTATCTCAGTTTCTAAACGCAATAATCTAGTACGAGGTGTTTGGATGAGTTCAGTTAAAAATCGATTATTTGCATTTCCATGGCTCTAAAACGCATATATGACAAAGCAGATGGTGACCTGCTTTTTGAAAACGTGATTTTCTTCTTTGGTCGAAATTACATATTTGCCCCAGTTTTACCTTATGTCTTGTTGTCTTGATGATTTTCTTGTATTTGTGTGTGTATGTGTTTTAGCTAGATGAATTGAAGTATGTAACTACCCCATTGCAAAATATTTATGAGTGAGGTAGATTGATGGAAGCCTTTATTAAACTTTGCATATCGATCTAAAGCAAAAGATTCTCACCTATTTCAAAGTATTATTGATGTTACTACACGTTATTGCTATGCTCTTTTATCTTCATCATACACTACACAAGCAAAGGGTGTGGGGTTGTGGTATATAAAGGAGGAAGTATGATAACCAAAAGGTACATCTCACCTATCTCATTTAATAGCATATGGGCACACGACTTTTAGTCAATCTTCATAGAAATTGTTACAGTAATAGACAAAACTTAACCTGTAAAAAGATTGAAATGTAAGCTCGAACATGGGGTAGGTATCAACAATTCACGGAGGAGTAAATGTAGAAAAATATGTGAATTTAGATTTGAAAGCCGATAAAAACTATTGCATTTATATCGAGACAAAGAATCAAGCAAATATATAAAAGAGATATTCATAGAGATGTATAGTGCATGGTCCATGTGATTAGAAAGAGTAAAACTTGTGGGGTGTAGATCCCTTCTTGGGCACAGGTACCTTTGAAATGTGACATATCTATTTGCTAGACCCCTTAACTTATGAACACCTTGTTTCAATGCAAGGCATAAATGCAGTCAATTAAAGTACCTCATGCCATTGTAGGACGATGATAAAATGTCATGTTCTTAGCTAAACGTATTGAGAAAAATGGTTAGCTAAGAATTGAATTTATTGTATCTGTGGTACATAGTCATACCTTTTAAGAAACCAAAAAGCACACCCATAGTCAATATGGTTGGTTGGGTTTAATTGAATGAGTACATGTAAAATTGTTAAAGCATATTTTGATTTGTAGAATGCTGATTATACATTCTTTTTTACCTTAATGCATTTAAGATAGCAATTTTACGTCGTTGAAAACTTACTACGTTTAATGATAAACACAAGTTATGGTAGGTAACTATCCGTTTTAACAAATGAAGGATTATAAAATAGAAGTAACAAACTCTATTAGTAATGTGGACTAGTATAGTTTTGGGATGTAGTAATCTGAGAGATTAATTCCTTTCTAAACTTCATTTTCCATCCTATTCCCATTTAGTTAAACTTCATTTCAATGTCATACTATAGTTTTGAACGACACTATTCCTCAATATCAACTGAGCATCAATAGTGCAATGAGCTAGAAGACCCATTCTCATTCTTACTACTCAACACAGAGCCTCCTAACTTCTTTAGACACAAAACTATAGCAATGTCCTTACGCAGCTTACGCACGTACATAAAACAAACAATTAAGATACTTTATAAATAAAAACTCGGTAAGCGTTCGTGAAATATGCACTTAGTTTTTATGAGCAATGATACATTACATGCAAATACCCATCAGAGTCATAGAAAGGAATCATCTTGTAACTTCCTACAATATATTCATTTACAAACTCCATTTTTGGATTAAATTATCTAAAAGACAACTCTTGGTAGTGCCACATTGGTCATGGGAACAAAATTTTGCTTCATTATATACCTTGGTGTATATACTTCACATAGATTGGAACTGGGAAATCTCTTGAAGATGTATCATTGATCATTATTATGTGTGGTGTTAAATCCAAAACACTATCGCCATAACAAATATGCACCAAAGTAAATAATTCAATATAATAGACTCTTGTAGTTTCAGTTTTGGATTACAATAAGGTACATATGTATCAGCAGTTTGTGTTGAAGTTTTAGACTTTTATGCTTTATATATTTTTGACCACTTTTTCTGTAGGATTATATCCGATATATATATAAGTGGTAGCTACTCACAAGTATGAATGAAAATTTAATATGTAACATGTAGAATTATAAATACAATGTCCTTAGATAATCCATTTGGAGCTATCTATTACAAGATGATATGTGTTGTTTGGATTGATTCAAGTTAAACCATGCGTGTAACTAAAATATATAAGCTGCATACTTCATGATTAATCACCAAGTGATTCTCTCTATTCATAATTAATCTCAGATTCTTATAAGCCCAAATACATAAGATGGTCCATACAAAAACATGACTATGCATAAAATTAAAATGGGTAAAAAGAAGTTAATAATGATAATTGGAAAATGTAATATGATGCCATTGTTATACACCATCAAGCACGTTTCGTCTTTATACAACCTTTTTCAGCCTGTATCAAATCAACATGTACATACACCATTAATGACCTAAACCAACTCAAACCTTTCACCCTATACTCATTTTGAAGGATATGCCTTAATGAAAGCACATGGTGGTTGGCATTCCATTATGATTTCATATTCGATCAATGGTCTGTCTCCAAAGAGAGATTTATTGCGAGATATGATTTGATTCATTGAGAGATTTGACAAAAGCGAATTTCAGAAAGATTTTACATGTGAATTGAAGTGAATGATTTCCTCAAAAAGGACTGTAAGAGTTTCATTATTGCAAACGCTTCCTTCCTCTAAGTTCACCTTCAAACACATATCACTTTCACACTAAATTTACTTCTTCCTCAACACAGTCCATCAAAATGATGACAATGCAAGATTACGAGTGATATCGAATCAACATAAGCTTCCAGTTAAAGGTTAGCCGCTTCATTGGCTATGCCTGCAAGATTAACATTGCACTTTTGTGTCGTTTTGGTCATCTTTCGAGATATGAAGTGTGGCGTTTGTAGCAGTTTTGATGACTTGATTCTATCGATATACTTTAAATGGATATTGTAAAAGTTTTAGACATATGATACTTAAATGATTCGCCGTACAACACAACAACTCTAAGTATATTAGAGCGGGACATGAGAAAATATAAGATATAAGCCGTCACATTTTCATTGATAATCTACCCAAAGATAAAGATATTTCACTAAAAGTATATACTTAAAGGTAAAGTTAGAGAAAAATGTTTTAGGATACAATACAATAAATTTAGAAGTAATAGGAAGTAAGTCAACCAATTTACTTTTATATATATATATATATATATATATATATATATATATATATATATATATATATATATATATATATATATATATATATATATATATATATATATTTGCATGCTTTAACTTTTCTTAGTATTTTATTTTAATATATGTCAAGTTTAGAATAAGTTGCTAGTAACCAATAATGGAATGTATGTTAAACGTTCACTATGGGTTTGTTTAGTTTTATAAATCATTTTGTTTCATATTATATATACTTGCTTTCACGGCCTCCTTTATCTCCTTTTTCTCAAGAGATTTATGTGAGCTTGAGTTCGCTCAAGGAACTTAGACGGTTATACCATGCAAGTTCATACTCGACACGATAGCTTTACGTGCTTTAGGATTATAAACTTGAAAAGAGTAAGAACGCTTATAAGCTCGAGTTTAGCTCAATTTATATTCCACTTGATTTCTCATGCAAAAAATAAACAAGTTGGGGCTAATCTTACAATCTAATACATGACAAAAGTTCCAATCACACAACCCTTCTAATGTTTGATTACCACTTGGAGGCATGTCGATCTTGAGATGACTTTGTATACGTATAGAAGGCCCATATACATTGCGACCTTGCTTAAATTTCAAAGCATATAAATTTTACCGAACATAACGTCTTGTTTAACTAAAAATATAGCAATAGTAACAACTTTAAACTTATAATCTAAATACAAATAAAAATGCAATGGGTAAAAGAAGTTAATAACGGGTAAAATAGTCTCTATGCATTAAGTTACAATGGGTAAAAGAAATTAATAATGATACGAGCATTGGAAAAATGCAATGTGACGCCATTGTTATACACCATCGGCATCAAGGAATCAAACAAAGAAAGAAATACACGTCTCGTCTTTACTCTCACTATTGACTCTGTGTGCCACTGCCAAAAGCTTATTCCACCCCTTCTCTACTATCACCATTTTGTAACAAAATTCAAATTAAAAGTTCTGGCGTTAGTGAACTCATAGTGGAAAAGTGTGCCTTAATGAAAAGCAGATGGTGGTTGGCATTATATTGCATGATGATGGTCTGTCTCCAAAGAGAGATCGATTTATTGTACGTGATATATGATATGATTCCACATGCAGATTTAGAAAGAAACATGTACAAGACGTATCCAGGCCCTAGCTAGCTTTTACAAACCACTGTCTATAATACGGAGTAACAATTAATCTATGATCATCATCAGTCAAACTTGGTAAATACAATAGTACAATTGAATTCCAATAACTTAAAGCGTCACCTAGAGGACCTGCTCACCTGCACGAGATAAGACAAGGCCATACTAGACCTATGTTATCATACTTAGATGTAAGTTGCGACGACGACCCAACATGAGTTCCATTTTATTTTATAAGAGCATGCGCCATGGCACCATGTAGCTTTTGGTTATCATACTTGCTCCTTTATAAGATGGGGTTTTGGGGAATTCTTGATGGCAGGGTTTTGTTTTCAGTGTTGAACGCCATCGGGTAAATTAAACAGTGCCACTTGGGATGAGATTTCCCCCATACCATGCCACGGCGAGATTGGGTTTGTTGTTGTTGCACTTGGGATGAGGTCTCGAGGTAATCAAATGGTGCCAATACCTGTTGACAATTATTTCCTCTTGCTTCCGACGGCATTGTGGTATAAAGGAACAAGTATGATTACCAAAAGCTACATTGTCTCCGATCTCCCATTCGGCATGGTGTGGGGTTGTGGTATAAGACATGTTATGTTTTCTCAGTTTGAGTTATTTTTGTTGGCCTTATTATTGAAACGGATCTATGATCTTAACGTTAATCACAAGTATACCAAGTAAATGCAAGGATTAAATGAAACTGTAAAATATGTTTGTATTAATCTGTCATCTTGTTTTTACATAAAATGTATCAAAGTATATATACTGAATGAAAGGGTACTAGTGAACCATTGTGTTGGTTCAGGGGATATGGCAGTTATTTCATAACTGCTATGTAACCGTTTTATAACTGCTTATGTTGACTTTTTAAAGTCTGACTTTCGTTGGTTGACTTTTGTTGACCGGGTCATAGTGGGTTGTGATGGGTCAGAGTGGGTTGACGGTGATTAACCCAACAATTTTGGAGTCTTATGTTACTAAAATTTACATACGATGATAATGCATGTTGCGCCCTCACTTGTCTATTATTCAACATTTCAACTAAGGGTGTGCATGGTCCAAAAACCGGACCGGACCGAAAACCGATTTTGGCATAAACCCTAGACCGAGACCGGACTGAATGTGGTCGGTCCGGTCTCGGTTCGGACCGGTCCTTCGGTCGGTCCGGTCCAACAAGGCCAAATTCGTCGGTTTTGGTCCGGACCGGACCAGACTGGACCGGACCGAGGACCAATTAGCCCAAAAGCCAGGACCGCGGACCGGACCGAATGTGCTCGGTCCGGTCTCGGTCCGTGTCGGTCCGGTCGGTCCTTCGGTCGGTCCGGTCCGTTCGGGTCATATGCTCACCCTTAATTTCAACCTATCTCTTCCTACCTTGTCCTCTTCTTTAAATCTTTGGTCTTTTTTTCCCTTTCGTTATCATCAAACTTTGCAGAAAAACTTAATCTAATGAAGATTAAAACACTTTTATTACTCAAAGTTTTTTTACAAACCAAACTGTTCTCAAACAAATTACAAACCAAAACAATATTCCCTTGATCTTAATCAAGTTACCACAAACAATACTAGATGAAACAAGGGTTACAACTAGAGTTTGAGAGAGAGTGGGAGTATTATCACAAACGAATAAAGAGATAATTTATAGATCAGAGTTATAAGAGATAAGCTGAGATTTCCAGTTTATATACTCCTATCAACAACTCTTGACATATTGCAACTTCAGGTCCTTGAGAATTTGCAAAATAAGTCTTTCCGTGTTTTTCCTTTATTTCTTTAACCATATGTCTTACAAAATATCTACACTTTCAGTACATCAACATCCCTCTCATCCTTTAAGGGCTATAACTGAAAATATAAACATGCAAAGTAAGTCCTTAAGGATAAACCAAATAGCAGATTAGGTCCTTATTCTCAACAAATTTACTAGAGAGCATTTTTCGTAAAAGTTTCCATTATGGTTGTTACTATTTATCATGTCAAGTCGATTTCAATTCTACACAAATTTAAGAGCACATGGGCACACAACTTTTACCCAATCGTCATTGAACTTGTGTGAACGTGAGTTCAATACACTGAGCAACTATTAACACGTCAACTTTTGTCACCGTAAGAACTAGCACGCTGCTCATACTAGATACACACATCGTTTTTTTTTCTCTCAATTAGATAGCTTTAAAGAATGTCATTTTTCTACTTTAAATGAAATTGGGACGTTACAATAAGAACACTTATAAGGTCGTGTTTAGCTCGGTGTATATTCCACTCGATTTTATTTTACCAGGGGAAGCCCTTTTACCCCAAAAAAAAATATTCCACTCGATTTCTCATGCCAAAAATAAACAAGCTAGGCTAATCTTACAATCTAATACATGACAAAAGTTCCACTTGATTTCTCAACCATTACACACAAAACCCGTCTAATGTTTGATCACCACTTCGAGGCCTGTCTTGAGATGACTTTGCATATGTATAGAAGGCCCATATACATTTCGACCTTGCTTAAGTTTCAAAACATATAAGTCGATAATGAGCATTGCAAAATGCAACACAACGCAATTGTTATACACCATTAAGGAATTAAACAAAGAAACACTCCGCCCCCTATCTACACACTTTTTTCAGCCTATATCAATTGACACAAACATACACCATTAAATAAAGACAACCAACTCAAATCTTTCACCCATTACTAATTTACTACTACTATTTATAACCCACACTTCATTCAGTGGTGGAGCCAGAAAAAAATGTAAAGTGGTTTCTTTTGTCGAGACGACAAAATCAACGGGTCAAAAAGTCAAACGCTTAATGGGTGGGGTTAAGTTATGTCTTGTTGATTCAATATAATACGATTAATTAAACAAAGAACCCTCACAATATTATTTATAACTTAAGTTACTGAGAATGTATTTTTATTGATCTTTTCTTAAATATTGATAATATTATTTAAATACACATAATAATATTAGTGATTTGCACACTTTATTAATTAATTTGGACACTCAAAATTATTTGTTAGTACAAAAAGTGTGACTAGTTGTAATGGGTGTTAGTCTTGCTTGTTGTATTGGGCTAACAAGCTGTTGGTGGGCTAATCTTTACTAATCTAAGTAGTTTGATTGAATTCCCTGCACAAGATAGAGTAAATCGTTAGCCTTACCGTGGGGACGGACCCCACGATTAGACTTCGGCGTGAGAGTAAGTACACATTCTTGTCAGAGAAATAAGAGTATATGTGTGTTATTATGAGAGAGAAAGTTGTACCTTGTATGGGGATTAGAGCCCTTTTTATAGGTGAGGTTTACCGCTAGGGTTTCCTGGTTACTCGCATATAGTAGTTAGTTGTCGGAGTTGGACCCTTGTCGGACAAGGTTCCGTGGTAATCGCAGATGCGGACACAGGATACCTTCCGCGGCCAGAGGTTCGGTCTGCTAAGTATCCTGCGTTAGTCTTTTAGTCTGGACTATAGACAATTTCGTTATTGGGCTTACTGTTGATCCAACGTTCGTAGTAGTTCTCGTTGTTGGGCATGGGCCCAGTATGTGTATATCATGGATTAGGCCCAGTAGGCCTGCTATACGTGTTATACGTCATCAAGTCCCCCAAATCTAGATGCGTGCGGATATTTGTCGCGTTCGGTGAATGTTACTAGACTTGAGTTGACTAAGCGATTTTCCATTCCGCACTTTTTAAAGTGTCCTTCTGACGCTCCTTTTTCTTAGGAAGTGCTTCGTCATCAAGTCCCCCCAGTCTAGTGTATTCGTTGCATGCAGACATTTGTCGCGTGCGGTGAATGTTACTAGACTTAAGTTCGACGGAACCATTTCCTTTTCGCACCTTTGGACGCTTTCCTTCTTTTTTGCTTACTATGTAGCGTGGGTAATTCTGGGCCTTTCATGTTTTGACGCGTGTCTTTCCTTAGGGTTTTCTTTGGATGCTAGCCTTCCCTTTGTATAAATACCCTTCATTTTTCTTTTGCCCCATTTTTCCTTTTACTGTTCTTCATTTGCAAGCGTTACTTCTTCCTTCTTTCGATCTATCTTCCTTGGATTGCTTCTGTCTTCCAGGTTCCTTTTCCAGGTTAGGCTCTAATTCCTTTTTTCTTCCGTTATGGGTACTTTTGCATGCGCTAAGTCTAAGCTTTCACACGGGACGCTTGATTGCTTTTGTGTTAAATATTCGATTCCGCAATTTGTTCACCCAGAGTTGCCTGGGCCTGACCAGACCATTCAAGAGGCGCCGGATGTAAAAGTTTGTGTATTTACCCGCTCTTTTGAATATGTTAATTCCCGTCTTCCCTTGTCTTTATTCCTTGTGTCCATCTTTAATTACTATCGCGTCCACCTATTGTAACTTTATGTTATTGGTGCTGCTAAAGTTTCTCAGTTAGAGATTCTTTGTTTTGTCCTTGGTGTTGAACCCTTAGTTGGGTTATTTAGGTGTTTTAATGTTCAGTCTAAAAACAATGGTTGGTTGTCCTTTAGTAAACGAGTTGATAGTCTTGGCATTTGTTATACTAAACCCATTGATTCTCTTAAAAGTTGGAATGATCATTTCTTTTGGGTCGATTCCTTTGTTTGTACTGTTATTTATCCCTGGCATGATGAAAAGAGCGTTCTTAAGGACGCTACTCTTAGGGATAATCAATCTGATGTTGGGCACTTTGCTTCCCTTGTTGCCCATGCTTCTCCATTTCACAAATTTCCGGAACCCTTTCTTTGCTTGGTTGGGTTAAGCCGCAATTATACTTTGAATGAGGATTCTTATCCTAAGTTTTAAGATGAAAATGATCGGGGTGGGTACGCCATGTTTGTGTCTCTTCACTTATTATTTTGTTTTTGTGTGGTCTAAACCGTGGTTCTTTTCTTCTACTTTTTGCAGTGATGGATTTTCTATCATTAGTTCAAGTGAAGGACCCCATGAAGTTAAAGGTTGGTACTCAACCGCGAGATGAAAATGAGCCTCAATTGCTGGAACTTACCAAGAACCGGATTGTTTCTTTTGCCCCTCCATCTTCTGGTGATGAATTGGGGGTTGATGAAAATGTGGGTGCTGGTTCCGGAGCCGGGGCTTCTCGTTTAGGTGATGATTATGTGGATGTGGATGTTGCGGAACCTGTTCATTCTGCTACCGAAGCTGGTCTTTTAATGTCTGAGGCTTCTTTTTGGACTTTTTCAGCGTCTACTTGTGATGTGGCTCCAGGTTCTCGAAAAAAGAGAAGGAAGGTTTGCACCGATCCCACTTATCCTCCTAAGAAGTTAAGGAGTGATCATATGGATTCCGGTAGAGCTTCTACTGGTGGTAAGTCTTCAGAATCTATTCAGAAGTTGTTTGCTCAAAGTACTCAATGTCCTGAATTTTTTTTTGAAAGCTTTACCCACTCATTTTTCTTCTTCTCCTTCATTAACAATTACTCATGTTCATGAAGCTGGAATACCTACTGAATCTGATTCTGGTTCGCTTCATCTTGATGGTTCCTCTCTCAGGTTTGTTATTTGATTTTTGTCTTATGTGATGCCTTTGTTTTCTTGCTGTTTCTAATTTTCTTTTTTTGTTTATTTTTTGGCAGGTCTTCTATGCCAGTCATGACTGATGCTATCGTTACTACTGTCCTTTCTGTCGTTGAGAAGGGGAAGGACAAAATGGATGTCCCTTCTTCCCTTCCTGACAGTTCTCGTTCTGCTGGCGGTGCTCGTCCCGTCCTTGACAACTTTTATGATTGTGATATCTCGATTGAGGATATCCGTGCTTTTGATGATGCAGATTCTAGTTCTTCATCAGGTGTTTATGTCCTGAAGTGAGGTGTCGCCAAGAATTCACTTCTTGATGATTCTGATGAATTTCGTGGTATGGTGGATGAGTTTGCTCCTCCTTGTTACTTTTCTTCCATTCGTGAAATGGGGTATGATCGCCTTCTTGCTGAGTTCAATGTTTCTACGACGCGACAAGTATTATTTAGCTCTGAGGTCCGCATGCGCTTGGAGTATAATATGATGGAGAGGAGACGCCTATCATCTTTTTTAGAGGAGAGAGATAAGGAGATTGATGGATCAGTCCCAGATAGATCTTAAGAGCCTTAATGAACGTATAGTGAACCTGTGTAATCACAATCAAACTATGGAGAACCTCTATTCGACTTATGTCAATGCGGAATATGAACACAAGAAATAAGAAGACGATAAACACAAAATGCTTAATCCTCTATGGATCTATATTGAAATCACTATTGATGTTATGAAAAGCGTGTATAAACCCTAGCCGCAGGTTTCTTTTATACTAGAAGAAACCCTAATTCTGAAGCTTACAAAACACGTAAAAGATATGCATTATCTCTTCCTAAAATAACTCATGCATATCCTAACTAATTACTAATAATACGGAAACTGCATATCCGCAGAAACAATACTAACTATCAGCAGAAATACTAATACTATCAGCAGGAACCTTTATCATCAGGAACCCACTGTTACAATAATTCCTAACAATCCTCCCCTAAACTTGAATGTGACTACGTTAACTTCAAGTTTCCAGATAGATCTTGAAAGTGCAAGAGGATTGAAGTCCACAGCAACTGAAGCAATAGAATGAACCAGCAGCAACTCCTAGAGCCACCGGTATCAGCATTGACATACAGAGATCCATCAGCAGCTCCTATGCAACAAAGATCGAATCCAAAGAAAGAACAAGAACGAGTAGATTTGATAAGCCTTTACCAAGTAGCTACTCACTCTTGGCCTAGCTGGTTCTTTGGTGGAATCATGACATCACCCTGGTGAACCGATGACCAGTCCAACACTTAGAACGTGAATCAACGGTGTGTTGGAAAACCCTAATGGTTTTTGGCAAACCATCACAGCCATCAACGGATTTGACTTGTCTTTACCTGAAGCCGTGAACTCAGGACTAGTCATGGTATTCCACTGCCTTTACCACAAGCCATGAACTTGTTGGCTAGCCTACTCTTCATCTATGAGGACATGGTGAGTTGAGCACCATACAATTTATTGGCAAATTGTCAACCATCCAACGGATTTGATATCTCTTTACCAGAGTTGTTTGCTCATGGAGTAGCCAATGTTTGGTGTATGAGACCAGGGTACATTGATAACCCTCTGATTTTTAGTAAATCAGCAACTATCAACGGATTTGAGGAATGCTCACCAGAGCCGTACCCCAATGGTGAGTCAACTCTTTCTTGTCAAAGACATGATGAGGTGATTACCATATATGGTACACAACTATACAACAAGATCCTCAAAGAAAAGTTAGTATGCACATAAATACATACAAAATAGTTTTTTTTTTTTTTTTTTTTAACACAACAAAATAAAAGATAAGAAATAAAAGAATATATAACAAGAATATATAACAACATACCAAATTCATGAAGATGCACCATCAGTGTCTTCAATGAGTTTATCCTTAATGCGCTTCACCAATTGCTGAGCATTGAGCATATCATTACCCACTGGAGTAGTAGAAAATACCGACTTATGAGACATCATTTGCTCCATCAGCTTCACAGAAAGTGGGTAGCGCAAATCGGAAAACATATAAAGATACAACCCAGACCAATTTTGCACCACATGAACATTGGACAACGGATAGAACTTCCACTGATATACCCTCCACTCATTCTGACCTTCCCAAATCTTAAACCCTTTACCATCCTGATAAACTGAATCAAACAAGATTTGAAGATCTCCCAGTAAACAAATCCCAGCACCAGTTGTAGAATGAGTCTCAAAATACTCAGACACCATACCATACAGCTTAAACAAATCTTGTCTATCTACAAAATTGAGAATTTCAGCAAGAAAGGTAAAATGTCTGACAGATCCATCCTTGCGATAAACAGTATTGAGGGACCCCAAACCACCAATGCCAGTAGGAGTAAGTTCCCATTTATCAAGCATAGACCACACGACCATCTCCTCATCAGAGTCATCCTCCTCAAAATCCTTGATAAATGAACGCTCAGACGCCTGAAGATCAAGCGCCCTAGAATTCCTCTTCTTAGCTATACTCTTTCGTCTTCCACCAGGTGTGGAGGAAGGAGAAGAAATGTTAGACCTTGGAGCATCTGGAGTAGGCATCACTAGAGTAGCATCTGGGGACTTAGCACCTTCAGAGGGAACAAGTGCACTAGTGGAAACAGGTGGGGCAATATCAGAAGAAACATGTGGTGTTGTATCATTAGAAACATCCTTAGGTGTATCAGAAGAATCAACACCAAGGTTGTTAGTGGGAATGCGCTGAGAATCAGTAGTAGGAACAGGCGGAACACCTTCAAAAAGAGTCCTGGATGGAACATCAGAAGGAGTAGTCTGAGATGCATCAGCATGAAGAGATGTTTCAGTAGGTTTCTCAACAGGTGTGGAATGCTGCACAGTGTTCTCTTCAGTATGAACACCAATATCTGCAGTTGTGAGCAGTATCTCTTCAGAAGGATCAGTAGATTTCAATCTCTTGACTTCAGGTCCTTCCAAGGAAGACCATTGTCTCTTCATCCTTGCATATGGGTTAAGACCATCCTTTTCCAACCTACTAAGAATCTTGTTATACTCCACCACCAACTGATCATCTGTCAAAGACTTCACATAAGCCATAGTCCATCCAGTAGTGTATACAGCAGAACTTGTATTTTTGACAAACTCCCTCATATGTTGTCGTTGTTCAGCTTGATTAGGAGGTCGACCCCTCTTTACCTTAGCTTTTCTCTCTGCATCAGCTTTCTTCCTCTTATTAGCCAGTGCCATCAGATCAGTAGCAAAGTTATCAGAATCAAAAGCACCCCCCAAGATGGACTGAGCAAGAGATGAATTAGTAGTAACTCCAGCCACAATTGATCGCCATGTGGCATCAGAGAAGTGTAAAGCCGCCTCATCCAGTTCTTGCATTCTCTGTGGTGTGATGTCAGGAACTGTGTGAGTTTAAAATTCAGCATCATATGAGGCTTGAACTTTCTATGCTACCTCCTATCACCCTTTTCAAGTTCATGAAGTTTAAAAATCCATTCCTGTTCAACCTTGAAAGCAGCAGGATCCACTTCCTCTTCAACCATTTGAACCTTCCCCTTATCTACTGAAGAAATACCCACTTGAACATCTTCATAAGAAACCTTGGGGTCAGAAGGAATAGATGCTGGTATCTCAGAAGCAATGGATGGAGTATCAGCATGGATAGGCTTATCAGCAGGATGAGGTACACTATTAAAAGGAACTGGAATCTCAGCAGCATCAGAAGAAACCTTAGCCTCAGCACCCTTGTCAGCAGAAATAGGTTCAGGTGGAAGTTGCACTTGATCAACAGCAATAGAAGTACCAAGAGGATCCACAGAACTAGTCTTGAGAACATTAAGATTTATATAGTTCCTCCTTCAAGTCCTTCTCCTATTAAAAACCTGAACTTCTGGATCCTTCTGAGTTGCAGTCTCTCCCAAAGAAACAGAGGCCAAAACATGAAGTGCATCCAAGTCAATATTTGTCCTCTCTGTATCTTGTTCCTCATCTGAATCAGAAACTACAACCCTGCTCCTCCTCTTGTTGAGTCTAACCTCTAAGTTTGTCACCCTTTTAAGCAATTTAACAAGAGCACCACCCATAGTCAGCTTGGTTTCCTTAAGCTCATTCCTTGTTTCTTCTAGCTGAGCCTCCAAATCATCAACCTTCTTAGTCTATCTGTCAAGCAAACTAGACATGTTCATTAGAATATCAAGATCCTCAGCTCCACCAACAGGATTTCCTGAGGTATTGGGAGTTTCAATGGACCTGGGAGGAGACATATAAAAATGATCACCAAAAGTGGTGTCATCCTCAAAAGTATGCCTAGGTGGACTAGAAGGTTGGACAATTGGTTGGAAAACATTGACCTCAGTCTCAACAGGAGTTTGACCCTGTGGTTCAGAGGTAATGACAGGCTCCTCAGGAGCAACAAACCTTGGTGATGGTGGGGCAACAGGTGGAGGAGATGGGGGTTGCTAGTTATCAGTGGCAACTGATGCAGAGGCATCAGGAGCATTGGAGGCCCCAATATCAGCTGAAACTGATGCAGAGGCACCGACAGCATTGGGGTCTGGTGACATAGGGTCACCAGTTGCCTCATCAATGTTGGGCTCTAAGCCACCAACAGGAATACATGCACCAGCAGCTACATTGCCACTTGGCAACATAGTAGGTAGCAAGGGTCTGTGTTCTCCAGCAAAATTGGTTTTCATGGTTGCAAACAGTTTAGCAGTTAATTTACTTATTGCTTTTGGGGTTTTATCAAAGGGTTCAAAGGTTAATATAATATGAAGAAATCTAGGATACATTAAGAATTTATGTTTGGTATCCTTTATATTTCTAAGCATTTCCTCAAAGATATATTTTGAAAAATTATAAGTTCTCCCATGAGCCAAACAAATGATAGCAGTTGCAATAGAGCTAGAGAACTGATCCCAACCCCCAGACTTAGGACTAAGACACTGAAAGAGGGTATGGACCAATATCTCCATTTAGGAAAAAATTTATTTTTATACCAAATGAATTTCCCATCAGTGGGATACCCAATACTGGCCAAACCAGTGATTATTTCATCTCTATTATTTTCAAACACACCTCCTTCATCATCTAATTGTAATTGAGTCCTTATGAGTGACTCAGTGATAAAACGCTCTTGTCCATCTATGGCGGCCACAATCTCCTTGGGTTGACGCTTAGGAGATCTCTCATAAGTCGTGGCCCAGAATTTCTTGACTAAAGAGTCATAAACAATAGACGGACAGAAAGTTAGGGCATATCTGAGCTTTGAACGCAGAAGGAAGTCTACCATTGGATCATACACATCGCTCCCTTTAGCTCTTTCCAATAATGCAACTTTATTGTGATCGACCTTGTATGCCAGTGTCGCCATTAATTGGTTTCAGAAGGTTGAAGATGAGCTTGGTTTGAAATGAGAGGGAATTGAGCAATTAGGTTATGGGATAACTGCAATTGGTTATTTAAGTAATGTACTTAAAATAACCTTTTAAATCGGCAAAAAAATTCGCATAGAATCTTTGACCAATTTTGAGGTTAATCAAATCCCATATTTAATTCCCAATTTTACGAAACCAGCAGCAGTAAAAAGTCAATCAGCAGAAACCATCTAGTCAACCAGCAGGAACGACTGAACGTTTGACCACTGTTTCCATATCAAAACTACCAGCAGAAACCATTGGCCCTCAGCAGATCCAATCACGTTACCAGCAGGAATGGAGAAAAGATAAATCCTTTTGTACTTATCTCTGCATCAACAGTCTCCAGACTTAACCTTTATTAATTCAAATACCAATCAATTAATTACAGCCATAAATTATACCAACCAAAGATTCCATCTTTACTTTGACAATATAAATACAACCCTTTGCTTCACAACATACATACAAACTAAATAACCCTAACACCAAAGTCGATTACCTACCAAACCACCATGAATAACTCTCCCAATCATCCCATTGAAATATCTTCAAACTCAAGCTCATCTGAGGAGATATCATCCAATGATGGATGGAAGTACTACTTTCCTCCCTACTACCACAACCTAAGGTTCATGCCAACAAACCCTCCACCATCACTTGTACCTCTTGGAACATCTTCTAAGGATCTTCCAACCCCTCCTTCAGGCTATGGATACAGTCACACCAGTTCTGAGCTCAACTCCATGCCCAGCTATGTCTCAGTATATGAAGACACTGATGATGAGACTGGTGGATCTTCCAGGCCAGTGAATGTAGCTCCTCTTACCATTGTGCCACCTACTTCTGTTCCAGTTGCAGGGCCCTCCAACCCAAACCCTGAGAAAAGAGATCAAGTGATTGGGTTTGCTGCTAATCCAGTGTGGGACTACATCAGCAGGTGGGGAAAGGAGCATCAGAGATTGCCAGAATGGGCTAAAAGGAGGCCAGAGTAGGTGTCTGGGAGATGAAAGCTGGAGTTTGGGGGAATATTTTGCGAAGCTTATGTCATTCCGTGTGGTCCTTAGTAGCATAGAAAGTCTTGTAACAATGTACTGCATCCTAGAATGCAGTTTTATATAAATAAAAGACTTTCCAATTTCATGTTTAATCTTTCCAACTGATTGTGTATTTGTTACTTGATCTTGAAAATGGTTAGTAGAACACAGAACATACAAAACAAAAATATATATACACTTATATAATTATATAAAAATTATACAACATAAATCCTCCCCTTAATCCAGAAACCTCCCCTTTGGCATAATCCTCCCCTCAAACACAACAATCAGGGGTTGATCATGCCTATATGGACAACCAAAAATTGAAACCTTAGACCATCAAAAGCTTTAGTCAACAAATCAGCTACATTTTCATCCGTATGAATTTTAACCACTTGAATAAGGTGTTTTTCATTAGCATCTCTGATAAAGTGGTGTCAAATTTCTATGTGCTTAGTTCTTTGATGAAAAACAGGATTTTTAACAACGCAAATTGTACTTTGGTCGCCTATAAAGATCTTGTGTTCATAAAGTTGAACCTATAGTCCAATAATGATTTTGAATCCAAAGTACCGACCACAACAACTAGCGGCGAAAGAACATATTCAAACCTCGTGAGAAGATGTAGCCACTATAGTCTCCTTCTTGCATTGCTAATAGATTAATCTCCTTCCCAGAAACTGACAACCCCCAGTAGTAGATTTTTTATCAAAGTTTGCACCAGCATAGTCACTATCACTATAAGCTTCCAACTCAAATGGATACTCTCTAGGATACCAAAGACCCAACTTAGGTTGACCTTTGAGATACTTGAAGATTTTCTTGACTGCAATCAAATGGAAAGTCAAAGGAGTAACCTGATGCCTGGAACAAGCATTGACTGCGAACATAATATTAGGCCTTGAAGCAGTCAAATACATGAGTGAACCAATCATAGATCTGTATAGGTGAACATTGACAGCAGGATCTGGTTCATTATTCGACTTAGACTTTGGGGCTTCATAAGGAGTACTTGCAGTCCTAACTAGTTCCATATCAAACTTCTTGAGGATGTCATGCACATATTTCTCTTGATGAATGAAAATTCCATCTGATTTATGCTGCACTTGAAAGCCCAAAAAGAATGTAAGCTCACCCACTGCACTCATCTCAAACTCACTTTTCATCAATTCCTCAAATTCCCTGCACCAAGATTCTTTGGTGGAACCAAAGATAATGTCATCCACATAGACTTGGACAGGAATGATATCCCTGGAGTTCTTCTTGATAAAGAGAGTCTTATCAATAGCACCTCTCCTGTAACCATGCTTCAGTAGGAATGAGGAGAGCCTAGCATACCAAGCTCTAGGTGCCTTATGAAGTCCATAGAGTGCTTTAACCACTTTGTAAACCATATCTGGATTGTGAGGGTCTTCAAATCCCTTGGGCTGAGTGACATACACTTCTTCTTCAATTTCACCATATATGAAAGCACTTTTAACATCCATATGATATACCATGAAGCCCATGTAGGAAGCAAAAGCCAAGAAGAGTCTGATAGCTTCTACTCTAGCAATGAGAGTAAAACTTCATCATAATCAATCCCTTCTTCTTATCTGTGACCTTGGGCAACCAACCTAGCCTTATTCCTCACGAAAATCCCTTGCATCTCTTACACTTGAAATCCACTTTGTGCCAATGGCATACTTGCCGGAGGCAATGAACAAGCTCCCAAACATTTTGATTTAAAAGCATTGCATTTCTTCTTGCATAGCCTACCCAATCATCATCTGCTAAAGCACATGCACAATGGTAGGTTCAACTTGAGAGAGGAAACAAGCAAATAGACAATGATGGTAGTCTATGTGATTGTTCCTATGTTGATGCTGAATGTAACTGAGAAATGCAGATTCACCAAAACTTGTCTTCTTCACCTTGCTTCTTGTTTGCACAGATGAAGTTGGATCACCAATAATTAGAGATTGTGGATGTACTGTGTTAATCCTCTTTGTAACATTAGGATTAACACCAACTGATGTGGCCAGATTAGTTATAGTAGGACCAAAGTCATCATCATAAGAAGAAGAATAAAAAATGCCTATTCTTGACAAATGATGAATGCCATCTAATTCAGAGCTTGAATATTGTGAATTGGCTAAGTCAGATGGACTTGAGAATCTAGTGGGAGAATTATCTAAACCCAGAGTATCAACAGATGGAGTAGTGGAGGGAACCGCAGGAACAACATCACTAGCAGGAGGAACAGGAACACTATCGTGAGAATCAAAATCGGTGACAATCGAACCATTACCGAAGAAAATCGACAACGTCGTGACTTTCGACCCGGAATAAGTCACACTACCGGCGAGAATGATACATTATCGTGACATCAAAATTCCTGCGGGCTTCAATAGTTGCCTGCCTTAAGAGTTCCTCTGTTTCTTTGGAGAATTCATAACCATTCTTTTCAGCATCATTCTTTGTTGCAAGTTCTTGGCGTTGAAGCTTCACAAGTTCTTCTACATATCCTAAATCACTTGAAGGTACATCAGAAGAATTTGTGTCTTTGGTACCTGAAAAGTGGTTAGTAGGAAAAGAAGGAACAACAATAAGTTGTTCATCACAATCTGAGTCTGTTTCATCATCTGAGGAACCTGAAATTTTAGTTTGAGTAGCTTGTGGTTCTGCAGAAAGATGAGATTTATAACGAGTATAACCTAAGCAATCAGTTAAGTAGTCAAGATCAAAATACCATTCTTGACCTGCTCCCTGAACATTAGGCTTATCCTCCATAAATCTCAGATTTAGTGTTTCTTCTATCCTTTTTGTAGAGATGTTATACACCCTGTAAGCTTTACTATGAGCAGAATAGCCTACTATAAAACCTTCATCAGCATTTCCTTCAAATTTGCCCAAATGATCATTGGTGTTTAAGATGGTCACATGACAACCAAAAGGCTTAAAGTAGGTTATGGTGGTAATATTGCCAGAAAAAATTTCATAAGGTGTCTTATTATGAGGATGAGTTATCAACACCCTGTTCAAAACATAATAGGCAGTACTGACTGCTTCAGTCCAGAACATGGTAGGTAACTTTGAATCAGCAAGCATAGACCTTGTTGCTTCAATAAGGGTTCTGTTCTTCCTTTCAGTAACTCCATTTTGTTGTGGAGTCCTGGCATTTCTATAATCCCTTTTTATCCCCTTAGAAGCATAAAGCTCAATTAATTTGGAATTCTTGAACTCTGTCTCATTATCACACCTGATGGCTTTAATCTTTTTATTCAGCTGATTCTCAACCAGGGCAATAAAGTTTTGAAGAACCTGAAATGTTTCATCTTTAGTTCCCAAAAATAATGCCCAGCAATACCTACTATAGTCATCAGTAACCACCAGAAAATAGTACTTGTGATCAATGCTTCTGATAGATGTGGGACCAAAGAGGTCCATGTGAAGAAGCTGCAACGATTCTGAGATAGTGCTGCCAGCAGTAATGGATTTATAGGAAGCCTTGTGCTGCTTTCCCTTGTTTCAGGCCACACAATTGTGCTCATTAGTAAAGACTTTGGAAGCAAGTCCATGAACTAAACCATGTTTTTCCACCTTGTTGATAGTTTTGAATTGACATGAGCCATCCTTCTATGCCATTTATTAGATTCATCCAAGGATTCTTTTGCCATCAAACAAGCTAAATCGCCTTCAGGCTGAACATCATTGAGTTTGAATGTATATAGATTAGGTTTCCTAGGTACCTTCAACACAACTTGACTGTTATCATATATCTGGAAGTATTTGGAAAGTACAAGACATTCAGTATCAGTGAATAGAACACAATTTTTCTTGTCACAGATTTGAGACACAGAAAATAGATTAAACTTTCTAAGTTCTTTCACATAATACACATTCTCAAGGTCCAGCTTAGAAGTTCTAATGGTTCCCTTCCCTGTTATTTTACCATCTCCACCTCCAAATGTAACAGTACCTCCTTGAAGAGATACAAAGTCATGCAATCTATCTCTGTTCCCTGTCATACTCCTAGAACATCCACTATCAACAATACCTAAATCTTTATTTGTATGAGGATCATCCTACAAGTTAAAAGATATACAACAATATTAGTATACATGGAAACCCAAGTCATTACTGACTTGGGCCTGCCTTGTGGATCATATTAGAAAAATTACAGTTGATGAGATCCACCATTGTTCTTGGAATCCTTCATGAATGATGGTCTATTTTGTTTCAAGAGCAACTCTTTGAGGGCTTAACAATTCCCACCTTGCCCCTTTTATTCAACGGGTCATTATTAGCGAACTGTATCCATTTTGAAAATAAGTACTAGTAGGTCGATTAATGGCCTAGGAACATTTCTTCTCCAACATGATGAAGATGGTCTATCGGCGAAACGGGTTACCGAAGAATCGGTCTACCGGCGAGGCAGTCTAGCGGCGAACTAGTCTACCGTGAATTGGTTCCCGGTCCTCACGTGTTTTCGAGAAGGAACAAATGGAGGAATTTTGGTCACATCATTCCATATTGGTATATGTCTCTGTTGATTAGTACAAAAACCCATTTGTTTCTCATAAAAATCACAATCTTTGATAAGATGAAATGTACTACCACAAACAAAACATGATTTCTTCTTAAAATGCTTGTTCATAATAGGAGAAGTATTATCATAAACAAACTTATTCAAACCACAACCAAAACCAGAATTGTTTTTAACATAATCAAAAGAACAAGAAATGTTTTTAAAATAAACTGTCTTTGAAGATGATTCATCAACAGCAACTCTTGGGGCATGGTGACCAGGCAAAGGCTTGGGAGAGGCAGACTTGGGAGTTATGGACTCTTCACTTGAATCACAACTGGCATAGTCTTTAGATTTGGTCTCTGAAGTCCTATCAGTGGAAGAACAAGAGAAAAAATCATTAGTTTCACTACCATTGTCAGTTAAGTCATTATACTTTTGGCCATAGGACATATGTGATTCATCCAAGTATGAGTCTGGGTTGGGTAACTGAATGCATTTCACCTTGTTTTACAAATTTAACAGGTTCTCTATATTTTTCTTCCTCTTCATCAGTGACAAGATTAAAAACACTATATTCATTAGGGTCATAAACCTCACCTGGACCAATATAGTCTTTGAAGCCCAACCCCATCTTAGTTTTTACAGACATAGAACTTCTCCATAATTTTTCTAGATTTTTAGCCTGTTCTTGCCATTCTTTATGTCTAGCCACCTCTGTATCTAAATTTGCCTTAAGACCCTCTTTTTCTATATTAACTTTTACATATTCTTTCTCAGAGAATTTTAACAAGTTAGTGGTGTTTTCCAAATCCCCCTCTAAAACCTTAATTATTTCTTCAAGAGCGAATTGATTTTGTTGGTACCAAACCTTTTGCTTTTCTAAAGTTTTAACAGTTTACTTATAGGCTTGGACCTGAATAAAATTTTCTTTATATTGGCCATTAACATCATCAAATTCACTTTTAAGAGCATCATATCTAGCATTACAACCAAAAATACAATTTTATACCTGAGATGTGATGCCCATTAGTGCAAACTCCTCAGCAGCATCAGCAACCAATCCAACCTGAGGGTTTTCATCCTGAACTTCATTCGCATGAGCATCCCAGTCAACCCTTGAGTCCAGAGATAACAGAGCTTTAGGTTTATGATCCTTAGCTTCCTTGGTCTTGAATGCAGAATACCTTCTCCTGTCACTTCCCTTCTTATCTGGGCATTCTCTAGCAAAGTGACCCACTTGGTTGCATTCAAAATACCTGATATTCTTCCTGTCAAACCTGGCTGCCTCTTTTCCCTGGTAGCTGATCTTCCTCCATGTCTTCTTTTGAAATTTGTTAACTTTTACAGCAAGCATAGTCATCTGCCATTTGATGTCCAACTCCTCCAGATCCCATTTACCCATATGTTCAAAATCTTCATAAGCAAACTGATGTTGGTCTTCAGTCTCAGCAAAAAATGAGTAAAGCATATCCTCTATCACAATATTAGACTTTGATTTACTTGCAGAAGAAGTGTGTGCTCTGGTTGCTGCTGATGAAGAAGTGGGACTCTCAGCATATGTCACCATTGTGTTAGCACTGGTAGCACTAACAAAAGCTGAGTTTGATGAAGTTGGAGAATAGGTAGAATGACCCTTGATATCAATTTCAAGAGTTCTAAACTTATTGTATAAGTCAACGAAGCTTAAATAATCAAGGCATCCCTTTGCCTTGAGAGTGAGAGAAACCTGCCTCCAAGAAGAAGGTAAAGCACGCAGGAACTTGATGTTGCACTCCTCGTTGTCGGTTTGGATTTCATTTAATTAGTGGCTCAGGATTTTCGAAACTGTCATACCCGCGTATGCCCTCCTCTTGAAATTGTGAACTCACAGCTCGCTTGACATAGTCTTCCTCATCTTCTTAGATTCTTCGTTACCTCCAAACCTTGCCTTGATAGCCTTCGAGATCTCTTTTGCATCATCAAGATGATGAAAGTCAATCATATGCTCATCTGGTAGTGCTTAGAGCAAGGTAGTCCTAGCCTTTGTTTCCATCTGAAGAGCAATATGTTCTTCAGTTGATGATGCTGGAAGAATTATCACATTACCATCAGTATATCTACCAGTCTTCTTCTTACTGTTGCCTTTTAGAACAATGTTCCAGAGATGGTAGTCATTGTTGGTGATGTAATTTTCCATCTTTATAGCCCATATGTCATATTTATCCTTCTTCAGATAGGGAAACTTTGCATTGTTGTTAGACATGGTGGTAACAACCTGCTGAAAGGTTTGAGACTAAGCACTGGATGACTCAGGCTTGTCCTTATCATTTTCTGAGTCTGAATGGTTTCATGATGTCATTGTTAGAGTGATTAGGGTTTTGAGAGAAAGATTAAGGATGTCTTCTTTGAGAGATTCTCACCAGGCTCTGATACCACTTGATGGATCAGTCCCAGATAGATCTTAAGAGCCTTAATGAACGTATAGTGAACCTGTGTAACCACAAGCAAACTATGGAGAACCTCTATTAGACTTATGTCCACGCGGAATATGAACACAAGAATTAAGAAGACGATAAACACAAAATTCTTGATCCTCTATGGATCTATATTGAAATCACTAATGATGTTATGAAAAGCGTGTATAAACCCTAGCCGCAGGTTTCTTTTATACTAGAAGAAACCCTAATTCTATAGCTTACAAAACACGGAAAAGATATGCATTATCTCTTCCTAAAATAACTCATGCATGTCCTAACTAATTACTAATAATACGGAAATTACATATCCGCATAAACAATACTAACTATCAGCAGTAACTACACTATCAGCAGTAACTGCACTATCAGCAGAAATACTAATACTATCAGTAGGAACCTTTATCAGCAGGAACTCACTGTTACAATAATTCCTAACAGAGATTTCGACCGTTAAGGCTAAAGCTGCTAAGGTTGTATCTTCTGAGGAGTTGGCTCCCACTGTTGGGGTTTCCGAAGCTCCTGCTGCGAAAGTTATTTCTTTGAAGAATCAAAATTCTGCCCTTGAGCAGGAACGGGATTCTCTCCGGGCTGAGCTAGCGGATCTTTCGGTCGTCTTTCGATGAGAAAGACCGTGAGTCATCCACCCTTAGGGCTGAAGTTGCTATACTTAAATCTCAGAATGCTCATCTTTTAGGCCAGGTATGTATCAGTATTTTTTGGCAGTTTTTTTCGCTTGTTTATCTTTCCGTTGTCTTTTGACTTTTGGTTGCGTCTTCTTTTTATGTTTCTAGATACATGCTTTAGAGGCTTCATGCTCCGAGCTTCGTAGACAAATTCCTTCTTTTGATTCCTTGAAGGAAGAATTTTGTAAAATTCAAGATGTGAAATCGGCTGCGATTATGAAGAAAGTTGACTCGGTAGTTGCCGATCTATCCGCATTAGCTCTTCATCTTGATGAGGAGTTTTATCCTCTATTTCTTACTTTGTTATCCATCCGACACTGGTTGTTAACTAATGGCATGAGCCTTGCTGTGTTCAAGTGTTTGAATTCTCCGGAGTATTCTACAGCACTGGCAGAAGTTATCAGCCGTGCCATTGATAAAGGCATGCAAGTTGGTCTGGCGGCGGGTATTATTCATGGTAGGGAGAAAAAAGAGCTTCCGGATCTTGATGCATATGATCCTTGTACAGAAGCTTATTATCCTTTCGCCGTGCAGGCCCTTTTCGATGTAGAGTTTTCCTTGCTTTCCACTCTTAAGTCTAATAAGGATGCTGTAATTACGAAGATTATGGATCTTCTCTGGGTTGAGGGGCCGCATGCGAATGCTCCTATGATTTCTGAGTTACAGCCTGACCTTGAACAGCTTGTGTTTCTTGTTTATGATAGGGAGACTAGCGCCATTATTAGCACTGGTTCATTGTCTCATTCTCTGGGAGTAGTTCGTAGAAGGGTTAACCAAGTTAGGAAGCGTCTCGCCGCTCATCAGCCCACTGTTGCCGATGTTTACAATTCTTTAGTTGATCCTTTGTCTGTCCGTAATGTTATGGGTGCGGAAGGACCTTCAATTAGCGAGTCAGCTTTGGTTTCTACTGCTTCTTTGCCAATGGCGCTTGTTCCTGCTAGTGTCTCCGCTGTTCCTGCTAGGCCCCTTTCCACCGATGATTATGATGTTGGAGGAACTAGTGTTTTGATTAATGTTGCAGATGATCCGCACCCTGAAGTGAGTGAGGTCCCTTCCGCTCTGTCTGAACCCGAAGCAAGTGTAGCTGACTTGGAGCGAAACTAGTTTACTTTGTTTTTTTGGATGTTTGTAATTCCTTCAACAAGATTCAGTCTTCTATGTCTTTTAATGTTTATGATGGTTGTGTGCAACCTTTCCTTTTATTTTTGCTTCTGCACGTTGTTTTTATGTCATGCTACTATCTTTTCGTCATACGGATATGCGTGTTTTTAATGATCTCTATGCACATTGTTATCAAATTTTGTGGCGCTATTATTCTAACGTTATACGGATATGCACGTTTGTAATAGTCTTTGTGTACACTATTTTTAATTTGTGCTGTGCAATTATTCTAACGTTATACGGATATACACGTTTGTAATAGTCTTTGTTGAATAATATTGGGTTATTCTCCCAGTACTAGGCTTGCAATACCTCTTATGTACTTTGGTGATTTATGTTGCTCACCTCCTTGTTATTCATGATAACTTTCTTTTGTTATTCGAAAATAATATTCTTTGGGTCGTGCCCAGTCATGTGCTTGCGCGTCTTATGCACTTAATCAAAATGAATTTGTTGAAAAAGTAAAACAATGAAGGTAGCTAATCTTCACTTTTTTATTGATTTGACATATTTCAAAAAACATTACAAAAATTGATAAATTCAAATACATTATACATTTTCTCTATTTTCGATTGCTCTTACCCTTTTATCCGAGTCTTATGGCCGCTGGAGCCGCGTCTCTTCCGTAACTCTTTTGATGACGCGGACATCATTTTTCTTTGAAGCTATGCTTCTTGAAAATTTCATGCAATTATCTTTGTTCTTGCGGAAGTCTACTTTAATAATTACCCGTGATGGGTTGTCTTGTTGATAATAGTTGCAATTTTCTTTCTTGAAGGATTGTCCTGGCTGGATGTGCTTTTGCTGACGTTGTCATTTTTCGCTAGCTTTCCCGGTGCGGGTATTGTGCCTTTCTCTTCTGAGTCCGGAATCCTTCTTCTTGTCTGCTATCCTTTTCTTGAAGGAGTTTCGGTGGCTTGCTTCCTCGCGGAGCTGCCTTATTCTGTCGATGGGATTCCCTGCGAAATTGTGGGGCTTTTAATATTTCCTCGAAGGCCTAGAATGCTCGCTTCGCACGCTATTCTTTTCAGCAGCGAGCTTACAATGCTGTAGAGCATACAACAAGTGTGCTAGGCCTTTCAATGGGTTTTTTCGTCTGAATGAAGTGGTAGGGATTTTAGTGAGATAGCCTTTCCACCCGCGCAGTTTTTATTTTATCCCGGCACCCGCAAGCTGGTCATCTTTACCTTAAACCCAGTCTATCCAACCCGATCTGCCTGGATTGGCAGACGTACACTTGCTTGGGGGTCGGGCTGCAACAACAGAAGAATGAAGGCATAGTTTTCATCCTCTGTTGCATGCCTTTGTAAGGGAAGCTTCTTGTTAATTAGGAGTCGCTTTATGCAATTCATTTCCCCAAACTTCCTTTGTTTCCCTTCTTTAGGGACCCACCTCTTTGCATATTCTATCACTCCCATCGACCCAATTCCCATGATATAGTTCCTTCTTCCCCTGGTGGAGACCAAGGTTAGCGAGGAACTGCCTGCACTTTCAAGATTCCAAATGGCTAATGAGAGTCTGATTGGTACAAACTCTCGCCTGTGGTGCGCCATATGGTCCAGGAAGGCTCCCGGAATCTTCCATGGAAACGGGCTTTGGGTGAAGGAATGTTGTGAAGTGTCATGGAGGTGGGTTATTAGTCGTCATTTAAGAGCGACTAATTGTTATTAGCAGTCATTTAAGAACAGGTTTTCGTTGCCACCGCGTTTGCTTGGCTTTTGTGTTTTTCTTTCATTTTTTCGTTTGGGGGGTAAAGGTTTAGGCTACGTATGAGTTTTTGGAAACAACCGTATGTAAGTAACGTGTTGCTATTGAAGGCTGATTGTATTTCTTCTGCCCTATGTGCCATCGTACTCTTCTTCTGAATAACATCTTCAACTTCCTTCAAAGTGACTTTTAGGAGTTTCTTGGGATTTTTGTGTTAAGATGTTTGGTGCTAGAGGATGATGCTTTCTCTTTTGCTTTTCCTGCCTTTCCTCCTTTTTTACTTCACATATTTATAGCGAAGATTTAACTATTTTTGCACGCGTTAGCATTTACTTTTTCCTACTATTTGATAGGTTGGCACGTGCCTAGGTTCGTAGCTTGGGCGCTTGTTTTTCCTGCTGGATTTGACATAAAATTTCTTAGGAAGGAACGTAAATCTGTAGTTGCAGATTTTCTTTCCTGTTTGAACATTTGGATAAGGTTTATCCTTTTGTTTCCGCACTTTCCTGGTTGTTATCAGGAACTTTCCTTTCCCAAAGCCGCGTCCTTCCCCTGATTCCCACAATGTGGTATTTATGTTTTGTGTATGCCGCGACTTTTTGCTTGCTTCTTTCAGAGCGTTGTTCTTCTCGAAACCGATTTTTGTTGAGCCGCAGGTTTTTGTATCCTTGATTCTTTGGGAATAATCTCCGTCGGGTCTTTCATGGATGCTGTTAGTCCTATGTACAACCGTGGTGTGTTCCAATGTTCTTCTTTGTTTTTTATGTTGGCTACTTTTCACATGACTTTTCGTGATCTAATTATTCTAAAGTGGTAGGGCGCTTCTCCAACACTTGTACTTGTTTCTTGAATCTTCTTAGTGACTGATTCCTCTTATTATGTTTAATTGTTCGCCTCCTTACATTGTGCTTCCACTTGGGCTTTTTGAGTTTTTACTTTGTTGAACTTTATGGTATCAGGACTTTTATTCTTTCCCGTGGGGATGTCCGCATCCTTATTGATTTTATAGGCATCCCTACAACGTTTCTCCTGTTGGAGTTCTGATTTCATCACTGTCCGATTGTATATGCATTTCTGCTACCTCCAGTGCGTTGAGTGTTTTAGCCTTCTGTTTTGTTATCAGTAATTTTTAGTGATGATTTTTGTTGTTGTTGTTGGGTTCAACATTTAGCTTTTCCCCGCTGTTCTTCTTCCTCTACCATTGCTCCTTTCTTCCTTTCTTATCTTTGCTTTTTTAAATGGAGACATTCTTCCGTAGTATGCCTTGCTTTTCCATGAAATTCACAGAATTTACCATCGTTCTTTTCTTCGGTTGCGATAACTGGGGATGAATTTGGAGATTTTGCTTCCTTTTGTGTCGGCATTTTTCTGAAAGGTTTTGGAGGAATGTAAAGGCCATGTTGCTTTTCTCTAACTCTTGGTTTGTTTCTAAATTCTCTTTTGAAACTTTGCCGATGCTTGACTGTAGCTTGCTTCCTCGGCATTTGTACCCATAGCTTTCTTCTTTCTCGACTCCCAACGGCTGTTTCCCCCTGTAGGAAGAAGGTAGTTATATTCATTACTTCGTTCACTGACTTTGGGATTCTGACATGTAGTCGCTTAATCAGTTCTGGATCAGTAATTGCGTGCATGAATCTTGAGATTCTCATAATTTCTGGAGCTCCTTTTATGTCCCTGGTTTCTTCTTTAAATCTTCTTACAAAGTCTTCCGTTAGTTCTCCTTCCATTTGCTTGATGTGGTGAAGTTCCACGAGATCCTTTATACACTTATTTTGTTGGAGGAAATTGGCCAAGAAAGCCTCTTTTAGTTTATCATAACCTTCTATTGATTCTGGCGGGAGGTCGTCAAACCAGACCCTAGCGGATCCGGTTAATGTGGAGTTAAGCATGTGGTACCAGGTTGGTATGGCCCATCGTTCTACCTTTGCGGCTGCCTGGAAGATTTTGAGATGATCTTCTGGGTCTCCACTCCCGTCATACCTTTTTACATTAGTTGGCATACATGTTTTTGTTGGCATCTCTAAGCAGCAAAAGCGGGGAGTGAACGGATCAGTCTCCTTACAGACCCAAGGTCTAGTTAGGTCGTCATCGTCGCTATTACTTGGCTTCCGCTTCTTGACTTAGGACCTCCCATATCTACTTCCGTTTGACCCATCTCCTGAGTATTCGCCTGCCTTCCGTGACAGCGCCCTTTTGGCTCCATGCCCTCTGATGTTTGACCTTACTAGCTGCGAGTAAGAGTCTTGGTAGCTACTATCCTCTTTTCTCTTAGCAATATGGTGAACCGGTCTTCTAGGGTCTTTGGAATACACGGAGACGCTTTCTTCCTTGTTTCCCAGCCTGTGGAACACACTCTTGCGCAGCCTTTTGAACACCGTCTCTCGTTTAGCTTCTTTCCTTTTTGGTAACTTAAACCGGGTACACCTTCGGTCACTGCTGTCCTGTGTGTTCTGACGCTTTTTGGACTTGAGTTGTTTCGTCAAGTCTCTTCTTCCCGTTGGCATTTCTAACACGTGGTGATGCGAGGCTTTATGGGGATTCGCCCGAGTTTTGAGTGCTTTCACCTCTTTGGCTCTTTCTTCCTGTTTTCGAACTTTCTCGGTCACAATAGGTAAGATCTGGTCGAAATACTTGTCACAGTACTCCCGGAGGGCTGTGTCGGACGCAGGCCCTTCAAGATCCGTCGAAGTTGATTGATTTTATCTTTCCGCTGTATTCCGTAGCGTGGATACAAGAGCGGGAGTTGGTTTGGACTGAGTTCCCATGGTAAGTATTTTCTGGAACGCAGTTGTGTACTGGGTCTCACAGATGGCGCCAACTTGTTAGTACAAAAAGCGTGACGGGTTGCAATGGGTGTTAGTCTTGCTTGTTAGATTGGGCTAACAAGCTGTTGGTGGGCTGATCTTGTACTAATCCAAGTTGTTTGATTGAATTCCCTGCATAAGAAAGAGTAAATCGTTAGCCTTACCGTGAGGACGGACCCCACGATTAGACTCCGACGTGAGAGTAAGTACACATTCTTTTCAAAGAAATAAGAGTATGTTTGTGTTATTATGAGAGAGAAAATTGTACCTTGTATGGGGATTAGAGCCCCTTTTTTAGGCGAGGTTTACCGCTAGGGTTTCCTAGTTACTCGCATATAGTAGTTAGTTGCCCGAGTTGGACCCTTGTCGGACAAGGTTCCGTGGTAATCGCAGATGCGGACACAGGATACCTTCCGCGGCGAGAGGTTCGGTCTGCTAAGTATCCTGCGTGCGTCTTTTAGTCTGGACTATAGCCAATTTCGTTATGGGGCTTATTGTTGGTCCAGCGTTCGTAGTAGTTCTCGTTGTTGGGCATGGGCCCATTATCTGTATAGCATAGATTAGGCCCAGTAGGCCTGCTATACGTTCTATAAGTCATCAGTATTGTGTACCGAAATATATACCCTTAGAACTCTAAAGTGCACTAAGCAACTCCTCATGTGCACTATTACCTTTTTGTGCACTAAAGAACCTTAATGTGCACAATTACCTTTGTGTGCACTAAAGAACCTTAAGGTGCACTAAGTACATCTTTATGTGCACTATTACCTTCTTGTGCACTAAAAACCCTAAAGTGCACTAAGGACCCCTTAATGTGCATTGTTTCCCAAAATTCTAGACCCGTTTGACCCAAAATGAGTTAAAATAGACCTTATCTCAAACACCCTTTTTTCTGCATAACTATTTTGTGCAATTTTTACCCATTTTCCAGAAAACAACCTCTATAACATGACATAACACCAAAACTTTCGGATTTTACAATTACATTATAAATATCATTTCCAATAAAAAACATTTACCATTTGACCTTCGAAATACAACTTTTCAATTTAACGGGTTTTATACCAAACCCCATTTTGACCGGTTTATATTACATTCAACTTATACCACTTTCATATTACCTCAAACCCTCCAGAAATCATTAACTTAACGTAATGAATCGTATTCATTATCTTTAACCCGTTTACAAACCAAAATGGGTATAAAAAGACATTGTACCAAACGCCCCTTTAAACAAGACTACAAATACTTAAACCATACTTTGACGAGGACCATTGATGACTCAATTACATTCAACGACTATGACATTCATTTTGACACTTGACAACACGTTTACAAAACCATTTAGACTCTCATGGGTACAACATTGACTTGAGCTCGATATCTACCTAAACTCATATTTTCTTACCAATCTTTTAACTTCCTTGTAGCAATCCATAGGCATTAATCTGATGCTTATCCTTGCTTTCGATTTATTTAAATGGACCAGACTTGTTTATGAAAATGTGTCTAGAATAACTATATATTCTAGAAGTAAGTCATGTAATTTAAACGTAAATATATCAATGTGGAAATTGTGATTTCGCTAAGAAAATTGAAAATAAGAAAATTGAATGATAAAAGTACAATTTTTTAATCTTTTATTGGTACTGAAAACTTATGCTGACTATTTTGCCCTGTGAATTTGCGGAAATTGCATCCACTGTCCTTGCGAAAACTTGTGATGACTATTTTGGTCCATTTTTATACGTTTTCATCCGTTCAAAAACATTTTCATTCGTTTTCTTACGTTTTCATGTGTTTTTATACATTTTCATCAGCTTTCGTCTGTTTTCGTCCGTTTTCTTATGTTTTCATACAATTTTATCTATTATCATCCATTTTTTATACGTTTTCATCCGTTTTTATACGTTTTCTTCCGTTTCAATAAATTTTCTTCCGTCTTTATCAATTTTTCATATGTTTTTATACGTTTTCATCCATTTTTATCAGTTATGTCCGTTTTTATACGGTTGTTTTATTTGTTTTTGTCCGTTTTTCTGTTTTCGTCCATTTTTCTTACGTTTTCGTTCGTTTTATACGTTTTTATACGTTTCGTCCATAGTTTTTCATTTTCGTAAGATCTTATACGTATTTATTCATTTTTATCAGTTTTGATCCGTTTTTGTACGTTTTTGTCTGTTTTTATATGTTTTCATTCGTCTTTATATGTTTTCTATCGGTTTTATCCAAGTTTATATTTTTTTCCGTCCATTTTTATTCATTTTCATTCGTTTTTGTACGTTTTCGTTTATTTTATACGTTTTCTTCTGTTTTATACGCTTTTATACGTTTTCATCCGTTTTTATTTGTTTTTATCAATTTTGGTCCGTTTTTATAAAGGTTACAAAACGTATGAAAACGTACAAAACATATCAAAACGCATAAATACGTACAAAAATGTATAAAAATAGATGATTATATATAAAAATAGACGAAAACGTACAAAAACGAATAAAACCATATAAAATAGATGAAAACACATAAAAACGGACAAAAACTAATAAAAGCGGATGAAAACATGTAAAATAAACTGATAAAAACGGACGAAAACGAATAAAAGTGGACGAAAACGTATAAAAGCGTAAAAAATGAATGAAGACCAGATGAAAACGTATAAAATAAACAAAAACTGATAAAAACTGATGAAAACGTATAAAAACGGACGAAAACTTAAAAAACAAATAATAATGGATGAAAAGTATAAAAACGTATAATAACGGACAAAAGATGATATAAAAGAACAAAAACTGATATACAAATGGAAATGTATAAAAACGGACAAAAAAGTATAAAAACATACAAAGCCATACAAAAACGTATAAGAACATATGAAAACAGATAAAAACGTAAGAAAAATGAACGAAAAGGTATACAAACAGATGAAAAGGTATAGAACGGGCGAAAATGTTTAAAACGTATAAATGTGGATAAAAATGGATGAAAACGTATAAAAATGAACGAAAACAGATAAAAAAAAGGACGAAAACATAATAAAACGGATGAAAACAGAAAAAAATGGATGAAAACATATAAAAACGGACGAAAATATATAAAAATGTATATAAGCGGATAAAAACGGACTAATACAAAGCGGATAATAACGTATGAAGACGTATAATACGAACGAAAACATATAAGAATGAATAAAAAAAAGTTTAGGGACAGTGGATGCAAATTTCTCCAAACGATGAGGACCATTTATGTATTTTACCGTTGGGACGGTAGATGCAATTTTCGCCAACTTAAAAAAGGTAAAGTTATCATCACCGGTCATCGATACCCACAAAAGATTAGAAAAAGAAAAAGAAAAACTATACTTAAAAGCAAAAGTATTTGTTCACTATCTTGAAAAACAAAGGATAACAAATATGATACTTTTATCAATCATTTTTCTTCGAAAATAAAAATACGCGTATCCAACGCTGTAGAGCAAAGGGAGTTAGCTCGTTGGGCCCTAATGATGCCTCGTCCTATTACCTCAACACATTATTTCGTCCCATATTTTTATTAGGACTACTGAATTATGAGATGTTTATGATTTTTATACATCGGATCAAACATGTAATAGAAATTAATCCCACTGAAAATTTTCAAGGGAGGTATACGTATGATTTTAAAAGGCGTGTAAAAGCATCGTAAAACGTAAGACTGATCACGTTATCACGTTACGCGTTATCTTTGCCTTACGCCACGTCCTTTTGTCGATTCGATATATATGAAATATAATATAAATAGAAAGAAATCAAAATAAAAAAATCTTTTTCAAGTCTCGCTGTGGTCACTTTTAACTCAACGTCCAAAATGGCCACGCGCAACCACCGACCATGACTCCACCCAAAATTCGCACATTACGATTTTGAGTCATGACTCAAAATTCACCACGCTGTCCAAACGAAAGACAAAAGTACAAATAATTAAAAAGTACAAAAGTGTCTTTCATTTGGACACGCCATGGCGATTTTGGGTGAAATGGAATGAATCGAATAACGACCATTTTTGGACATTAGGTTAAAACTCGACCAGAAGGGGACTTCAAAAAGATTTTATTTATTTTGTCTTTTTCATATAAATATATAAATATTTTCATATATTGTGCCGCCTTATGTCATGTTTTATAAACGCAAAAGCTTCGCATTAAACGCTAAAGTGTGAGGTTTGGTCATGCCGGACAGGCACGTATGGGGCTATTTATAACCTTGGATATACACGTAAGGTTCACACTTCACATGGTACCACTTTTGTACAATAGAGCCTTCACTATGCCAAATAAATAGCCAAAAGGGTAAATTTTATAAATGAGAAAAACAAAAATGTATATAATGAGATATTATGCCATCCTTGTGTATCGCTACTAATGTGTGTGGTATACGGTGAACCATATTTGTTGTCGTGTAACTTTTAAATCCATTTCTTTATCAACATGACCTTGCGAGCTAGATTGGATATGAGCCAGTTTTTTTTTTTTTTTTTTTTTTTTTTTTGTTACTAGCTTCAAGTTAAGTTGAATCTTGATGCAGCTTCTTGCTTAGCAGCTACCTCGTGATAATTAGCACCTGACTTTGATACGATAAAGATTAACAATCTTATATCCATATCATGCTTTAAAATATGCAGAGGCAAAGCTAGAAGTTTTAGTTAAGTGGAGCCCGTTATATTTAATGCAAAAAGTCATCATAATAAATATCGTGTCAAAAGTTCATCTATAGTGATGTATTTTATGTATTTAACTTATTATTTTATAAATTTTGTAAACATGTTTATAAAATAAAGGAGGTTGAATGTAAAAGACTAGTAGAGAAACGAATTATAATCTAAATAACTAATAAATGAAGTGAATTGGTTAGCGGTAACTCAACGTCAACTAGTAAGCCTACTAGCTCCGTTTCCCTAAAATATCAACTATGAAGTCTAAAATAAAGATTAACCAATTAGGGTTTCTAGAAACACCTTCAGCCATCAAAAGAGACTCGTATAGTCGTTTCCACTAACAATAATAAATAAATAAAATTATCCTATAAACCTTTTTATTTAACTAAAATAATCTCATCATTTCTCAATACAATGAATATACACAAACACAAAATTACACAAAAGACCAACGCATATGTAGCTATGTACGTACTAATTAAGATTTACCTATTATTAACGGCAAGAAATGTTTCTAAGCACTCTACTTGCAATCACAAGGTCCATAGTACAATCCATATTAACATGCTTATACTTTCTGAAGACGACTAGTATCTTAAACTTTCCGGTTAATCTCGACCTGGTCCTCAAAGGCAAAACACCAACGTTCAAATCATTTCGTAACTCAGTCGACGAAGTAACATTCGACGAAGACAATATCACAGGAACAAAAAACTTCCTCGTATCTCTAGCTTTCACGTTTTCATTATAAACATTCCCCTCGCCAACTTTTCGGTCTTGATAGTAGTACTCAACTGTGGTGCTACGATACCTAAAACGTCGAAAATTTGTGTTTTTGATACCGAATTCTGTGTTCATTTGTATATCGAATGAAGCGTTTGTTGTTGAGTTTACGATGTTGAAGGTTCCAAAAGTGGCGGACCTGACACGAAACTTAGGAGTACGGAATCTGCCTGCGGTTAGAGAGAATAAAAGAAGGATTGCTGCGATGCATGTGGTGATTATGACTATAGACATGAGGCAACGACGTCGTCTTTTACGACGGGCTTCGTTTGCGACGAAGGATAGGTCTTGATCGTTGACATGGCCGTACGGGTTGGTTGGAACCATTTTTTAGGGTTTATGGTGTAAGGAAATATTTGGTTTGTGAATTGTTATGAAGGAATTAAGGCTAGGAATTGAAATGGTTATATAATGGTGATATGATGAGACTTGTATAAATTGGTGTTAGCGTTTGATTTTGTTGACTATATATTTTTATTATGCTCTAGATACTTTGACATTTCTTTGGCTTTTTATTCTAACACGTTTGATCGATATTTTTCTTTCTTTTCTTTTTCATCTCTTTGAAAGTTAACGAAATTGTTGCGAATCTAGATTTATATACACGTTTTCTTCGTTCAAATATGATTAGTTATTAATCTATATATGATAATAGTTTATGTTTTAACGTTTTCAATTCTAATATGTAGGCGTGCCGGATCTCCGTCAAGAAAAAAATATCTTTAAACTTTTTGACTGATCTGTTGGAAGATCTACAAAACAATTTGGTTTTTGGATAGGTTGGAAGGAAACATGCATATGTGAATCTAACCGGGGTTTCTCATCTCGTGTGTTTCAGTAGCCGAAGTTTTACAATAGAATAGATTGCTTTGAAAGCCGCCTCGTATAAAATTACAAAACACGAAAAAGCATACATCGATCTACGCTAGACTAAACTAAAGTGTGTATATTTTTAAAATTACATTCACTTATGAAAATATATTTTAGCGAGAACGGTCTATATCGATTCATATATTAAATGATAAAATAATATTATGTGACATTTTTTTTTGGTCAAAGCTTATACGTGGACTATAGAAAATATAGAATAGTTGATCTAACCTAAAGTTGACAACTTC
Source organism: Chrysanthemum lavandulifolium (assembly GCA_022545495.1). Classification (NCBI taxonomy): domain Eukaryota; kingdom Viridiplantae; phylum Streptophyta; class Magnoliopsida; order Asterales; family Asteraceae; genus Chrysanthemum; species Chrysanthemum lavandulifolium. Next base: position 3,397,284 of record CM040245.1, read on the forward strand.
AATTACACGGTAGTTCTAGAAAGGTTAGGATAATAATTCGACATAGGCGGAAAGTTCTATGGATAATGTAAAAATACTTTTTCTTATGTGTTAACCAATCTAAAGTTTTGCTTTCACATGTATTTACTAATAGTAAAGCATTCGATTGTGATATTAAGTATAAAATATTTGTCTTGAAAATATTAGCTAAATTCTTGAATCACTATCAAATTTAGCGACTTTAACTTGTGACACCGGGGATATGTTTGGTGAAATGAAATTTGAAATTTGAAATCAAACCAAACTCGTTAAAAGTTGGGATTCATATTATAAACCGAAAGCTGAAGCTTATATTTTTATAAAGATATTTGACAAATTAGATAATCTATTATATTTTGAAATGTGTTTAAGTAATTTGACTAACTATAAGCCTTTATAAGCCCATTTCAATGAGTTTGAGCTTGTGGCTTATAAAAACCTTAATAAACACATATGACAAACATAGTTTGTTTTTTAAACCAATTTATTTTAAAAATTTAAGCCCCTTAAAACTCTTTCTCAAACACAACCCAAATAAACATCTTTTTTAGATCCACGAAGACAAATTCAATTGGAATTATACAAATTATATTTAAGGGATGGGTTTACGTGCACCATTATAATTTTGGTAGCATTATCCAGTGCTGTCAAAATGTTAAATTAAGGTGCTATATGGGCCGATTTAGACAGTTGTATTAACTGGGCCAGCATCATTGAGGTATAGTTTTATCATTCTGAGTTTGAGGTCCAAATATGACTTTTGATCTAGTGTGCTTTAGAGTTTGCAAATTACTTTATTTACAGGCAGTTAAACACTTAAGCATATTGATTCAAACTAATAAGATTACCTCTGTCCCTAATAAGTGTCCAGTTTGACTTTTCAGAGTCAAACCAGATCAACTTCGATCTTATCTATTTTTGAAGTGTTATATAATACTGACGAAATATATAAATTGATTGGGTTTTAAGTGTATTTTTCATTAGTATAGTTTTTCATCAAGTATTATATAACACAAAAAAAATATTTATGGTTAAAGTTGAACCAGTTTGACTCTGAAAAGTCAAACTGGACACTTATTTAAGGACGGAGGAGTATATGATTTTCATGAATCAATGCAATCAGCCAATCAGAATATGTAAAACATTGAATTCCCCGTAAGGTTTTATGTTTATTAATCAACGATTTATCATTTACATATGATAACCTGTCCTTAATGAACTCTAACCTCACATCAGACTTAGTCATATGTATCATCTAATATAAAAAGAGAAAATCATAATTAAACAAAAGCGATAAAACCAAAATAATTGGAGTCCCTCCGGATCATCAACGAGTAGCCGATAACCGAAGGATAGCAAATTTCTGTTGGTAGATCTTACCCAAAATTCGGATAACATGTAGATCATTGAAATTTCCCGTAAGGTGTTATGTTTATTAACCAACTATTTATAATTTATATAAGATAACCTAACTTTAATAGGCCCTAACCAATAACGGAACTTGAACATTTTTTTTAGTGGGGGCAAAATTATGGTTATATATAAAAGTAGAATGTCAAATAAGCTATTAGGTAGTTATAGATACGTTGTAGCCACACAAAAATTGCTAAGTTTATGTTTAATCATTACCATTATAGCTTCTACAAGTTAACTCGCATAAAAATGAAAGTAAAAAAGATACTAAACGTCCTGAAAATGAAGGTCGAACAACACACAACTTTACATGTACCAAATAAAGAAGTCAAATTAGGCTTGAGCCATATCTATCATCTAACTGAATAAAGTTCAAAACTGATGGACCTTTGAAAGTTAATTTTATGGTAATCTTTATACAGACAAACACGTATGTAACCATTTTTACATACATCTTATTGACATGGAGGTATATATTTAGTGCCAATCATTCATCAATTGCTTCTAGTCATGTACTAGCTAGATCTATTAGTAGATTTATGTGTGTGTTTTGTATGTGTTCTTGTGTCATTTGCATAGAGGTTAACGCTCTTTGTTATATAGGGCCAAGATGATATACGTTATGATCACTGTGCTTTTTTGTTTTCTTTTAAGCGAAAAGTGGTGGAAAAGTAAGGAAATTAAAAAGTTTTTGTATTCTTTTTGTATGCTTTTTTGTTTTCTTATGATCACTGCCCACATTTGGGCAGCTAACGAAGAAAAAAGAAACCACTTTAATATTTTGACAAAAGTACCCTTATATATTTGTAATGTTACTCTTTTGGGATTAAGTTGTACAATAGCAATGTACTTTTCAAAGTGTCGTGTTTTGGTATGTATACTTTTTTTGTTTCATTTAATGTAACGTATTTTCGATTTTTGTGTTACTTTAGTACGTGTACTTTTTTTAACTTTGTTTAAGTTGTAGAATAGCAATGTATTTTTCGATCATAAGTGTTCCAATTTGGTACGTCATTGCACGTACAAATTTGGAACACTTATAAAAGGTACATTGCTATTCTACAACTTAAACAAAGTTAAAAAAAGTACACGTATCAAAGTAGCACAAAACATGAAAGTACGTTACATTATGTAGATAAAAAAAATACATGTACTAAAATGGTACAAAATTAAAAGTACGTTGCTATTGTACGACTTAATCCCTGCTCTTTTTATCTAAGTTTGCATTAATTTTCATAATGGTATAATTGTAAAATAATAAATTTAAATTTTGCTATCTTCCACTTTTACTTTCATTTTCTTGTATCCACGTCATGTTTGGCAACAAGCTTTTAGAAGTATTTAAGAGCGACAAACGGTAAGCATTTGCTTGTTTGGCAACACATCAACAAGCGTTTGAAACATAATCAACTTCAATCTTAAATGCTTATTGAAGAAGCGGCAAGCAACAAGCGGTAACCATTTGCTTGTTTCACACTTTATAATTACAGTTTGCAGTTACAGTTAGGTTACCAAACACTTTTTTTTTAAACAAACAGCTACTGCTTACTACTTGTTGTTACTATACTACTACTGCTATGTGTCGCCAAACTTAGCCGGATCACAAAACAAAGCACCACCCTCCTTTAACTTCCACTCCCCTTCACTCCTCTTTCTTTTCTTTTCTTTATACTGACAAACAGGTATTTACATGGAAGTATATCTTCAGTTGAGGTTTTTTAGTGCAAATCATTCATCATTGCTTCTAGTCATGTAGCTTAGCTTTATTAGTAGACAGTTGACACATAACTATCCGCCATTAGCTATGTCTCCACAAACTCAGTAACGTTCCATTGTACCATCTTCTGTAGAAATATAGCACTCTCCAATATGTAGCTTCAGATTTTTACTTGACATCCAGATCGATTAATCATGGTGTCCTTAATATAACTGTTAACTAGGTGGATAGAATATTATGGTATCAAAACTAGGGAATACAAAGTTACAAACAAGACACGTAAGCCGGACAAGTAACTTAGTAACTTACTTCGTATAGCTCTAGCATCCACGTTTATTAGCATAAATAATGTAGCGCTTTGCTACGAGAAGGAACAATTGGTGAAATTTTAAGTTCTTTTACCTAAAAGTCTAGATACAAATTACAAACTCAGGATAGAACATGAAACGTAATGAACTTTGGTTTAGTTATCCACACACAAAAGGTACCTTGATCATCTTTATTATTACACACTGATGTCGGTCCATGGCTGTGTTAATTTAACGAAGTCAGCACGAGAGGAGCCACCATCCACACACAAAAGGTACCTTGATCATCTTTATTATTACACACTGATGTCGGTCCATGGCTGTGTTAATTTAACGAAGTCAGCACGAGAGGAGCCACCATCTTCAACCGCCACCATCAGGGATGCATTTACCATCCCGAAGCGTTGCAATAGCTCTTTCTTCAAATCCCGCAAAACTGTTTGCTATGATGCCAAAAGATTTCGCCATGTTATCAGAAGTGTGTACGAATTTTTTGTAGGGATTGCTTTCTCTATCAAAAAGAGCTGCTGGCATATCAGAAGCATGGATGGGAGGCACTCCAGGAATATTAAAGTAAATATCTAAATCCTTAATACTCTTGGTAGTTGTTTTATGGATGTTGTTAGATATAAGAACACACAGAGAGCGGAAGCGCCACCAGTATAGAAATAGTAAACAGGTAAGTTAAGACATTTCGCGACTTGAAAAGCAGCGTTGGAAAAGAAATCAAGGATCACAGCTTTGATGGTTGATTTCTCAGAGATGCTTACGAGAGTGTCATGGACAACTGTGTTGTAAAGTTCTGGGACACCGAAAGCAAGGTCTAAGAATTCAGTAGAGAAGCCTGGTGGAAGAGTGATAGCTGAAAGGTGGTGGAATGTGAGGGACGGGTTGGTGGCTGAGACAGTAGCGATATATTTATCAGTGGCACCGGTTTCAAAAGTTGCTGGAATAATGAGTATGATAACCGAATTGAAAGCGAAGGGTGGTGTGTCTGGATTAGTTTACCAAGCTCCACCATCGAAACTAGGTGGCCGATACCTGGAGAATGTTGGATATTTTAGTGTAATTGGATTAACTTGTTTTGACCAATTTCATCATAATAATACATCATTTAGGTTTGGAGTCATGAGTCAGACACCTACTGAATTTATTATGATCTTAGGGGCGGTTCCTGGAGACGGGGGTCCGGGCGCGCCACCGTAGCAGGTCCATACGGCGCAATACTGCAGTAAAAACTTCACGAAATTCTGTCAAGGATTCTACCAAGTTATGAATCAAGTTATGATTCTGCTGAAGTTATGTTCCTCGAAATTAAGTTTCGAAATCGAGGACAAAATTGACAACTGAACCCTAAAAGCGCTTTGGCGGCTATCCCGTATCATAGTTATATACGGTTTATTTGGTCGATTAAATGATTACGGTTCATAAAATCTCGGATAAACACATACAAAAATTCTCATTCTCCAATTGTATCCGATTGAATAATTTGGTAGAACCACCGAATTGATTCGATCTGAAAGTGTTCACACGCCTTTCAGAGATTAAGCATATCCTTGTGTTCGTTATTACTATATATCCCCTACAGAGAAGGATACAGAACTACGGTAGCAGAATCCATTTATGTTTGCTATATGTGTGTTAGAATGTTAGATGGTATCAACTTTAGGATTATGATAATTAAGGTAGAGTTTTTAAAAGTTGGCTTATTGAGTTCTGATATGAAAAGCTAATGAAGCAAATGGACAATCTGAAGAATTTAAGGGCGGAGATAGGTGAGTTATAAAGTCCTTAAAAAATGTATGTGGCCATGAAGTCATGAACCATGCATGTGAAACTTATTATGGTAGTGTTTTAAAAAGTTGTCCTGCCCATGCATGTCGACTGTTGAGTTAAAAAGACAATGACTATCATTATTGTCGGCATGCAAGAACAAATTGTGAATCTAATCGATCAAAAATATAAGTAGAAAGGACGTAACAGTATTGTACACCACAAACTCACACCAGTACACATGATCGATTTACTTTAGGCCACTCAACCTAGACTAAAAGGTCAAGGTACATACCACTCAACAAAATATATTGCTTGTAGCATGGGAGGATTTTAGAGCCGAGCTCGCCGAATAACAATACCCATAAAGAACGCTGACTACGAGACGAGGGAGCAATCTTAAGACTTAAGACATAACAAGACTCGTGCTTCAAATTAAATACCACTCACGGGTGATGAACTCAATATCGAATTGCATACATCAATTCTTTGAAAACAACAATGTAACTCAAAAATCACATTGATGGATGGCCTTGCAGAATACTAGTCAATAACTCTCTTCCAGAAGCAAATCTAGAGCAAGACAAATATAAAAAATAGTAAAAAAAGGACTTTCTTCAATAATCAATAACCATTGAACTCTGCGTAAAGAATGTCTGAGTCCCTCTTCCTTTTCTGAATCAGTGAAATCGGTTTCGGCCCAAATTCACGTAAATATGTTTTTAGTTTTAGAGTTAAATATTTTTAGGAGCATGAAATACTTGCACGAAGTATAACTATTCATTACACTAGATGAGTATCCATGCATAGCTACGAAAATTTATAGCCTCAGATAGTTATAATGATATTTTGGTTACACAAAACACTTAACCAAAATATCATTATTAATATATGTCGTTATAAATCTCGTCACTCTTCTAGCATATTGAATGCAAGAAAGATAGTTGTATAAAATTACACACACAAATAAAAGGAGAAAAACACAACAAACATTGTTGTAATTTAACAAAATTGGTTGGCGAACCCCATAACGTACCCTTCATTTCAATTCCCCTAGTAACTTTTCAAAAGTGCGTAAATATAATAGCTAATGAATATGTAAATGGTTTTTAAAATTAATAATAAATACAAATAATATCAATATAGAGCTTACTCTAAGTTCACTAGTTTCAAATACTTCTTTTTACCATGCTTCTCATCAGTATTAACATTGTCCAAATTATCACATCCCATAGCTTGACCAATCGCATTAGTATATTAAAATTAATGTTACCGAAAATATTGTTATGCTACCTAATACAAGTTTTGTAAATTGTGCTGAAAGTGTTATATCCTTTTGACAAACTGCTGAACCTTCAGGGTTTATAATGTAACTATTTTATACTTGTTTCTTAATAACATATATTTGGGATGTTTTTGTTAGTGTTTGTTTGTGCAGGGTTTAAAGTGGAACATTGCTCTATATAAGCTATCATCTCAGCTAGGGTTTCACAACTTTTCTCTCACAAAAGATAAACACTCTCAGTCTCTTTTGTTTTGGCGATTGTTTCATTGTTTCTGTTTAGATCAGGTCTTGGTTTATTGTGTTAAAGATCATCTTGATCTTGATCTAGTTTGATAGATTAGCAGGTTTTAGTGTGTGAGTTCTGTAACTGTGTGATTGCACCTAATAGAGGGACAATCACTAATTTCTTTGTATTGAATTGGTTTGCATCCGTGTTGGGGACAAACCTTCAAGTGTTTATTGTTTTAATAAAAAAAATTATCACCTAAGGGTGGTTGGTTGGGTGATTATTATAGTTGTTTTGTACCATTTTAACATGGTATCAGAGCTTTAGGTTGTGATTGATCGATCTCTTGGTGATTCTTGGTTTAATTGAGGGGTTGTGACCTCAATTCTCGATTTAGGGTTTTTCTTGAAACCCTAATTTTTTGTGGTTTTTGTTTACTTAGGTTCTTGAAGCAATTGGTAGTGGATTATTAGTTGGTTCACGGTTAATTGTTGATTTCTTGGATCAATTGGTAGAAACCTCAATTTCTGATTTGGGGGTTTCTTATATTCTAGGAATCTTGAGGTTCTTAGTTCTTTTTCGCTGCTGGTTTCGGTTATAGCACTGTTAGTGATTTTCTTCCTTTCTTTAGGGTTAACTTAGTTCTGAGTTAAGTGGGCGTAAACAGGTTGGCAAACATCCTGATCTGCCACCTCTAAGTGGTATGAATACCTGCTCTGGCCAACCACAGTCTGGTGGCTTGGGCTAAGTTAGTCCTGGGTGTGAGTGGTATTTTTTCTGCTTATAGGTTTATTGTTGAGTCTAGGTCGCAGGAGTTTAGGATTTGGGCAGTCTTGGAAGTTGAGATTGATTGGTTTATTGGTGGTTTATCTGTTATTGGTTTGTTTGCCTGTTTGGTTGTTTGTTATTGTCTGGTTTATATGTTATTCTATTTATATGTTCTTTATTTGTCAGTATGGCTATAATGATTAGTAGTTAGATTAGAGTAATCCTTTGCATTTACATCCAAATGATTCTAGTTGTGCTTCTATTGTGTCTATCAAATTGTATGGTGTTGAAAATTATAGAATATGGGCTAGTGCTATTAGATTGGCTATGCAAATTAAAAAATAAAACTGGTTTTCTTGGTGGTAATTGTCTATATGCGTCATGTTTTCTCTGATAATGCTTCTATTGTTTGGAAAGATATAAAAGATACTTATAACAGAGTTGATGGGTCTGTTGTGTTTAATTTGCTTCAAAAGATAAATACATTAAACAAGATGGTTTGCCTGTTTCTGAATACTATCATAAGTTGAATTCCTTATGGAGGAAATTTGATATTCTCACCAAATTGCCTTATTGTACTTGTGCTACTAGAAATGAGTTGTCTGTTCATGCTAGGTTGTTAAAGTTAATGCAGTTTCTTATGGGTCTTGATGATATATATCAGCCAATTAGGAGTAGTCTCTTGACCAGGGAAATTCTCATGAAGTCAAGGATGCCTTTGTGATTATTTTCTAGAGAGGAATCTCATAGAAGGATTCCCAGTACTTCTGTGAAAATTGAGAAGGCTTAGGTGTCTGTATTTGTGTCTAAAACATCTGATAATACGAATGGAAACTGGAAAAGAAATAGTAATAATTGGAATAACAATTCTAGTAGTAATAGAGGGAATTATGATAGTTTACTGTGTACTCATTGTGGTTTAAAAGGTCATATGTTGACAAATGTTTTGAAATCATTGGTTATCCTCCTGGTTTAAAAAAGAACCCTAATCTTAAACCTGCAAATGCTTTTAACAAAACCAATGATGTCAAAAGTGCTTCTGTTGTTAACAATGGTTTTAAAACTAGTACTGGTAACTTGTCTCTTAGTAATGATCAGGTGATGAATCTTTTGAATGATAAACCTGGTACCTCTGCTCATGCCATAATGGCAGGTAGAGCTTCTTGTTCCTTTTTTAACTGTAGTGTTTTCTTTAATAAGCATTTTTATAAGTTTTATTGTGCTAATATTAGGTTGGATGGAGTCAGTTGCCATCTGGGATATAACTGACTCAGGGGCTAATCAGCATTTAACTAATAGTCATGTTAATATGCATAATTTGATTGATATATCTGATTTAAAACTCACTGTGGGACATACTAATGGAACATTAGCTAAAGTTACTCATCTTGGTAATCAAAAACTTAATGAAAATGTTGTTCTATTTGATGTTTTAGTGGTTCCTGAATATTGTGTTAGTCTCATGTCTGTTAATAAGTTAATTAAGGATAGCAAATTAAGAGTTGGTTTTGATGAGACTAAGTGTTATATTCAGGATTTGAATCAGCAGAGAGTGCTGGAGACTGGTAGTGAGTCTGGTGGATTGTGTCTGTTTGATAAGACTAATATTGTTGCTTCTTGTGTAGTTAAAAGTGAGTTTCTTGGTTGTTTTGTTTGTAAAGATGTTTGGCATAGTAGACTAGGATATCCTGCTAACCAAGTTTTAAAACTTTTAATTGGATCTTTAAACTTAACTAATATTGATCATGGTGCTCTGACTGCTCTCTATGATGTTTGCCATAAGGCTAAACAAACCAGGAATCCATCTCCTCTTAATGAGCATAAATAATCTATTTTTGGTGATCTCATACATTTAGATGTGTGGGGTCCATATAAAGTGGTTAGTAGGGAAGAGTTTAGATATTTCTTGACTGTGGTTGATGACTTTAGCAGATCTGTTTGGGTGTATATGTTAAAAGTAAAACATGAAGTTTTTGAAATGTTTCAAAGTTTCTTAAAAATGGTTTTGACACAGTTTGATAAGACAATGAAGATTGTCATATCTGAAAATGGTATAGAGTTTGTTAATAGCAAAATGAGTGAGTTTTTTTTTTAACACAATGGGGGTTATACATCAGACTAGTGTTGCATATACTCCTCAACAGAATGGGGTTGCTGAAAGGAAACATATACATCTTCTCATTGTAGCTAGAGGCCTTATGTTTCATGGGGGGATTCCTCTTGTTTTTTTGTCCTGAATGTGTTTTGACTGCTACTTATTTGATCAACAAGTTGCCTTCATCTGTTTTAAATGGAAAATCTCCTTTTTCTTTGGTTTATGGTAGAGAATCTAGTTTGGCACATCTTAGGAGTTTTGGGTGTCTTTGTTATGCTACTATTGTTAAAGAGTCTGATAAATTTGCTGAAAGGTATGAAAAATGTGTTTTGATTGGGTATACTAGTAGAAAAAGGCTTACAAATTGTTAAGTTTGGAAAATAGATATGTTTTGTATTGCAAAGATGTAAAATTTTATGAAACTATTTCCATACTAAATGAATCAAAGTGTTATTTCAGATACTCAACAAAAAGTAAATACTTTGAACTTTTTTTGATAATTTTGAGTCTTCTTTTGAGTCAAAAACCAAAACTCTTAGTCCCATTCTCAATGATGAAAATTTAGAAAGGATAAGAGAGGAAATAGCATCTAATAGTAGAGAAGGTAGTTTAAATCAATCTAGTAGGGTTTTGGATTCTGATCAGGGTGATTGTTCAGAACAGATACATCAACCTGGTGATTCACAACAATCAGATGATGATGACACTGCAACTCGTATAGATGAAAATAATGAATCTGAGGGAGATACAATTCCAGTTTCAGATGTGCCTAGTTTTCAAAATGTTTCACAGAGTAAAAAAGAGGTAGGAACTACTAGTCATTGAAGATCTAGTAGATTTTATAAGTTACCTTCTAAGTTAAATGACTATGTGCTTGACACTAAGCTTAGATATGGTTTGAATAAATATGTTAATCATGCTATTTCAAGTGCTGATAATTGTTGTTTTGTTGCTAATCTGAATAAGTCTTTTGAACCTACTTCTTATGAAGAAGCTTCAAAAGATATTTACTGGATTAATGCTATGAATGATGAAATGTGTGCTTTATATGAGAATGATACTTGGGAAGAAGTGGATCTTCCTTATGAAAGAATTCCTATAGGGTCTAAATGGGTTTTAAAAATCAAATATAAGTCAGATGGTGAAATTGAGATGTATAAGGCAAGGCTTGCTGCAAAAGGGTTTAATCAAAAAGAAGGTTTTTATTATGATGAAACTTTTAGCCATGTTGTCAAAATGGGAACTATCAGATGTTTGATTAGTATTGAAGTTCAAAAAGATTGGAATTTTTTTCAAATGGACATTAATAATGCTTTTCTATATGGGGATTTAAAAGAAGTTTATATGTTACCACCACCTGGTTATTTCAAAGAAGGAAGCAAAAAGGTTTGCAAGTTGAAAGAATCCCTTTATGGTTTGAAACAAGCTCCAAGACAATGAAACCTTAAGTTGTCTGAAGCTTTGTTTGAAGCTAGTTGTGAACAATCAAAAAATGATCATTATTTGTTTGTTAAAACTAAAGGAAGTATTGCGTTGTACTTACTTGTTTATGTTGATGATCTTGTGATTACTGGTAACAGTGAAAGTGAAATAGAAAGTTTTAAAGCTTTTTTGAGGAAGAAGTTTAAAATTAAAGATTTGGGAGAGTTGAAATACTTTCTTGGAATTGAGGTTTTAAAAAATGAAAAGGGTTTATGTCTAAACGAGAGAAAATATTGTCTTGAACTGTTAAATGATTATGGATTGCTTGCTTGCAGACCTGTATTAACTCCTTTACATGAGAACATTGTTTTGAATCACAAAGAGTCTGATGATGATAAATACTTGAAAAATATTACTGCCTATCAAAAACTGGTTGGGGAGTTGATATATCTTACCATGACTAGGCCTTATATTTCATATGTTGTGCATTGCCTAAGTCAGCATATGCACAGTCCTTTGCAATCACACTTTGATGTTGGTTTAAGGGTCTTAAAGTAAGCTTGCACCAGGTAGTAGGTTGCACTTTATTAAGGACAATAATGGTTTTAAAGTCACAACCTTTTCTGATTCAGATTGGGCTAAGTGTCCTGTTAATAGAAGGTATGTGTCTGGGTACTGTGTTTGTGTGAATGGTAATTTGGTTTCATGGAAGAGTAAAAAGCAAAGTACTTTATCTAAATCATTTGTTGAGGCTGAGTATAGGTCTATGGCCTCTACTACTTGTGGGGTTATGTGGATCCTTAAATTTTTGAATGATCTGGGTGATAACTTGTTACCTGTTGAGTTGTTTTGATAATAAGTCTGCTTCCTGTTATGCATGAGAAAACTAAACATTTTGACATTGATGTGCACTTGATAAGAGAAAAGGTTGCGTTTGGGTTGATTAAAACTGTTAAGATTGATTCTAAGAATCAAACTGCAGATGTTTTAACTAAAGCACTTGGTAATGTGCAACATGGTGCTATGGTTAAGAAACTGGGCATGATAAATCTTTATACTGGTTCATCAGTTTGAGGATGTGTTTTGAAAGTGTTATAATCTTTTGACAAATAGTTGAACCTTTAGGGTTTATAATGTAAGTGTTTTATGCTTGTTTCTTAATAACATATCTTTGGGATGTTTTTGTTAGTGTTTGTTTGTGCAAGGTTTAAAGTGGAACATTGCTCTATATAAGCTATTAACAAATTGAAGAGCCTAATAATCAATTCATAGACAATGAAAAATCATGTCCTTGTGTTGCATGTGGACAGTACCTGCATACAAGATCAACATAGAATTAGCTTCAAAGAAAGCATGGTGGTTTGAAAGATGAGAAAAAAGGAGATAACTCAAAGATGAGAATGAATAGAGAACAAAATTATGAATTACGTATGACTATTTATTTAAATTCTTAATGAGCAAATGATAATATTAAATTGTGATTAATTAGTTACCTAAAGTAACATGTAGATCATAAATACATTCCTCTATTACAAACCGTGTTTTTCAATTCGTGTTTCAACTCAATTCAAACCATTATTGGTTACTTTTCTTGCAGTGCACCAAAGTTGTCAAACGAGTTTTACGTTAATCTAAGTTAAACACCAAATCCAAATAAAGCACACGAGTCAAAAATTAATAGAGTAATTGAATTTATTCGTTATGATCATGACGTATCTCTATATTTGTTTTCTTCTTGATAATATCATACACTTGAAAGTAATTGAACTTATACTGATACATGAGTTAATTGTATAGTTTATTAACATAATACATATATATTCATGTGAGGGAGACAACAAGGAAAAGAAGGTTCAAAAGGTGGAATTGTTTTTAGAGAAAAGTACTAAAATGGGACAAAATATTTTTTGAGGTCCCCATCATAGTCATTTTTTAAGCCAATTCCCAATCTGGTCATACTCGACTACTCAACTTCGCAACTCCACTTATTGCTCGACACGTGTCATTTGCAAGTACATAACTTTAATTTTGGATTTTGGCTTAAATGACCAATATAACCTCATTCATTCAAATATACTTTTCAAATATAACCAAATAAATGGGGAACTTGAAGCATCTACTGCACCTTTGTCTTCATTGGTGCTGTTTTGGCTTTTCCATTTTCATCACCAACCTACAGTTTATTGTAAAGCCACATCCTCGTAAACCATACAAAACACATGTATAGTAGTGATATAATATCAAGAAAATAGGGTTGATAATGAGGAAAAAATCAGCCACCACCACCCTATCTCACCACCGTATCTTTCAGTCACCACCACACACCACACCACCGTATCCATCATCGTCACCAGCGCAACTCCACCCGCCTCCAGCTCGACCCACTGATGCTCGACCCACCATATACGTGTGTCACCGTCACTATAATCACCACATTGTCGCACACCACCGTCACCATTGTCACTGTCAATCGCCACACCACCACGCCGGCCATCCTTAACACCATCAATCTCAACACCATCATCTTCCGCCGCGTCACTGTTGTTCGACGACAAGAGTTTAAAGACATGCACGACAAGTGTTCGATTAAATGCTCGAATGAGTTTCTTGTTACTTTTTTTCATATCAAGATATAACATTATTATGTACTCATGTATTCTCCTCATTTACAAAATTAAAAAAAATAAAAAAAATAAATAAAAAAAATGACGGAGTCTTTTCATTTCTTGTTGCAGCAAAGAATATACAAATGAAGTAAAAAAAACATCACTATATACTCACTATATACTCACGTGTGCTTAGTTTTCCTTCTAATACATTTAAAGGGAAAAAAAGTTTGACCGGAATATAGTGTTGCTTACCGGAATTTGAGAAACAAAAATGATGATGATGAAATTGATGTGGGGAACATAAGTGTAAAAGAGAAAGAATATATTTATATATTTTTTTTTTGGGTAAAGGGGAGTAATCCTGCACCCTGGTAAATATATTAACCAAATAAATGTTTAAGTACAATGTATATGAGTGAGATCCCATATATCAGCCCGTTACATAGGCATAGAGCTTACATAACAAGATACTTCCAATTATCTAAACAAGAAACAAAACACTACTCAAATGATAACATATGACACAACGAAAGAAGATTATTTCCTAGGACCTTGAAACGTTGTGCCATACATGGCATTAAAGGCATCCAAATTCCCAGGAAGATCACGAACCTGTTTCGCATAGTCATCGAAGTCATATTCATCATACTCATCTTCATACCCTTGGCCACCACCAAATATATTAGCAGACTCATCAAATGGGTTAGCAACAACCTCATCTTCAGAATCAGACACCTCAATCTCTCCCACTTTAGAAAAAGGGTTAGCTCTCTTAGTAGAAGAGGTGACGAATAGGTAGACCATCATCATCCACAAGAGTAGCTTTCCCGCAAATAAGTAGTTTTTCAATCTTACCAATTTTCTCAACTATGGGAGTAGAACCAACATCCATAGTTCCCATTGAATCACTCATGGCGGAACATGTGATGTAGAACCGCCTTATTTAACACATCCTCATTAACCTCCATTTATCGACCACTTATCCACATCTCGCTTCCTTAGAACAACCAAGAGAATCTCCAATCATTGCCTCCTCATTAACCTCCTCAAGATTAGAATCAACCATGGGACTTTGAATGCCCGTGTCCTCATGCACCTCAAGTGTCCCAAAAGAGTTAGTAGTAACAGGAGTACCGTAGCATTAATGATAGCAACGTCCGGCCTTCTTCTTTGGGATATAAACCGCTTCCTAGGAGCAAATTTAGGACCCTTACCCATATTAATACCGCTAGACAACTTCGGACCTTGGGGTTTGGCTTTCCGATTCTGCACTACCTTAAAACCATCATCATTCACATCCGTTCGAGGTGTGAGCATCGGCATGATGCTCCTTAGGAGACTTAGGACAACAAGCATTATCATGCCCAAACACTTTACATTCCATGCAATGTGGAGGTTTCCATTCATATTCAACCTTGATACTAGCCGTCAGAAACCACTATCATCCTTCTTAGGGATAACCATAGTTACCACATGTTTAAGATCGCCCGATGATAACTCAACAAGAGCACGAGCAAAACTAATATGACCCCGTGAGTCAACGCACATGGAGCTAGTGAATGCATCTAACATGATCGCTTACCCACCGAGTAGCAATAAGGCTCAACCGTCTTCCGAATATGCAAGTAATGGCACATTATGCAATTTAATCCACACGTGCACTTTGGTAACCTCACTTTTGGACAATAGCACGTCAGAGTCCATTTAGTGAGAATGATAGAGAATTACGAATTATCCAAGGTCCTCGTTGAAGAACATTCTCAACACCCTCTTTAGAATCAAATTTAAAGAGAAATACACCATCATCATTCTTCATAAGTTTCTTTAAACCAAACTTACCCCATGTATTGGTGACATAATTCTTGACCAACTGAAATGCAATATTCTTGCCGACAAAGAAGCCAACAAGAGTATTATCATAACGGTTAAACACACCCTCCATAGCAGCCTTAGGAAGAACTGTATCATGATTATCAATTCGATTCTCATTCACCAATGAACGGAAGTTAACTTTCCTAGATACACGTTCCGAGTTTAACACATTAGCAAACGACCTCACTTCATTGTGTATACTATCACTCACATTAAGACCAGAAGTAGAAGCATTAAGATCAGAAGTAACAGTATGATTAGTACCATACAATTGTGATTGCATAGCCACATCAAAACTCGACAGAGGAGTATTTGCAGAATAAACTTTAGTACCATTAATACCACTCGAGTTGTTCACATCAGAAGATGAAGCCATCTTAGCAATATCACTGTCAATTTTATTCATTGCTGCATCAAATTTCTGATGCGCATTAGCAATCAACCGCCCACATTAGGTCGCTTTTGAAGAGGCCGAATCGAAGCGGTATATCATGACTAGGGCTTGAATCAAGTGAAACCGGCTTCACTTGTCCATCAAGCATTCAACAAGAGGTGTACCTTTGTCGCCGCAAAGAAACAATCGTAATCCATACCACCAATAGTACCAAGAGATCGCGTAACTGCCCACACCCAAATTATTGTCAACCAAACCAGTAATCCTGGCATAGTAATATTCAAAAACCCTTTTTCCATTCTCTCTTAAACCCACGGCCAACGTAATAATTCAACAACAACACACAAACGCAAACGTCCAACACCAGCGTGCACAATCCACTAAATAGGAGAAAAACCCTAATTTAAAAATTAGGGTTTTTGATCGAAGAGCACAAAAGTCTTCACATAATGAATCAAAAGTGAATGAAACTCAGATAGACAAAAAATCATGCATTAAGCAACAAAGAGATATTGCACTTAATATAGGTCGGTTACATGCAAAGAAAAACAACGAATCACAAATTCTTAACCCAACAAAGAGAATATAAGTTATTCAAACACCACTGACTCACGAATTAATGGGACAATAGGTAGAAGAATAAACTAAGATCAACCAATAGGATTTAGAGTTAAAGAATTGTTAGTCGCTTTTCGCCAGAGAGAAGATCGTATTTAAAGAATATATTTATAAGAATGCAAACATTTTTACAAAATGTCTTGGTCAGTCTCAACCTAAGATCCTTTGCAAGAATCTTGGTTTGTTTGATATGTTTGCAGGTGTGAATAATTCTGATTCTGGGTTAAGTGGTGACAAAGCTGAAGGAGTTTCTGGAAATCAGCTTGAGGAGGGTTGTTGAAGAATGTGGTCAAGCTGATTTATCTAAGTTGAGGGGCTGTTTATGTCATTTTCTATTCTTGCTTAAAGCTTGTGGGAAGTTAGTTGCTGATAAGTCAAGTATGCTATCTTGGAGGGCTAAAGAGAAAATATCAAGTGTATATAATCTCCCTATCCTGATCTAGGGTTTGATATCATTCATTCTCTCTTTCAATCGTCTTGGTTTTATCTCTCTCTACTTCACACAGTTGTATTGTTAGTATTTGATATCAATCTTGATATTTGTTAGTATTTTTATATCAGGATCAATCTCTTTATTTGATCTTTTTAGTCTGAGTGTTGAGTGATCTTTGTAGTGAGTCGATGGTGTCTTCCTGAAGAGACTGGCCATTTTTTATATTTGTACTAGTAAGCACCCAGTTGGGGACTTATCTTCTTAACATTTTTTTAATAAAAGATACACCAAGGGGTGGTTGGCTAGGTGTAATTGTGGATTGTTGTGTGCTCTTGATCATTTTTACATGGTATCAGAGCGCACGGTTCTGATCTGGTGATTTTGAGATTCTAGGGTTTCTAGGGTTTCGAAGGTTGGTTTGGGGTTTCGTGAAATTGAAGGTTTAATTGGTTAATTAAAATTTGCTTTCTTAACTACCGTGGTTGATTTGATCTGTTTGGGATTAGATCCGTGATTTTGTGGGTTTCTTGGTTAGGGTTTTAAAACCCTAATTTGGAAATTGGGGTTTATATCCCTGTGGTTTCTTGGTGATTTTGAGCCCGTTTTGGTTACAATCTCACTAGACTAAGTGAATCTAGTGAGTTTGTACTTCATTCCACCGTATCTCACCGTAAGTGTGTTTCTCTCTTTAAGATAACACTTACTTAGTCAAGAAGGTGCAAGCAGTGGTTAACACCTTGACTTGCCACCGTAAGTGGTACGGAACACCGCCCGCCACTCTCGCCTTCTTGGCCGGTATCCGTTATTCTTGGGTGTGAGTTTAGTTTAATGTGTCTAGGTCGAAGGAGGATAGGATTTGGGATTGAGAAGTTGTGTTGAGGCTGTTGTGATTGGTATTTCTGTTGGTTGTTTGTTGTGGTTTATTTTCTTGGTTGTTATTTGTTCTGTTATCTGTTGTTCTTGTTTGTTTATCTCTTTGTTATTATGGCTATTGGTGATCCTAGTGGTAGTAATACTGAAGTCTTAATTAGTAATCTTGATGCTGGTAATCCTCTTCATATTCAAACTAATGATAATAGTGGTACTGCTCTTATTCCATTTAAACTTGTTGGAACTGAAAATTATAGAATATGGTCTGGTGCTATGAAATTAGCTTTACAAGCTAGGAATAAGTTCAGTTTTTGTTGATGGTTCTTGTGTTAAAGAAACTTATTCTACTAGTAATGTTCTTGCTGCACAATGGGATAGATGCAATGCTATTGTTTTAACATGGATAATGAATTCAGATCTCAAGATGTTTATATGGGTCTTGTTTATTCCGATAATGTCGCATGTGTGGAAAGAATTACAAGAAACATATGATAAAGTTGATGGTTCCGTGGTTTATAGTCTTTACGTAAAATTAATTGTGTTAAACAAGGTGGTACTTCGATTGTCGATTATTATCATAGGCTTAACTCCTTGTGGAGAGAGTTTGATGCTTTAACTAAGTTGCTATATGTGTTTGTGAAGTTAAGTGTTCTTGTGCTGCTAGTGAAGAGTTGGTGTTCCATAAGCAACTTTTGAGATTAACGCAGTTTCTTATGGGTTTGGATGATTGTTATCAACCTGTTAGAACTTCTTTGTTGACTAGGGATCCTCTCCCAGAGGTTAAAGATGCTTATATCACTATTTCTATAGAGGAGTCTCATAGAGGTGTTCCTGAGTCTTCTGGTGTTATTGAGTCTAAACTGAATGCTTCTTCTTTTGCTGTTAAGTCTTTTAATAACAATAGAAGGGGATTTAATAATAATAATAATAGTAACACTAGAAGTAATACTAATACTAATAACACTGTTAATAGAGGTCCTAATCCTAATCTGAATTGTAAGAACTGTGGTAAAATTGGGCATACTATTGAAAGGTGTTATGAAATAATTGGTTTTCCTCTTGGTTTTTCTAAACCAAATGGTACTTTTAAGCAAAATGGTTTTAAACAAACTTTTAATGCTAATATTGAGGCTAAACCAATTGACAAATCTTCTTCTACTAGCACTTCTTATGGTTTTACTTCGACATGATGAAGAAACTTCTCTTTGATTAATGATTCTCCTTACAAGCATACATGCCAACATGGCGGTAGGGCTTCATTCTATAATCATAATGTTTGGTTTAATATGAATTTCTAAATATTATTTTGTCAATTCTAGTCTTATCGTTAATAGTTTGACTTTGGGATGGATCATTGATTCGGTGCTAATCAAGATCATCGTTTCTACTAAAGGAATGTTTAATATTGCTGATATTTCTAGTTTACAAATTACTGTTGGTCATCCTAATGGCACTCTTGCTACTATTAGTCATGTTGGTAATCTGAAGCTCACTGATAATGTGATTTTATATGATGTTCTTGTTGTGCCTGGTTATTGTGTTAGTCTATTGTCTGTTAATAAACTTATCAGAGATAGCAAAATGTTTGTTGGTTTTGATGAGGATAAGTGTTATATTCAAGACTTGAAAAGGGAGAATGTCTTGGGGACTGGTAGCCAGTCTGATGGTCTGTATCTGTTTGATATGCAACATGTTGATTCTGTAAGTAATTGTAGTTTGATTATGTCTTATAATGTGTCTAAGTTTGTGTGGCACAATAGACTGGGTCACCCCACGATCCGCCTTGAATGTTCTTCAAACCGATCTTGGTTTCTCCAAGAATACTTTTCGTCAGATGTGAGGTCTCATAGGGCCAAACAAACAAGTGGAGCCTTTTCCTTTGTCTCGATCATAAGTCGATACTTTGGGTGAACTTGTTCATCCGGACTTATGGGGTCCATACAGAGTCACTAGCATAGAAGGGTATAGATATTTTTGACTGTTGTTGATGATTTCTCTAGGGCTGTATGGGTATATTTAGTTAAAACTAAAGATGAAGTTTTTGATGTTTTTGTGACATTTATAAACATGTTTTCTAATCGCTTTAATTCTAAAATTAAACCGTAAGGTCCGATAATGGAACAAATTTGTGAATAAAAATGTATCAAGTTTTTTTGAACTTGGCATAATACATCAAACTTCTGTGTTTCATACACCTCAAAGAAATGGGATTGTTGAAGGAAACATAGACACTTGCTTAATGTGGCAAGGAGTCTTATGTTTCGTGGGGAATTCTTTGAAGTTCGGTCCGATTGCATTTTAACTTCGCCGTCTATTTGATTAACAGTCGCCATCTTCTCGCTTTTAAAAGGTAAATGTCCTTTGAGATGATTCACAAAAGAAAACCTAATCTTTCTCACTGAGGTCTTTTGGTTGTCTTTGTTTTGCAACTGTTTTGAATAATCATGATAAAATGAGTTTTAGATCTGAAAAATGTATTCTCATAGGCTTTTCCACTATTAAAAAGCTTATAAACTTTTGAGTTTGGATACTAGAAATGTGTTTTTCACGAGATGTAAGCGAATATCTAAAATTCACAAAAAGACCAAAATACCCTTATGATCAAAAGTAAGAATAAATTAAATAAACAAAATACCAAATGAGCTACGTAAATTCGGAAAACTTATAAGAAAATCACATATGATCCAAATAAATCTTGAATGACCTTGTAACGTTAATTTTATAGATTATAATTTTGTAAAATCAATTATGTATTTTAATAATTAGTAAAAATATATTTAATAGTTTTATAAAAGAAATTAATTAGTAAAAGCCCAATATAAATTTATATTATTAGGAGACCATTTATTTTAAGTCCAATGCATTATAAAGCCCACAAGAAAATTTGTAACTCAAGTATATATACATATATTCGGTTCCTAAAAATCCCTAAATACCGATTAGTCCCAAACCGACCTAAAAACCCTAAACAATTCGACTTCTAGTTTCCAGAGCTTGAGACCATTTTTCTTGAACGAGATTCAAGGTATAGAAGGTGGGAAAAATAGTGATCGAGTTCCTAAGTTGCTGTTGTAGTCGTGGTTAGTTTTTAAAACAATTAGGGTTTCATGAATAAGGGTTTTTGTGCTTCTTTTGTTCCAACGATTCAAGCTCATCAAGGGTATGTTTCTAATGTTGATTTCAGTCCTATAAGTCGTATATAACACATAAAATTAGCCATGCATGATTTATAAGTCGATGAAATTATTTGAAACCTAAAACCCTAAAATCGTATATTAATAACGAATGGGCTTATAATATTTTTAGAGATCATGAATTGATTTTTCCAGAAGTTTTACATGTTATAAGACCTGTATAAAATACATGTTTGTGAATTCAAGCTTATGTGAATTGTCTTGGGTTTTCTTGTTCGAAACGCATAAAAAGGAAAGTATTTAAAGAAGGGACGATTAGGGTTTATGAAAACTAGGGTTTTCTTGTTATCATTAAGGTTCATTAATGCAGTGGTAATGATGGATTAATGATGGGTTATACTTAGGTTTAAGGCTTGTACTTGAATAATGCATATTCGGTTTTAAATAAAAGGTTTGGGTTGGTTTTGTAAATATTGAAACTTAAGGGTTATTTTTGTGAACAAGAAAATACTTGTACTAAACGATAAAAATAAGTGTGGGGTTAAACATGTAATTTTGGATAACTAAAGGGCCATACGAATTGTATTTAACTTATTAGGTACATTTTGTAAATTCTAAAACCTTTGGGTTAAAAGGGTAAAATCTGATAAAGTAAGGTTTGATTGTGAAACTAAAGATGCCAAGGGTGTGATTTGAAATTCTGAATAATTATGGGTTCTACAAGGGTAAATTGATTTTGTAGAGACACGCATGAGTTTAAGTTAATTTCGGTTTGTTATCATTTACGTTCTAGGTTAAATTGGGAAATCATTAAAGGAAGTAATATGTGGATTTAATGCGTAATTAGTAATATTTAAAGAGTAAGGAAACCCTAGTACCTAAATAGGAAGTTGGTGAATTAATGAGGAATACCCTAAAATGTTGTAATTTCGTCGTCACTAAAATGAGAATATCCCGACAACTCTAAAAGTATTAATGCGATAAATCCGTTATAATATTAATGATTCTAATAAGTATTAAATAAATCATAATCCGTGTAGATTCGTGGAAGGAGACGCGACGTTACATCTTCGTATTCGCTCCTTCGTTATTTTTCTCTCAATTGCTTTAAGGTACGGATATTCTGCCTTACTTTAAGACACTTGTGTTATCGTACAAATATTCGACCTTTTTTTAAAGAAGGTCACTCATGTTTTCCTTCTTTGTCAAGATTTTATGTTTATTAGGATTTCCAATGCCATTGCTATGAACCCTTTCCGATTGTTTGACTTGTTGCTTATCTGAACTTGTGTTTTATTGAACCATGCGTTATCTGATTTGGAACATTATGTTAGGAAGAATTTGATATGTGTAAGTGATGAACGTTGTTATATTTGAATATGAACCTTATGATATGATGTTATCTGATAAGTTATATGTGACCTTTATGATGAATTATGATCTGTGTCATTTATGACAATTTGTTTGACCTAAGTTAGTTTGACACCGAGCCAAATTATTAACTAGTCATGGGGTTCCATGTCCGTATCGTTGATGCACCTCGATATGACTCTAGGCGATGAGAGTGATGTTCGCCACGCCCTTATCTCGTTATTTGTTATGAGCTCGCTTGGTATTATATTACCTATATATGTCTGTGGGCGATGGATGCATCCTAGATCCGATCATTATCCGATATGATTTGTCGGTGAATGATGTCGTGCAATACGCGTCTTCACAACTTCGGGAGCTAGCTACTCCAAATTATTTTCCGAGATTATTTCGTATAAGTATGATGTTTTGATATGATATGTTCGGGCTCGAGGTAGTTAACTAAATCAGATTTGTTATTTATATGATAAGTATTCGATTATGTTTTGGTATGTTGATGTTTATGATTATGTGCAAGGCTTATTATATGCTATTATATGTGTTTATGCTTTTGTATGTTTATGTGACTACCGTCTGCTAAGCTAAGACATGATTAATATGTTAAAATATGATTCGCATGTTGTTATCTGATATTATGTTAGTTTATCGTTATATGGATTCGTTAATCTGTGAGATGAATGTGCTAGTATGAAAGTGAGTATTCTATAAGTTTCGTATGTATAATTTGTTCAGTTAATTTTGGGAAACTTTGTTTATACGTTAGTGTTTTATTGCCTATGTGACCTGCCATGTTAAGTTATGCTTATGTTAATATTTGATCTGGGAAAATGATTCAATTTATGATGCCCGTCCGTTAATTTGATAATTGCTATGCTATGTCTTTTGCTTATTTAGTTATAGTTTGTCTGCTATGTTTCTATTTGTTTGTGTGACTGCCATGATTTGAATCGCTATTTCATTCGCCGCGATATTGAATTAAGTACATTAAATATTGATTAATTGATTTGTATGAATGCCATGTTTATTTTGCTAGAAAGTGTTTTCGTTAGTTTTAGACTTTTCGTTTGGTTTATATGTAACCTAATTGCTTTGATATGTTATGTGTTTGGTTGTCCCGATGTGTTTGTGTATGTGTCTTTGATGTGCTATGTGATGTCTACTTGTTATGTGGTTGTTTGGATTTTCAGATATTTGTGCTTCCGCAGAATCCGGAAAGATCCTTTGCCTTTATTTCATTTTATTTTGTTATTCGATATTTGTTTTGCTTTTGTCTCGTTATATTCGCTCACTGGGCTTTGTAAGCTCACCAAGACTTTTCTTTTCCCGCGGTATTAAGCGCTCAAGATAAGCTTATGGGATAGCCGATCCGGGTTGAGAGTAGAAAGAGCAAGACTTTGACCATAGAGATCTTAGATTTATTTTGAATATAAGTTATTTATATTATCTTTTGTAAGTTTTTGTAAAGGCTTCCGCTATTGTACATTAGTTAAAGTTCTGATATGAAACCGTATTTGCGATATCTTTACCCTTGTCGGGTTGGGGTGTTACAATTTATGGTATCAGAGCTCTAGGTTTTAGGACCCTTAGAGCTTAGGCTATGACCTGTGAGAAATGGGTAGATTTAGGATTTTCCTTTCTGCTTACTTCTTTGCGTACCCTATCGTATTTAAGTTTTGCTGATAGTTGGTATTTCTTTTAGATGGTTATTCCCCGTCGCCCTAGTTCATCTGATAGGAGTAACCAAGGACCGGCTAGGCAACAGAAGGAGAAGATGAAGTGGGGCGTTATCATTGCTAAGGGCTGCACGAGGTATGGTAAAGTGAAGAGGACTAATAAGAGGATAAGAGTTCCGGCCTATATGTGGCCATGTACCATCGAGGAGAAGCTGACCTTGAGGACCATTGACGGAGAGGTGGTGGAAGAATATGAAACTAAGGTGGTTGACAACGAAGGTTTCACTACTACATATCATGATAGGTGCCCCAAGTTCGTTGAGGATGAAGGAGTAGGACGAGCTGAGAGTCGCGATCTGTATGCCTTCGTGGATCGTGTGCCAGAGGAGGAAGAGAGGAAGCGTAAAGGTGGCTTTGCTAGTGGCTTACTACCACAGCCTGAAGGAAACAAGAACGGATGGATAAGCGAGGAGGAAGAGGAAGAAGAGGAACCCGAGGAAGAGTACGAGGTGGAGTCGGAATCGAGTCGACGGCTACTAGTAGGTTCAATCCGACACAAGAATAGGAATTGTACTCCCGAGTAGTTGCCCTCGTTATGAGAAGTTTTGACATTGATTTTGGGTTAGGTCCTTTTGTTTCATTCGACGATTGAATCTTAGGATATTGAATTTTATTTTGGGAGTACATCTTTTGACGATTTTGAAAATTTGGTTTGATTAATGGAATAAACAAATTTGATAATATAGTTCCTGTTCGTTGTTTTCCTTCTGATAGATTCGTTGAGTTTCCATTAGTCCTCATCAGTTTCGTCTGCTATTTATTTTCTATATGATGTTGTTTTTATTATCGCTTGATTAGGTATGACCGTTATGATCTGTATGTGGTATGTTTTGATTTGATATTCGCTATGTGTTGTGTCATGACCCGAGACCAAGTATAGTGACGATAAGAACTTGTTATGTGATGCAAGTATTATGACGCCTGATCAACGTAATAATACCGAGATCATATAATCTGAACTTATTGAAGGTATACGACGTCTGGGAAATGCCTGTGATTGATAGATGTATGGATTTGCCTTGTATTCGTTATTTGGTACCTTTCATATTGGGTTGAGATTCTGTATCTGATTATGAGACTTTCGTCGGTATTTGTTGCATATAACTTTTGTACCATTGGGATCCGAAGTTGTTATTATCTGTGTTAACCTATAGATTGCCATGCCTGCCTTATATCTGTATGTTTCCACATACTCTTGCGATTAGTAACCGTTAGGATTCGTTCCACCTATGCATATGATAGTTTTCGTCATTTGATACCTGTGTAAGTTAGAGCGTGTTTTTGAATTTTCTTTACCTCATCTTTTACTGCTAATACTTTACTAAGTATACGATTAGCATTCGTCATATATTCCCTGAAGTTTCGTAATCCACATTTGTCGCCGTACTATCCGTCTTGTTCAATTTCGAGGACGAAATTTCTTTTTAGAGGGGAAGAAATTGTAATACCTGAATTTCTAAAATTCACAAAAAGACCAAAATACCCTTATGATCAAAAGTAAGAATAAATTAAATAAACAAAATACCAAATGAGCTACGTAAATTCAGAAAACTTATAAGAAAATCACATATGATCCAAATAAATCTTGAATGACCTTGTAACGTTAATTTTATAGATTATAATTTTGTAAAATCAATTATGTATTTTAATAATTAGTAAAATATATTTAATAGTTTTATAAAAGAAATTAATTAGTAAAAGCCCAATATAAATTTATATTATTAGGAGACCATTTATTTTAAGTCCAATGCATTATAAAGCCCACAAGAAAATTTGTAACTCAAGTATATATACATATATTCGGTTCCTAAAAATCCCAAAATACCGATTAGTCCCAAACCGACCTAAAAACCCTAAACAATTCGACTTCTAGTTTCCAGAGCTTGAGACCATTTTTCTTGGACGAGATTCAAGGTATAGAAGGTGGGAAAAATAGTGATCGAGTTCCTAAGTTGCTGTTGTAGTCGTGGTTAGTTTTTAAAACAATTAGGGTTTCGGCAATAAGGGTTTTTGTGCTTCTTTTGTTCCAACGATTCAAGCTCATCAAGGGTATGTTTCTAATGTTGATTTCAGTCCTATAAGTCGTATATAACACATAAAAATTAGCCATGCATGATTTATAAGTCGTATGAAATTATTTGAAACCTAAAACCCTAAAATCGTATATTAATAACGAATGAGCTTATAATATTTTTAGAGATCATGAATTGATTTTTCCAGAAGTTTTTACATGTTATAAGACCTGTATAAAATACATGTTTGTGAATTCGAAGCTTATGTGAATTGTCTTGGGTTTTCTTGTTCGAAAACGCATATAAAGGAAAGTATTTAAAGAAGGGACGATTAGGGTTTATGAAAACTAGGGTTTTCTTGTTATCATTAAGGTTCATTAATGCAGTGGTAATGATGGATTAATGATGGGTTATACTTAGGTTTAAGGCTTGTACTTGAATAATGCATATTCGGTTTTTAAATAAAAGGTTTGGGTTGGTTTTGTAAATATTGAAACTTAAGGGTTATTTTTGTGAACAGTAAAATACTTGTACTAAACG
This sequence comes from Chrysanthemum lavandulifolium, assembly GCA_022545495.1. Taxonomy (NCBI): domain Eukaryota; kingdom Viridiplantae; phylum Streptophyta; class Magnoliopsida; order Asterales; family Asteraceae; genus Chrysanthemum; species Chrysanthemum lavandulifolium. Next base: position 3,423,895 of record CM040245.1, read on the forward strand.
TATAAAAATAAGTGTGGGGGTTAAACATGTAATTTTGGATAACTAAAGGGCCATACGAATTGTATTTAACTTATTAGGGTACATTTTGTAAATTCTAAAACCTTTGGGTTAAAAGGGTAAAATCTGATAAAGTAAGGTTTGATTGTGAAACTAAAGATGCCAAGGGTGTGATTTGAAATTCTGAATAATTATGGGTTCTACAAGGGTAAATTGATTTTGTAGAGACACGCATGAGTTTAAGTTAATTTCGGTTTGTTATCATTTACGTTCTAGGTTAAATTGGGAAATCATTAAAGGAAGTAATATGTGGATTTAATGCGTAATTAGTAATATTTAAAGAGTAAGGTAAACCCTAGTACCTAAATAGGAAGTTGGTGAATTAATGAGGAATACCCTAAAATGTTGTAATTTCGTCTGTCACTAAAATGAGAATATCCTGACAACTCTAAAAGTATTAATGCGATAAATCCGTTATAATATTAATGATTCTAATAAGTATTAAATAAATCATAATCCGTGTAGATTCGTTGAAGGAGACGCGACGTTACATCTTCGTATTCGTTCCTTCGTTATTTTTCTCTCAATTGCTTTAAGGTACGGATATTCTGTCTTACTTTAAGACACTTGTGTTATCGTGACAAATATTCTCGACCTTTTCAGAAGGTCACTCATGTTTTCCTTCTTTGTCAAGATTTTATGTTTATTAGGATTTCCAATGCCATTGCTATGAACCCTTTCCGATTGTTTGACTTGTTGTTTATCTGAACTTATGTTTTATTGAACCATGCGTTATCTGATTTGGAACATTATGTTAGGAAGACTTTGATATGTGTAAGTGATGAACGTTGTTATATCTGAATATGAACCTTATGATATAATGTTATCTGATAAGTTATATGTGACCTTTATGATGAATTATGATCCGTGTCATTTATGACAATTTGTTTGACCTAAGTTAGTTTGACACCGAGCCAAATTATTAACTAGTCATGGGGTTCCATGTCCGTATCGTTGATGCACCTCGATATGACTCTAGGGCGAGAGTGATGTTCGCCACGCCCCTTATCTGTTATTTGTTATGAGCTCAGTTGGTATTATATTACCTATATATGTCTGTGGGGCGTATGGATGCATCCTAGATCTGATCTGTTATCCGATATGATTTGTCTGGTGAATGATGTCGTGTGCAATGCGCGTCTTCACAACTTCTGGGAGCTAGCTACTCCAAATTATTTTCTGAGATTATTTCTGTATAAGTATGATGTTTCGGATATGATATGTTCTGGGCTCGAGGTAGTTAACTAAATCTGTATTTGTTATTTATATGATAAGTATTCTGATTATGTTTTGGTATGTTGATGTTTATGATTATGTGCAAGGCTTATTATATGCTATTATATGTGTTTATGCTTTTGTATGTTTATGTGACTACCGTCTGCTAAGCTAAGACATGATTAATATGTTAAAATATGATTCGCATGTTGTTATCTGATATTATGTTAGTTTATCGTTATATGGATTCGTTAATCTGTGAGATGAATGTGCTAGTATGAAAGTGAGTATTCTATAAGTTTCGTATGTATAATTTGTTCAGTTAATTTTGGGAAACTTTGTTTATACGTTAGTGTTTTATTGCCTATGTGACCTGCCATGTTAAGTTATGCTTATGTTAATATTTGATCTGGGAAAATGATTCAATTTATGATGCCTGGTCTGTTAATTTGATAATTGCTATGCTATGTCTTTTGCTTATTTAGTTATAGTTTGTCTACTATGTTTCTATTTGTTTGTGTGACTGCCATGATTTGAATCGCTATTTCACGCCGCGATATTGAATTAAGTACATTAAATATTGATTAATTGATTTGTATGAATGCCATGTTTATTTTGCTAGAAAGTGTTTTCGTTAGTTTTAGACTTTCCGTTTGGTTTATATGTAACCTAATTGCTCTTGATATGTTATGTGTTTGGTTGTCCCGATGTGTTTGTGTATGTGTCTTTGATGTGCTATGTGATGTCTACTTGTTATGTGGTTGTTTGATTTTGATATTTGTGCTTCCGCAGAATCCGGAAAGATCCTTTGCCTTTATTTCATTTTATTTTGTTATTCAGATATTTGTTTTGCTTTTGTCTCGTTATATTCGCTCACCTGGCTTTGTAAGCTCACCAGACTTTTCTTTTCCCCGCGGCGGTATTAAGCGCTCAAGATAAGCTTATGGGATAGCCGATCCGGGTTGAGAGTAGTAGAAGACTTCACCATAGAGATGAGAGCAAGACTTTGACCATAGAGATCTTAGATTTATTTTGAATATAAGTTATTTATATTATCTTTTGTGGTAAGTTTTGTAAAGGCTTCCGCTATTGTACATTAGTTAAAGTTCGATATGAAACCGTATTTCTTAATAATGTTACAACTTATCGAAATTGGTTGGAAAGTTAATATATCTTACTAAAACTAGACTGATATAAGCTATGTTGTTCATTGTTTGAGCCAACATATGCATTATCCTTGCGCCTCATCTTAAGGTCGCTTCAAGAGTTTTGAAATATTTGAAAGTGGTCACCTGGTCTGGTTTGCGCTTAATAAAGAGTCCATTTTAAGTCGAGTGCATACTCAGATGCGATCGGGCTAAATGCCCTAAAACTAGAAAATCATATCGGTTTTTGTGTTTTCGGGTGATTCTTTAATTTCATGGAGAAGTAAAAAGCAGGCTACATTATCTAAAAGTTCTGCAGAGGCTGAATATAGAAGCCTTGCATCTGTGGCTTGTGAGGTCATATGGTTGGGAAATTTGTTGCATAGTTTGGGTCTGAGTGAATTGTATCATGTGAATGTGTATTGTGATAGCAGTGCTGCCATTAAATTGATGCTAATCCTGCTTTCCATGAGAAAACAAAGCATTTTGAAATTGATGCACTTTGTTAGAGAGAAAGTGGTCACCGGTATTATTGTGACTAAAAGGTTCATATCGATGAGCAGATCGCGTATATTTTAACAAAATGTCTTGGTCGCCTCAACATAAGATCCTTTGCAAGAATCTTGGTTTGTTTGATATGTTTGCAGGTGTGAATAATTCTGATTCTGGGTTAAGTGGTGACAAAGCTGAAGGAGTTTCTGGAAATCAACTTGAGGAGGGGTGTTGAAGAATGTGGTCAACCTGATTTATCTAAGTTGAGGGGCTGTTTATGTCATTTTCTATTCTTTCTTAAAGCTTGTGGGAAGTTAGTTGCTGATAAGTCAAGTATGCTATCTTGGAGGGCTAAAGAGAAAATATCAAGTGTATATAATATCCCTATCCCGATCTAGGGTTTGATATCATTCATTCTCTCTTTTAGTCGTCTTGGTTTTATCTCTCTCTACTTCACACAGTTGTATTGTTAGTACTCCCTCCGTCCCATATTAAGTGTGCACAATGGAATATTTGGATGTCCCAAATTAAGTGTCCATATTCTATTTCAACCAATGAGGGGAGACTTTAGTGAGTAAAAATGATATTTGATTGGTGGAGAGTGTAATTAGTGGAATTTTCTAAAACTTTGTGCTTGATGTAAGCGGACACTTAATATGAGACGGAGGGAGTATTTGATATCAATCTTGATATTTGTTAGTATTTTTGTATCAGGATCAATCTCTTTATTTGATCTTGTTAGTCTGAGTGTTGAGTGATCTTTGTAGTGAGTTGACTGGTGTCTTCCTAGAAGAGATCAGTTGGGGACTTATCTTCTTAAGATTGTTTTAATAAAAGATACACCAAGGGGTGGTTGTGGGTGTAATTATGGATTGTTGTGTGCTCTTGATCATTTTTACAGTGCCCATAAGTTTTGCGGAAGCGGGTACCTATCTGATTCAAATGCTAAGGATGAGACTCGAACTCGGGTCAATTGACACAAGCACGAGAGCTCCACCAATTGAACTAATGCTCCAGTGGTGAAGTGTTGAAAGTATTGACACATAGTCAAACTTGTGAAACTAAAAGGTTAATTTGGTAACATGTTTTAGTTATAGTTTAGCTAATGCTAACTTTGGTCTGGTTTTGTAAGTGTTTGTTTGTGCAGGGACTGGAGTGGAACATTGGTGTAAGCTCTCATCTGCTGCTAGGATTTTATAATCACTTTCTCTCTCGAAGTTTTACATCAATCGTTGCTCTCAAGTCTTCCTAGTGGTTTATAGCAGATCTTCTTTTTTTTGATAAAGGCCTTTTTCTCAGAAATATTCCCCCCCCCCCCCCCCGTCCCATAATAATTGTCCGTTTTGACTTTTTTTAGTCTTTTTTTTTTCAACTTTTTTGGGTAAAGGGAGTAATCCCGCACTCGGTAAATATATTAACCAAATAAACGCTAAGTACAATGGATATGAGTGAAATCCCATATCTCACTGTTACATAGGCAAAAGCTTACATAACAAGATACTTCCAATTCTCTAAACAAGAAAACAAACCACTACTCAAGTGATATTTTATGACACAACACCAACATTACTTCCTAGGACCTTGAAACGTTGTGCCATACATGGCATTAAATGAATCCAAATTCTCGGAAGATCACGAACTGCTTTATAGTCTTCAAAGTCATAGTCATCATACTCATCTTCAAATTCTCGGCCCCCACTAAAAATATTAGCAGACTCATCAAATGGGTTAGCAACAACCTCATCTTCTAATCGTGACACCACAATCTCTCCCACTTTAGAAAAGGGTTAACTCTCTAGTAGAAGAGGTAGACGGAATAGGAAGACCATCATCATCCACGAGTAGCTTTCCATCAATAATTAGCTTTTCAAGCTTACCAATCTTCTCACCATGGGAGTAGAACCACCACATTGTTCCCATTGAATCACTCACAAGCTTGGCCGCAAGAAGTCCCAGCCTCCGGAGGCTTAGACGCCTCACCAACAATACGAGAGTCCGCCCCGAGATCCATCAATACCGCCTTATTAGTACCGTAAGACGTCCCGCCATGTCCTTGTTAGTAGAAGAATCATCCACATTACAATCATCTTCCACCTCAAGAGTCCCAAAAGCGTTAGACGTAGTAATCGGTGTATCTTTAGCATTACCACTAGCAACCACCGTGTCTTCGCCTTTGCAACATAAACCCGCTTCCTAGGTGCAAATCTAGGACCCTTACCCATATTAATACCACCACTGCCTCAGACATTTAGGTTCGGCTTTCCGATTTTGCACCACCTTAAAGCCATCATCGCTTCATCCACATTTAGCCGGGAGGAGCATCATTATGCTCCTTAATACTTTAGGACAAGCAAGATCATGACGAAACACTTTACATTCCACACAGTGCGGCGGCTTCCATTCATATTCCACCTTTATACTTGCCGTAGTAAACCAAGATCATCCTTATTAGGGATCGCCATAGTCACCACATGTTTAAGCTCAAATTCGATGATAATTCCACAAGAGCACGAGCAAAACTAATGCGACCCCATGAATCAACACACATGGAGCTAGTAAAGCATCTAGCATAATCGGCTTACCCACCGAGTAGCAATTAAGCTCAACCCATCTTCCGAGTATGCAAGTAATGGCACATTATGCAATTTAATCCAAACGGAACTCTAGTTACCTCACTTTTAGACAATAGCACATCAGAGTCCATTTAGTGAGAATGAGAGGAGAATTGCGAATAATCCATGGGCCCTGCTGAAGAACACTCTCAACACCCTCTTTAGAATCGAATTTGAAGAGAAAACACCATCATCATTCTTCATTAGTTTTTAAAACCAAACTTACCCCATGTATTGGTGACGTAGTTCGTAACCAAATGAAAAGCAACATTCTTGCCAACAAAGAAGCCAACAAGTGTATTTTCATAACGATTGAATACACCTTCCATAGCAGCCTTTGGAAGCACCGTATCATGATTTTCAATTGCCTCATTCACCAAGGCACGAAAATTCACTTTCCTGTAGACACGCCCGGATTTAATACATTAGCAAATGACCTTACTGTTAGTTTCAACGTTAGGACCAAGTAGAAGCATTCACCATGTTAGGACCAGAATTCAACACATCACATCAAAGATAAGGCGAAGAAACTTTAGTGCTCGAATCCAAACCACCCACGCATTTATTCCTATAACTTGTATTTTCCAGACACTTTACCCCAAATAGAATCCGAATGAACATCATGCGTGCTAGGGTTAAGACCAACCCTAGTAGCTTTACGCACCTCGTGATCATCGTAGTCACCCTCAAACCACGCTCACCTTGGAGACGCTTTTAACCTAGCTTCCAACTCCCGAATATCAACCCTTTGATACGAGTTCGTGTCCGCAGTTTACACCAACTTGATCGGCCAAGTTGGTGGTCGCTGACAATTTTCAAATAACCATCTTTGTCTAAAAACCCTTTCTCCATCTCTAAAACCCCACACACAAGCCAAACAAACACCACACACAAACAAAATTCAACCAGCAAGGAACAACTTAGAAACGAAACCCTAACTAAAAAGTTAGGGTTTAATATGCCATAGATTCCAGTAACTATCCGTAACCCACCATGATAATCATAAGATAATTATGTTAAATCGATAAGATATGCTACAAAGTTCAATCACCGACCCACGATCAATGGACCAGTATAACTAATATTAAATTGGATCAAAAATCTTAAACCATGCAATAAAAGACAAGAGAATTCATGCAGTAATAACAAATATTAAAGCACAAATTCGATTGGAATACAATGATCAATGGTTTAGGCAGTAACTTTTTAGTCGCCACATAGAGAGAGCGATTAGGGTTTTTTTATTTTATAGCAGATCTTCTTGATCTCTAGGTTTGGTTTAAGTTTGTGTTGATAGTGTGTGAGTCTTTATCTGATTGCACTTATTAGAACTTAGAAGGACAATCATCTTTTCCTTGTATTAGTACTTGGCTTACACTCAATTTGGTACCATTTTAACATGAAGCTTTATATTCACGGACTTCTATACCCCGTGAACGAGGACCTGCAAAACATTCATTGCACGATTATTTTATCAAGCCAGTGAAATACCCGGAGCACTATTTTAAGCGAGGATACCGTATGAGCGGTTGACCAGAAGTGGGGTTGTCATACACCACAAGTCGAGCAGTCAAGCAAAAGTGAGTTTGTCATAAGTTATTAGTTTAGCATTCGAGCATTGTCTTAACTGTACAAAACAATGCGCTCATACTACAATCAGTTATATCTTCCTAATATCTTTATAATGCGCTCATATTGTAGGCAAAGTTGTTGGTAATGGTATCCAGACCAATTTGCAGGCAAAGATAGTCCTACGGAAGAAGGTTTATTCAAGCATATTCACTTAATTTTAACCTTACAAATTAAATATATAAACACAAAAGAAATGAGCGTATAAATTTATAAATCATCGTTAACGAAGAAATAAGCTAATACCTTAAAACACTCCTAATCGAAAAATAGTAATCCGAAACCATATTCTAAACAAGAAACATACACAAGTATTTATCTATATTATCAAATGTATCATACTTACAAACAAAATGAACATATTGTACTAAATAATGTAACGTTTCATTGTATCATCTTCTGTAGAAATATAACACTCTCCAATATGTAGCTTCAGATATTTTACTTGGCATCCAGATCGATTAATCATAGGGTCCTTAACATATCTGTTAACTAGGTGGATAGAATATGGTATCAAAACTAGGGAATACGAAGTTACAAACTGAAAGGTTTTAATGGATATTTAAATAATAGTATGTCCGGATTCGAACTCGAGACTTCGGGATTGCACACATTACGTATGAGAATTGATGTACATAATTAATATAAATAAAACGTTATTATTATTAATTATTAATCACTAAATAAAACATAACGATAGTTAAATAATTAACGAGGTTTGGTTAACGGTCGTTAAATATTAACTAGAAGGACTAGAGATGAAATTACAAGTCGGAAAGTTCTAGAATCCCTTTGGGATTGAATGGTCGATCGGTGGGGGTTTCAAACCCAATCCCACTCAAACTTGGACTCCAAGATATGTTAACTATAAATACAAATCAATGTATTCATTATTGACTAACCTTGGATCACTTTGATAACCTAATTTCTCCTTCTCCTCTCCTCTTTAGGTGGCCGGTCGAAACACCCTTCCCAGGGATTTCGATTTTGTCTTAGCTCAAAGATAAAGTGTTTGGTTTATTAGTGATTCAAGGAACTAGCTTCTCCACATCAAATCGCTATTAGTGCGTGTGTGATAAGAACCAAGAACAAGCACACTTGAGCTTGTAATCCTTGGTGGTCGATTTTTTGGGTTGACGATTTGTATAAACCCTAGTTTAGGTTTTGGGTTTTGTTACTTGATCACATAATCGCTTGATTGCTTGAATTGCTAAAAGGTACGCACTTTCTTGTTTGGTTAATTAATTACATATATTATTCTTATAGTCTTCCTCACGCTTGCTTTGATGATGTATTTGTTTTATGCATAATTGTTATGAGTATAAAATTCCAACAAAGGGCATCACGAGTCGTTAATATGATGTAATTAATCATCGAAACACATAAAAATTGAATCTTTATGATTATTTACATGCTTTTTATGGTTTCTAGGGTTTTGAATTCGAAACCCTAATTTTTATATATATGGGTCGATTACCCTAATATTTATTTAATTAGGTTTTAATTTTGTAAAACTTGTAGAAACCCTAGGATTGCATGCTTATTTTATGTGGTTAATTAATGAATAATTGTTATGTGCCATGTAATATGCGTACCTCTGTGATAATTGTTATGCGGAATCCATGGTGGAACATGCATGTTTTGCCATGGAATATTGTTTATTGTATATTGATTAATTGTTAAGTGATACACACATGTTTTATTTATTTAATAATTATAAAATTGGGAAGACCTCAATTATAACTAATAAAATTGATTATGTGCTATTTGGTATGCTATTAACTTCGGCTACGCAATCGACTTGTCGATGTATGTGGCTCATCTACCTTAAGTAGATGAAAGTCCTAGTTAATGTATGCATTTATTTACGCCTAGAATTGTTATTAGAGTTTATTGAAATAATTATGCATGTGGCTAATTGTTTTTACATATGTTAAATTGTTTAGTTATATGTTTATATTATTTGAGTGTGTTTAATTTTATTAAAATGCTTTTTGTTTATATATTGTTTTGACATGTTAGTAAGCAAAAGGGTTTTTATGAATAGAAAATTAAATGGACTAAATAATGGCGAAATTGATTTATCTAAGAATTATTCTTGAACTTTAATCGACCGATGCGATCGCATTAAATGGTTAGAACGGCCACCCACTAGAACAAACTATAAAGGGTATTTAAGAAGTGAGCATAGTCTCACCGAATGGATGTCTAAGGTTATGCTTGCCACTCCGGTCCTCACCGCCTCGCTGCTCGATTGAGCTACCTAGTATAACCATTCTATGTACGAAGCATCTTAGTGCAAAGTTGTAAGTTTCTCAACGATCGATTAAAACTTTGTAGAATTCAATCTTAGCAATTAAAATCTTTTAGTAAGTTTTTTCAAAATTTTATGTTATAAAGTTGTATGCATGCTTCTTTATACATAAGTTTTGATTACACATCAAAATTGTACCCTTTAAAATTTAAGTTTATGCCATCTAATGATATGAAACACTTGAAGTTGTAATTTAGTTATGTGAGACCTGATCTAGATTACAATAACGAGGTGAATTATTTTGTTGTGTGAGACCTCGCCTTTATGATTTGCGCTTTCTAAATTAGACAACTTAATTAAGTTAGTTAGTGAGACCTATAACTTAAGGCATAAGATGGGATGAAACATGCTTACGCTTTGCATTAATTGTTTTGGCAAAATTGTAAATCCCATAATTTTTGGAATTGAAAACTTGTTTGTCAATTATCGCTTTTCAACGACACCTATTCTATACTTTCACCACTGCGATCAACTGATGCGGTGGAACTATGATAACGAGGATCCAAAATTCAAGGAAAATTCTATGGTTAATATGAATATTGACCAAAGGGTAATTTTATTTTCTTGAATGTTTACTTATCGAAAGTACTAACTTTTGAACTTTTATTTCGTAGAAATGGCTCAAGTCAATCATCGCACTAGCCTCGCTGCTCAAATCTATGTTTGATCGAGAGAAATTGACCGGTAGCGCCAATTTCAATGATTGGTATCGGAACTCGTAATTGTCTCGGTGGTTGCCAAAAGACTCAATTATTTGACTCACCTTGTCCTCCTCCGAACTTGCAAAACGATGCTACCAAGCACGAGCCGCATGGCAACTGAGTATGACAAGTATAATGAGGTCGCTCGCATTATGCTCGGAGTATGAACTCAAGCTTGCAAAAGCAATTTGAGAATTACTTCCTAATCTCATGCCGAAGAATTGCAAGGTTGTTTGAAAAGCCCATGATCAGAGAGTCGTATGACTTGATTGATGTTTCATAGTTGCAAGCAAGAGACGGAAACCCATAGCGTTTCAATCGTCTCGAAATGATGAGTTACATGGACCAACAAGCTTTGAACTATGTCTACCCTAATGACATACAAATTGGCCTCGATCAATGATCCCTTAACAAGGAATTTGATGGTTTCATGCGCAATTATAATATGCATTGCACGGGAAGACAAATAAATGAGGTACATGCAATGCTCATTGATTACGAAAAAGGTTTGCCCAAGAAGGCCCTCACACCGCGGTTTTGACCATCCGTATGGTAGAATTTCTAAGCCTAATAAGCCGCTAGCGAACAAGAAAGTGGAAAGGTAAGGGTAAAGTCGATAAGGAAAACAAGTTATGACTTATCGCGAAGAACCCAAGAAGTACCCTCCCAAAAGCGTGAGAATCAAGAAGGATCGCTTGTCATCATCGCACCGAGGTTGGACACCGGAAGAGGAATTGTCCATTGTACCTGATGAGTCAGCGAATAAGAGGTATAAAAATATCGCGCGTCAAGCATGCGTGTACTCTTTGATGATAGAATTATTTGCTTTTCCTCATAAAATAAATTCTCGGGTATATGATAATCGGATGTGGTATTCACATATGTAATACATCGCAGGACTTAGAGGAGCAAGGAAGCTTGCCTATGGACGTTAATACCGCACGCTGGTAATGGAGCACATGCAAATGTTGAAGCTATAGGCACGCTTGATTTAGTTTTACCTTCGGGTTTAGTATCGCTATTAAACGATTGTCATTACGCACCTTCCATTGTTGGGGTGTCGCTTCGCTTCCTTGTTAAAAGATATTGGTTTCGCTCATACTTTTACCGATTATGGAATTTCTGCTTTTTTAAATGATGTTTTTACTTTAATGTTATTCCAAAGAATGGTGTGTTTGAAATTGATTTGCATGATAATGTTGTTGATAAAATAATTCGCCTTTAGCATCAATAATAAAAGAATCAAAAGTGATTTGGATTCTTCATTTCTTTGGCATTGTAGACTTGCTCATATAGCAAGAAACGCATGCAACAAATGCAACACGATGGGCTTTTGCAAGACATCAATGATGAATCATTTGATAAATGCGAATCTGCATATCCGGGAAGATGACCAAGAAACCTTTACAAATAGTTTAGAAAGGGCTTCGATCTTCTTGGTGTGATACATACCGACGATGTGGACCACTAAGACATGTGTCAAGAAAGGGTGCTAGCTACTTTAACCTTTATCGATGATTTCAATGTTATGGTTATGTTTATTTACTTAAACATAAACATGAAGTCTTTGAAACATTTAAGGTCTTTAAGAGTGAAGTAGAACCCAACTAGGAAAGAAGATTAAAGCTCTTCGATCCGACAGAGGTGGTGAATATTTAAGCCAAGAGTTTAAAGATTATTTAGCTGAGTGTGGTATTGTCCAAGAACTCACATCTCCTTATACTCCACAACAAAATGGTGTATCCGAGAGAAGGAATCGTACATTGCTAGACATGGTGCGATCGATGTTTAATCTTACTACTCTTCCCTTATCCTTTCGGGATTATGCTTTGAAACCGCCGTTAGCGATATTGAATATGGTTCCAACTAAGGTTGAAAAGACTCCTTATGAAGTGTGGTATGGAAACCTCCCAACTTGTCTTACTTAAAGGTCCTGGGGTTGTGAGGCGTTTGTTAAACGCGACTCACTGATAAGTCGCAACAAAGATCTCATTAAGTGTGTTCGAGGGATACCCAAAGGAAACTATGGGTTACTACTTCTACTTTCCACCGAAACAAAGTAATTGTTGCTAGGTATGGAGACTTTCTTGAAAAGGATCTCATATCTCATGAATTTAGCGGGAGAGTTTATGATCCGAAGATGATCAAGAAGATACAACACCTTCTCGAGAACACTAGCCAACCTCAAGTAGAACCCGAAAGTCCGGGCTTCCACCGAGATTGAAGTGGTTCCCATTCGTAGATCCGCAAGGACTACTGCACTGAGCCGCCTATGTCTCAACGTAGAAGCCGAGGAAAATATGTTAGGATCTCGGTGAACTCGCTAACTATAAAGCCGCCATGATGAGTCCCGAAAAGGAAAATGGCGAGTTGTAATGAATGGGGAAATGCAATCCATGAAAGACAACGGTCTGATAGAGGTTGACTTACCTCCAAATGCTAAGGTAGTTGGAAGTAAGTGGCTCTTTAAGATAAAGACCGACATGGATGGCAATGCACACACCTATAAAGCTCGTCTTGTAGCTCAAGGTTTTACTCAAACCTATGGGATAGACTACGAGGAGACATTTTCTCTCCGTAAGGTATATTAGAGCTATTAGATTCTTATAGCCATAGTCGCGACTATGACTATGAGATATGGCAATGGATGTCAAGATCGCTTTTAAACGGTCGCCTAGATGAGGACATCTATATGGCGCACTCAAGGGTTTCAGTGAATCCAAAGTTTCCGAAAGGTATGCAAACTTCAAAGATCCATTTATGGGTCAAGCAAGCATCAAGGCAATGGAACAAGAAGTTTGATGAAGAAATCAAGAAATTTGGTTTCACTCAAAATCTTGATGAGCCATGTGTGTATCACAAAGCTAGTGGGAGTAATGTTATTTTCCTTGTCTTATATGTCGATGACATATTGATCATGGGAAAAGACATTCCAAGTATGCAAGATGTAAAGTCTTATCTGGAGAGTGCTTTTCGATGAAGGACTTAGGGAAGCAAGATTTATTCGGGAATCAAGATCTACAGAGATAGATCAAGGCGGTTAATCGACTAAGCCAAAGTGCTTACATTGATAAAATATCAAGAGATTTAGTATGCAAAATTCCAAGAAGGATATTTGCCGATGCAAGTCGAACATGGCTTAAGTAATAAACTTTATGCCAACACTGGCCGAGGTGGAATACATGAGGAAAGTTCCTTATGCTTCTACCGTAGGATCTATCATGTATGCCGTGAGATGTACAAGGCCCGATGTATGCACGCAATATTACCGGTCGGTATCAACAGTAACCTGTGTGAAGCATCGCAGTCGTTAAGAACATTCTTAAGTATCTAAGGGCTACTAAAGAAATGTTTCTAGTGTATGGAGGAAACCAGATGCGTAACTTGATGTTGCTGTGTTTTGCGATGCGTCATTCCAAATCGATAAAGATGATACGAAGTCTCGATCGGTTATGTCTTTGTCATTAATGGAGGAGCAGCTGACCGAAGAGCAAGAAGCAAACAACGGCCATGATGTCTATTACGTGGTTTAGTACATAGCCGCTTCGTGTCGCGATGGAAGTCGTTGATTAGGAAATTCATTTCGGACTTGGAGTAATGCCCTCAATTGAATTACCTTTAAATGTGTATCAGACAACTCGCGCAATAACATTTGCCAATGAGCCCGAGTCATGAAGCGCGCCAGACATTTTCCTCGTCGATATCACTATGTTAGAGAACAAGTCGACATAGTGAAATCAATCTACTAAAGTTCATACAGTATGAAAATCTAGCCGATCCCTTTACGAAGCCTTTGCCAAAAGATAAACTTATCGACCATGCCGATGGGATAGGACTTCGCTTAGCTAGTAGTTTCATGCAGATCCGTGATTAGTATTTGGATAAAGGATGTTAATGAACAAATATTACTTTAATGAAATAAAATAGTTGTTTATGTTTTTTTCATTTTCTTAATATTATATCCTATATTTGCATGTTTAATCCGTGAATAACTTATGTTATTCTAAATAGTCCGCTGTCGATCAATGATGTGGAATGTCATTGAATTAAGACAAATCAGTTTTGTAGAATATACTTTTAAAGTATATTGATGCGTAGACATACCAGATTCACATGATATTCAATGAATCAATATGTGACTATCCCAACTTTACATGATGATACTTTTGGATTTTATCATTAAGTATATCATGAAGTGTTTATCCTCGACTCGAGATACCGATAACCGATATGGATGTAGTGCATTTGTGTAAGATAGTCTAACGCTATCCGTAATCTGTAGTTATAAGGGCTATTTTCTAAGTGTTGCAAAATTCATGAGTTATGTTTGTAGTCAAGAGAATTTGTTCCTTCAATTTGTTTCAAAGATAATACTATATTTGGGCCCTCGTAGGCCGACAAGATGTTTGTATGGCCATACCCAAGATCTATCCGAATACGCTCGATGATTTGCAATCTTGTTCAATCATATACAACGAGAAATGTAATATTAACTTATGAAATGACTTGATCCATATTCATAGTTAATGTAGTATTAGTAACAAAAGGATAAGTAAAATGATGAATCATTAAATGGTTTTTCCGTGAGACCATACTCGATTCGATCCGGGGCGTTGGCGTGTGAAAGCTAGACTAACCAATGTCATTACTATATTTAGTAATATCCAAGGGAGCTGAAAGGTTTTAATGGATATTTAAATAATAGTATGTCCTGATTCGAACTCGAGACTTCGGGATCGCAATATCATTACGATGAGAATTGATGTACATAATTAATATAAATAAAACGTTATTATTATTAATTATTAATCACTAAATAAAACATAACGATAGTTAAATAATTAACGAGGTTTGGTTAACGATCGTTAAATATTAACTAGAAGGACTAGAGATGAAATTACAAGTCGAAAGTTCTAGAATCCCTTCGGGATTGAATGGCCGATCGGTGGGGTTTCCAAACCCAATCCCACTCAAACTTGGACTCAAGATATGTTAACTATAAATACAAATCAATGTATTCATTATCGACTAACCTGGATCACTTTGATAACCCAATTTCTCTCCTCTCCTCCTCTTTAGGTGGCGGTCGAAACACCCTTCCCAAGGGATTTCGATTTTGTCTTAGCTCAAAGATAAAGTGTTTGGTTTATTAGTGATTCAGCGAATAGCTTCTCCACATCAAATCGCTATTAAGACGCGCAGACAAGAAGAAGAACAAGCACACTTGAGCTTGTAATCCTTGGTGGTCGATTTTTGGGTTGGACGATTTGTATAAACCCTAGTTTAGGGTTTGGGTTTTGTTACTCGATCACATAATCGTTTGATTCTTGAATCGCTAAAAGTGCCTGCACGCACTTTCGTTTGGTTAATTAATTACATATATTATTCTTATAGTCTTCACGCACTTTGATGATGTATTTGTTTTATGCATAATTGTTATGAGTATAAAATTCCAACACAAACAATACACGTAAGCCGGACAAGCAACTTAGTAACTTACTAATAAGTATAGTTCTAGCATCCACGTCTATTAGCATAAGTAATGTAGTGGCTTGCTACTAGAAGGACCAATTTTGATAGAACTTTTTCGGTGAAATTTTAAGTTCTTTTAACTGAAAGTCTAGAAACGAATTACAAAGTTAGGATAGAACATGAAATGTACTGAACTAATTTGGTTTACTTATCCACACACAAAAGGTACCTTGATCATCTTTATTATTACACACTGATGCCGGTCCATGGCTGTGTTAATTTAAAGAAGTCAGCACGAGAGGAGCCACCATCCTCAACCGCAGCCTTTGCCCTTAAACTCATCTCTGTAACCCGTTCTCTCAACACTCTCCCTTCCTCAGCTTTCATAAGTTTCGTCACTGTTTCCTCCACTGCCTCTGCCATCACATAGTCATCAGTCGACATTTCCAGCCTTAGTGCCACCTTTATTTCCTCAACCAAATACACCTTGTTCATCTTCTGCTCTGCATACAACGGCCATGCCACCATTGGCACCCCAGCAACCACTGCTTCAAGGGACGAGTTCCATCCACAATGACTCACAAATCCACCCACCGAGTCATGATTAAGTATAGCTGGCTGTGGTGCCCAGTTTTTCACAACCAAGCCCTTATCACTAGTCCTGGCTAGAAACCCTTCAGGAAGAATAGTGTCAAGATCGAAATCTTTAGCACCTGAACTTGACTCGTTTACATCCTCAACTGGCGGTTCACGCACCACCCACAAGAATCTCTGTCCACTTTTCTCTAACCCAAAAGCTATTTCCTTCAACTGTTCTTTCTTAAACACACCCATACTCCCGAAACACAAAAACACTACACTTTTACTCGGTTGTGAGTTCAACCATTTTAAGCATTCGTTTTCATTAGGATCCACATTATTCCCAGTAGCAATCAATGGCCCGATTAGATAAACTGGTGGAGTTGGACCATCAGGGATGCATTTACCATCCCGAAGCGTGCCAACAGCTCTTTCTTCCAATCCCACAAAGCTGTTTACAATGATCCCAGAAGATTTTGCCATGTTTATAGAAGTGTTCACGAAGTTCTTGTACGAGTTACTTTCTCTTTCGAACAAAACCATTGGCATATCAGAAGCATGGACAGGAGGTACTCCAGGAATATCAAAGTAAATATCTAAATCTTTGATATTCTTTGATGTCGTTTTATGGATGGTTGCTAGATATAAGAACGTGCATAGTCCAGACGCGCCACTTGTATAGAAGTAGTAAGTAGATAAGTCAAGGCTGTAAGCAACTTGAAAAACAGCGTTTGAAAAGAAATCAAGGATCACTGCTTTGATGGTTGATTTCTCAGAAATGCTTACAAGGGTGTCGTGGACAATTGGGTTGTAAAGTTCTGGGATACCGAAAGCAAGGTCTATGAATTCAGTAGAGAAGCCTGGTGGAAGAGTGATGGCCGGGAGGTGGTGAAATGTGAGGGACGGGTTGGTGGCTGAGACAGTTGCGATATATTTATCAGTGGCGCCGGTTTCAAAAGTTGCTGGAATAATGAGTATGATAACAGAAAGTGAAGGGTGGTGTTTTTGAATTAGTTTTCCAATCTCCACCATCGAAACTAGGTGGCCGATACCGGGAGAAGGATACAGAACTACGGTAGCTGAATCCATTTATGTTGTGCTATTTGTGTGTTAGAATGTTAGATGGTATGAACTTAAATATTATGATAAGGCAGAGTTTTTAAAAGTTGGCTTATTGAGTTCTGATTTGAAAAGCCAACGACGCAAATGGACAAATATTGTAGTGGATTATATGGCTATCATTTTGTCTATTGTCACAGGGCCATTGCATAAACCTTAATAAAAACAAGATGTCGCTTTAATCAATCAAAAATATAAGTAGATAGGACGTAACAGTATGGTGCACCACAAACTCACACCGCTACTCAGGATTTGATAAGACAACAAAGTTTATATACCACACGGAATGTTACTCTAGGCCACTCAACTTAGACTAAAAAGTCATGGTACATACCACTTAACAAAATTTGTTGCTTGTAAGAGTGCTAGTATCACAATGTTCTCAACCTCATCGTCGCAGCCACCGCCACATCAAGATCTCATTTTCCACAACTAACCACAACAAACCCTCCTCACTCATAACAAACCTCAACCTCTTCATTCGGTACCATTACACACACACACACTACACATACACACATAAACTTGTTTTATCAATTAAAAAAAAAAAAATGTCAGAGTATACCTTCGTCGCGTGGTGACGATGAAGCATGACGAAAGATGGCGAAGGGGCGGTGTGGCGCGATGTATATGCATGGCGAGGCCATGTCACAGAAAAGCCATTGCTTTCTCCACACCTTCCACTCTAACATATCAGTATGTAGTATAACACATGAGAGGCTTTTTAGAATTCTAACCTGTAAATGATGGCACTTATGAGTGGCGGCAAAAATGTTAAAACTTAAGAGAAGAAAAATCTATCTCATGCTTAGAACACAAAAAGATCTGAGTGCTGATGAATCACTTTTAAAATTTGTAGACAGATTAAAAATATTCACAGCTCAAAAGTTGATCAAAGACGTTATTATTTGAATGTCACTGTCTAATTTGTGTAACAGCGGATTTTAGACTGGACAAACTAATTAAAACACTCTCATATCGATTGTTATGATAACATAAAAACACGTCAAGTCTCTAACATTAAAACACATTGAAAGGCTCTCTGTCACTCATTTTAGTCCATGATCGATCGACTGGATTAATTTGAGGAAATCAACACGGGAGGATCCGCCATCCTCCATGGCAGACTTTGCCTTAACACTCATCTCTAAAACTCGTTCCCTCACCATTCTCCCTTCCACGCCCTCCATTAACTCCCTCACCATCTCCTCCACAGCCTCTGCCGTCACAAATCCGTCCTGTGACATTTTCAACGCCAGTGCTACTTTCAATTCCTGAACCAAGAACACCCTATTCATCTTCTGCTCTGCATACAATGGCCATGCCACCATTGGTACACCAGCAGCCACCGCTTCAAGCGTCGAGTTCCACCCACAATGACACACAAAACCACCCACCGAATCATGATTTAGTATCGCCGGCTGCGTTGCCCAGTTCTTCACCACCAAACCTTTATCTTCTGTTCTATCTAAAAACCCTTCAGGAAGTATAGCCTCAAGACTGAGCTCTTTGCCACCTAGATTTGACTTGTTTTCATCATCTGATGGCGGATCTCGCACCACCCACAAGAATCTTTGCCCACTTCTCTCTAATCCAATAGCCATTTCCTTTAACTGCTCTAGCTTAAACACACCCATACTCCCAAAACATAAAAGTACTACACTTTTACTCGGCTGTAAGTTCAGCCATTTTAAGCACTCGTTTTCGCTAGGATCCACTCGATTCCCACTAGCAATCAAAGGACCGATCATATAAATAGGTGGGGTAGGACCACTAATGATGCATTCACCATTCCTGAGAGTGTTAATAGCTCTTTCTTCAAACCCTGAGAAACTGTTGGCAATAAGACCGAAAGACTTTGCCATGTTGCTAGAAGTATCTATGAAGTTTTTATACATGTCGGTTTGTCTATCAAACATAACCGATGGCATATCAGAAGCATGAATGGGAGGCACTCCAGGAATATCAAAATAAATATCTAAATCTTTAATGTTCTTTGAAGTCATGTTATGAATAGTGGTAAGATACAAAAACTCACATAAGCCGGAAGCGCCACTTGTATAAAAGTAGTAAGTTGGTAAGTCTAGGCTTTCAGTGACTCGAAAAGCAGCATTTGAAAAGAAATCAAGGATAACAGCTTTAATGGTTGATTTCTTAGAGATGGTTACAAGGGTGTCATGGACAATTGTGTTGTAGAGCTCCGGGATACCGAAAGCAAGGTCTATGAAATCAGAAGAGAAGTCTGGTGGTATTGAGATCGTAGGGAGACGATGGAAGGCTATCGAAGGATTAGTAGCAGAGACGTTATCAATGTACTTATAAGTTGAGCCAGTTTCATAAGGTGCCGGTGTTATAAAGACGACAATAGAGAGTAAAGGGTTGTGAATGTGGATCAGTTTTGCTAGCTCCACCATGGAAAGTAGGTGTCCTATTATCGGACAGGGATACAAAACCACAGTTGCTGACTCCATTTCTGTTTGTTGAAATATTAGTGTGTGTTAAATGACTAAAAACTAAAAGATGTTGGAAGGAGATATCTTATATGTGGACTGAAAACATAAGGAGCTGTCTTGCTGAGTGCCAAGTTTAAATAGATGTGGGACACCTTCTGCATTCCATCATTATTATTTGTCATTGATTAAGATATCTATCTCGTACTCCATTATTATTAATGAATTCATTATCAGAATGCATGCATCAGTTATGTAACTTGTAAACAGTAATGAAACTAAAAATCACATTGTTGGCAATAGCCTTTGCACATAACAAGACTTAAAGACGTAACAAGACTCTCATGGTTCAAATTAAATACCACTCGGGTGATGAACTCACTACCAGATTGCATCCATTAATTCTTGGAAAACAACGATGAAACTCAAAAATTACATTGATGGATGGCCTTGCAGAATGCTAATCAATAACTCTTTTCCACACAAGCAAATCGAGAGCAAGACATAATTCAAATCAGTAAAAATAACTGAGTAGCAGAGCGGACATTTTTTACTTTATCGAACTCTGACCAGCTTGATTGATTATTTTCTACACAATTTAAGTTATTAAAACGTAAGGCACTATTGCGTCATATCATGGTGCGCACAACACCCTGCCCCAATGCCATAGGTATGCGTCATAGTGATGACGTGCTTTATCGTGTGCAAAAACATGAAATTTTGGCCGATGGGATGTTAAACGTTTAAAAATGTAGCCCGTTTGGTTAAAAAAAATTCTTTCATTTAAACCTGTACACTTGTCATTTTTACTACACTCGAGTAAATTTACAGGTAAAGATAGTCCTAAGAAGAAGGTTTATTCAAGCATATTCACTTAATATTAACCTTACAAATAAATAAACAGAAAAGAAATAAGCAAATAAATGTATAAATCATCGTTAACGAAGCAATAAGCTAATACCTTAAATCACCCCTAATAAAAAAATTGTAATCCAAAACCTCAATTTTAAACAAAAAAGATACGCAAGTATTTATCTATATTATCAAACGAATCATAATTACAAACAAAACGAACATTTTGCACATTTGCACTAGATAGGTTATAGAACAACAACATGCTTTTGAATTTTGTGAAGCAATGCAATTAGGAAGTTCAAATCCGGCCATTAATTTTATGGTACTCTCTATAGAGACGGACAGGTATGTAACCGTTTTTTAACACATCTTTTTGTTGATATGAAATTACATCTTCAGTATTCTTTTTCCTTATACTTTTAGTGCCAATCATTTATCAATTGCTTCTAATATTCATGTAGCTAGCTTTAGTAGACATTTGACACAAAGTTGCCACAGTTCCACCATTTGCTCCGTCTCAACAAACTCATAAATGTTTCATCGTATCATCTATAGGTTGAATTTCAGAGATACCTCACTAACCGAATTTGATAACATTTAGCTTAATTGGTTTCCAACATATCCATATTGACTAATCATGGGGACCTTAACATTTTTGTTAACTAGGTGGATTATAATCAAGTATCAAAATTGGGGAGTAGAAACAAAACATCAAAGGCAAACGCAATTTAGTACCAACATTTGTTACATCCATGTCTATTTCCACAAATAAATTACATCTATTTGAAGTTGGGTCCAACGTAAAACTTCTGTTTACTCCTTGTCTAAGGTGTAGGTTTTAATGATTCGTTGTTTATTCATCACATCCAAATAATACATATATAGGGTATTAACCCTAACAATACAAACACGGGCCTTAGCCAAAATAAACCATAACGGGCTAACATACAATAATACGACTAACACTCCCCCGCGGTTTGAGCGGGAGGACACCAGACACTCAAAATGTCACGAAACTCATCAAACAATACTGAAAGTAAACCTTTGGTGAAGATATCAGCATACTAAAACCGAGGGGGCACATGTAGAACCCGAACCTGACCAACAGCAACTAAATTACGAACAAAATGTATGTCTATCTCAATATGGTTGGTCCGCTCATGCTGAACCGGGTTAGAAGATAAATACACATTACTCACATTATCACGATACACAATCATAGCAGAAGACAAAGGAGTATGTAACTCACGTAGTAAGTTGCATAACCAACACGTTTCAGCAACATCATTGGCAACACCCCTATACTCAGCCTCAGCACTGGAACGAGAAAGCGTCACCTGACGCTTAGAGGACCAGGAAAGGAGGTTGTTGCCAAGAAAAATACAATAACCCGAAGTGGAACACCTAGTGTTGGGACAACCCGCCCAATCCGCATCAGAATAAGTCACCAAAAAAGTAGTATATGAAGCAAAAAACTATAAACCATAGTCTAAAGTACCACGCACATACCATAAAATCCGCTTAAGAGCTGAAAAGTGAGGCTCTTGTGGATCATGCATATAAAGACACACCTTCTGCACAGCATACGTAATATCAGGTCTAGTGAAAGTAAGATACTGAAGAGAGCCAGCAAGACTCCGATAGAGTGTCAGATCATCAACCGATGGACCATCATCACCCAATTTAGACTTTGTATCAACCGGAGTCAGACAAGGGTTACAACCAACCATATGTGCATGCTCCAAAATCTCCATAGCATACTTACGCTGTGACAAAAACATCCCTGAGGAGTCACACGTAACAAAAAGACCCAAAAAATAATTAAGAGCCCCCAAATATGTCATAGAGAACTCTTTATGTAAGGAAGCAATGAGCCGCTGTAACAAGCTATTAGAGGAAGCAGTAAGAACAATATTATCCACATATAGTAACAAAAATACAATATCATCACCCTAGCGATAAATAAATAGAGATGAGTCACAGCGACTAGGACTAAACCCGACTGTAATAATATAAGCATCAAAACGCTAAAACCAAGCCTGAGGAGTCTGCTTAAGCCTGTAAAGATATCGCTACAACAGACACACATAATCCGGATGCTCAGGATCCCGAAAACCATGAGGCTGATGCATATAAACCGTTTCGGATAAATCTCAATGTAAAAAGGCATTCTTGACATCGAGCTGATGAACCGGCCAATGTCGAGAAATAGCCAAGCTAATAACAATTCGTATAGTACCAGGCTTAACTACCAGGCTAAAAGTCTCATCAACATCCACACCCTCAATCTGTGTACTGCCATTCGTCACAAGACGAGCCTTGTAGCGACTAAGAGAACCATCAGCCAAATACTTGTGACGAAAAAGCCACATGCAGCAAACAGCATTAGCATCCACATGTCGAGGCACAAGTGTCTAATTTTTATTCTTAAGAAGTGCATTATATTCATCAATCATAGCATTTTGCCAATTAAGATCATTAAAAGCATCAGAATAGGATTTTGGTAAAAGAGAGACACTAGACATATGACCAGCATACCGAGGATTAGGATGAAAAGTCTCAACATGAGAATGGGTGACCATGGGATGAATAGAAACCAGGGCAGGAGGAGGTTGTATAGGTGGTGAAGGAGTCTCGAGAGCAGTTTGACTTTGAGTGGGGGGTCAGGAGTAGGCGGTTTAGGTGAAACAGGCTTAGTAGGGTCGGTAGTAGTAGGTGTGGAGGATGAGGTAATTGGGTGGGCGCAAATCATATAAGAAATAATGTCTGAGGGTGTATCCAAAAACTCATAGGTAGGAATAACTGTTGGTGTAACGGACCCAAACAGAAAGGTAGTCTCGTCAAAGGTGACATGACGAGAAAGAATAATCTTATTGGTGTTAACGTCTAAGCAGAGATAGCTACGATGATTCGTGGCATATCCCAAGAAAATAGCAGGAGTAGCACGGGCACCAAGCTTATGTTCAGCATCGAGGTGAGGGTAACAAAGACACCAAAAAACACGTAAAGTAGCATAGTGGGGAGGTCCCATACATACGGGTAAAGGGAATATCATTGGCAATGGCACGAGAGGGCAAGATATTTAATAACTGTAAAACCATGCTAAGGGCTTTAGCCTAATAGTTAGGGGGTAAGCGGGCTTGAAATAAGAGTGTGCGAATGAGGTTATTAATGGTCCTAATCATGCGCTCATACATCCCATTTGTTGAGAAGTATGAGGACATGAAAAACAAAACTGAATACCATTGGTAGAAAAATGTGTATGAAAGGCATGGCTATCAAATTCACCACCATGGTCACACTGGAATGACTTAATTTCACACTTAAATTGAGTGCGAACAAAAGTACGAAACAACAAAAATTTAGATAACACATCAGATTTATTAACTAAAGGATAAACCCAAACATACTGAGAATAATGGTCCAGAAATAAAACATAATACTTAAAACTAGAAAGACTGAGAATTGGGGAAGTCAACAAATCCAAGTGAATAATGTCAAAACAAGACGCAACAGAAGTACTAGAACTACTAAACAGAAGTTTCACATGTTTGCCAAGCTGACACGCATGACAAAAAACGAGAAACTTCTCTTTATTACATGAAATAAAATTACTAGACAAGACACGATGCAACACTTCACTTCCTGGATGACCAAGTCATTGATGCCACAAATACTGACTAGATAAGAAAACTTGAGGGATAGTTGAGGGCTTCGTAACTGGATAAAGGTCCCCAGTGTTATCACAACGGAGCAGCACCTGACAAATTAGGAAGTCCTTTACAGAAAAGCCAAAGGCGTCAAACTCAACATTACAAGAATTGTCACGAACAAATTGTCGTACAAAAATAAGGTTTTTGACAATATTAGGTGTAATAAGAATATTTTTAAATGAAGGGGTCGGTACATAGTGGGCAAAACACTATGTCCAGAATTAGTGACAGGTATTGAATACCCATCACCAACAGAAACTGATGAATGAATGCAAGAATTAAGAATATTACAAAGACAATTTATAGAATCATTAATATGAGATGTCGCACCTATATCCATATTCCAGGTGCCCACAGTAGGATCCTCTAAAGTGGCGACATTAAATGCAGCTTGCAAAACCATCTCTTGACCCAATAGTTAACCCGCAACCTGCCGCATATTTGTATTCGTATGAACCGGTTGTGGACCCGGCATGTTGCCCGTTGGGTGACCCAACAGACCCGCTATCTGTCCCATGAACCCCAAGGACCCAACTATTGTTGGGCCTGACATGTGACCCCAGTGTTGGAGCCCAAAACAGAAGAAGGTGTTGGACAAGTATGGCCCAGCAGCAAAGAAGAGGGGTGCGCCGAAGTGGACTGCATCGCATAACCATATGGGCCCAAATGATACGGGCTAGTGGGAGTAGTAAAACCAGGGGGAGGGGCCTGTGATGAAGGGCCAAACCAAGTGGGCAACCTGTGTACAATAGGCTTACATAATGCGCATGTGGGAACGTGGAAGTGGG
Organism: Chrysanthemum lavandulifolium; assembly: GCA_022545495.1. Taxonomy (NCBI): domain Eukaryota; kingdom Viridiplantae; phylum Streptophyta; class Magnoliopsida; order Asterales; family Asteraceae; genus Chrysanthemum; species Chrysanthemum lavandulifolium. The sequence goes on from CM040245.1 coordinate 3,449,036, forward strand.
TATGGAAGTACTAGGAGAACCACCAAATCGAGCCAACAATGCCTTTAACGCAACAAGGTCATCTTGAGATAAAGAAGAGGCAGTCGAGCCATTACCCCGGGATGGTGTCGAACCATTACCATGCACACAATTGAGCAAAAACTTGCAATACTCCCCAAACCGACACACACCTTTGTAGAAATTAAAACATGGTTTAAACACTTGTTCATTAGATGTAGTGGAACGCTTATTGTTGGAACCCGAAGTAGCGGCTAAAACCATTTGTGAAGCAAGTGAGCTATCATTACTGCATGCTTTGATTCGCATCTCTTCCCTGGTTAACAAGGAACGTACGGTTTAAGCTCGGGAAAAGGTTCCATACTAGCAATAATGGGGCAACTATCTCATACTTAGGAGGAAACACCTCAGGAGCAAATGACACAAGGTCATCATTGCTAATAGGTGATCCGAGGCCCGCAAGAATTGTGGCAGTAGATTCAAGCTTCCGAAAGAATAGACAAGTCACCAAGCTTGAACGAACGTAACTCCCCCTTTAATGCCATGGCACGTAGGCGTTTGTTATCTTTGAATATCACTTCAAGCATGTCCCATGCTTCCTTGGCGGTTTTAGGATTGAGAACAACCAATCGGTTTTGAAGGGGGTTTAATATAGTGAATATCCAAGAGAGAATAATAAAGTCAACCTTTAACCACTCAGCATCTTTAGGTGGCGGTGTAACATTGGAGGGAGTTGCAGGGGGATCTGCAAGGTGATCAAAGATGCCATATTCATGACAAAGCTGATTGAAATAGTAAACCCAGGTTGTATAGTTCATCTCGTCCACGTCAAGCTTGACAGGAACAAAGGTAGTGAGGTGATGCATAACCATTAGTTTATAGGATATAGTGATAACGGGAGTGGGAGGGTCAGATCCATTAGTCATGGTGAATGAGAACTAAATCAGTTTATTAGCAAAGCAAGAAAAATTTGGTTCGACTGGTAATCAGGATACCAACGATCGAACAATATCACAAACCACAATAACAGGTTGACTAGTAATCAGAAAAAAAAATTAAACGGCAATGTAGGGATTAGGTTACGATCGAGAGTTTGGCTGATACCATGTAGGTTTTAATGATTCGTTGTTTATTCATCACATCTAAATAATACATGTATAGGGTATTAACCCTAACAATACAAACACGGGCCTTAGCCTAAGTGAACCATAACGGGCTAACATACAATACTACGACTAACATAAGGTACAATTTAGAAACATAGAAAAGAACATGAACCGAAACTTATTAAACGAACATTTGTTTAAATTAACCAACAAAAGGGTTGCCTTGATCGATTTTGTTTCACTACACTTACTTGTCATCACCCATGATTAATTAAAATTATTGGTGTCGGTCCATGGCTGTGTTAATTTAAGAAACTCAATTCTAGAGGAGCCGCCATCCTCCACTGTGGCCTTTGCTCTTCGACTCATCTCTATAACACATTCTCTCAACACTTTGCCTTCCTCACCTTCCATCAACTTTGTCACCGTTTTCTCCAGTGCCTCAGCCGTCACGGATCCATCAGTCGACATTTCCAACCTTAGCGCCACCTTTATTTCCTCAACCAAAAACACCCTATTCATCTTCTGCTCTGCATACAATGGCCATGCAACCATTGGTACCCCGGCAACCACTGCTTCAAGCGAAGAGTTCCATCCACAATGACTCACAAATCCACCCACTGAGTCATGATTAAGTATCGCTGGCTGTGGGGCCCAGTTTTTCACTACCAAACCCTTATCACTAGTCCGGGCCATAAATCCTTCAGGAAGAACAGCGTCAAGACTAAAGTCTTTACCACCTGAATGCGGCGACTTGTTTACATAATCTGATGGCGGTTCTCGCACCACCCACAAGAATCTCTGTCCACTTTTTTCTAACCCAATAGCTATTTCCTTCAACTGTTCTTTTTTAAACACACCCATACTCCCAAAACACAAAAACACTACACTTTTACTCGGTTGTGAGTTCAACCATTTTAAGCATTCGTTTTCGTTAAGATCCACATTATTCCCACTAGCAATCAAAGGTCCGATTGGATAAACTGGTGGAGTTGGACCATCAGGGACGCATTTACCATCCCGAATCGTGCCAACAGCTCTTTCTTCCAATCCCACAAAGCTGTTTACAATGACTCCTGAAGATTTTGCCATGTTTATAGAAGTGTTGACGAAGTTTTTGTACGAGTTACTTTCTCTTACAAAACAAACCGGTGGAATATCAGATGCATGGACAGGAGGCACTCCAGGAATATCAAAGTAAATATCTAAGTCTTTGATATTCTTTGATGTCGTTTATGGATGGTTTCAAAATATAACAACGCGCATAGTCCAGACGCGCCACTTGTATACAAGTAGTAAGTAGGTAATTTAAGACATTTCGCGACTTGAAAAGCAGCGTTGGAAAAGAAATCAAGGATCACTGCTTTGATGGTTGATTTCTCAGAAATGCTTACAAGGGTGTCGTGGACAATTGGGTTGTAAAGTTCTGGGATACCGAAAGCAAGGTCTATAAATGCAGTAGAGAAGCCTGGTGGAAGAGTGATGGCCGGGAGGTGGTGAAATGAGAGGACGGGTTGGTGGCTGAGACAGTTGCAATATATTTATCAGTGGCGCCGGTTTCAAAAGTTGCTGGAATAATGAGTATGATAACAGAAAGTGAAGGGTGGTGTGTTTGGATTAGTTTTCCAATCTCCACCATCGATACCAAGTGGCCGATACCTGGAGAAGGGTACAGAACTACGGTAGCAGAATCCATTTATGTTGTGCTATTTGTGTGTTAGAACTTAGAATATAAGATGGCCGGTATCAACTTAAGGATTATGATAAGGCAAAGTTTATAAAAGTTTATAAAATATTGTAGAGGATTAAATGGCTGTCATTTTTGCCTGTCGTCACAGGGCCACTCAGCTTTAAGTAGATAAAGGGGTAGGTAGGTTAATGAAACACTATGCTGCACCACAAACTCACACCGCTACTCATGATTTGAGAAAGGGTAGGTAGATTAATGAAACAGTATGCTGCACCACAAACTCACACCGTTACTCATGATTTGATAAAGGGTAGGTAGGTTAATGAAACCTCATATGGAGTGTTTCGTGCGGCTCTGTCATTCATGAGTTTGTACGATGTGCATCACGGTTTATATATTTTTATCAAAACCCTCTTATGTTAAGGGGTCTCAATAACATATCTCTTCGATAAAACCACCAAGTTTATATATACACAACATGGAATGCTACTTTATGCCATAAGGTTAGACTAAAAAGTCATGCTAGATACCAACAAAATTTGTTGCTTATGACATGTCACTATAACACATAAATAAGGTGAGTTTAGAGCATTTATGATTTTCATCATTGATAATAATAAAATTATACCAATGGGTTTATTCAATGTTTGACATGGTATACTCAGAATTATATGACTAAGTTGAACCGCCTCTCGAAACCACCCGTCAAACCATAACCTCTCAACTATTGATAACAAAAAAAACCAATTTATTTTCTAATATACTAAACCTTTATCCTCAAAACCTTTCCAGACCTAAATCCTTCAATAGTTTTGGGGTTTAAAAATTCCAACCAAGCGCAAACAAGATGCAAGAAACCAGTGGAGAATAATAATTTAGATGAGGTACTAATGTCGTATTTAATTAGTTTTTTAAGGATTAAGAATCTTATTGAGGATTTATGTCTATATTTTTGTTTTATTGTTGAAAAAAAATTATAGTTGTTTTATTGTTTGTTAGTCGATTGTTGGTACGGCTTTGTTACCAGTCGACTAAAGTTGACCGTTAGTACCAATCCCTAAAGTCGACCGTTGGTACAGCTTTGTTACAAGTCGGCTAAAGTCGACCGTTGGTACGGTTTTGTTACGAGTCGACTAAAGTTGTGTTTTTATTATGTTAACGTTTTTTTCTTGTCTAATTCACTACTCCCGTCCGAGTTTTCGCGATTTCGTTGCTCGGATTACGGAGGAGTATTAAAAGATAAATAAGCTCATGCCCGGTTTATGGGTTTAGTGCATTTATGCGTTTTCACTATTATAAATAATGGTTAATAATAAATTTTACCAACGGGTTTATTTAACATTTAACATGACATCATGAGCAGGTTTGATGCCGAGACATAATCGGCCGCCATAAATCGCTGCCTCTATGCCATCCCCGTCATACCTTAGGCTGAACGCAGTAGGAGTTAATCGAGTGTCGATCGAGCCATATGGCGATCGATGTCTTATCGATCTCCTTGATGTGGAGCCAATCGATTGCCAGGAAAAATGCACATCTCGTTCGTCCACACGATCGATAAGAACAAAGCACATTTAATCCCTTTTTCTTGCTAGCCGTTGAATCCAAACAAAAAAAAATATAATCGTTTGAAAATCAAAATTTTTATACCGCTTGGTTAAAAAAAAAAAAAAAAAAAAAAAACTATCCTATAAATACACAACTTATTTACACACTAAACTCACAAATCTCACAATCATCTCTATAAAAAATCTCACAATCCTCTCAAGCAAAAATGTCTAAGAAAACACCACCAACCAAAGGCCGAAAATCCCGTTTGGCACAAAACGTCCCGCATATTTTAACACCGGATCCGAATTTTGGGTTAACCGGTGTCTCACCAAGAATCAATTTCCAACCCCTTGCTTTTGAATATCAATCCCAACAAGCTCCACAACAACAACCTAACAATCCATTTAGTATGAATCGTCCATTTGTTCCACCGCAACAAAACATCCACTACCAACAACAACAACAAAGCTACTCCCGTCGAAGCAACCAATCTATGTATGGGTCACACGAATCTGTTTACCGTCCAATAATGGATTCATCAACGTCTTCATATTCAAATTATCAAGAATATTCTCCAGTTAACCGTATCAATCTTGAGGGTTTTGATTTTCATGACCAACTATACAACAATCCTAATTTTTATGCTGGAACCGGATCGGGTTATCCGGCTCAAGAATATCACGGTTCGGGTACCGGTTCGGCTCATGGATCGTATCACGATTCGGTTAACCTTGATGACGTAGAAGAAGAAGAATGTCGAGAAGAGACGTCACCGGTCAAACCAAAGAAACGAGCTACAAAGGCAAAGAAGAAGGCTGTCGAGAAAGAAGCCAAGAATGATTCGTCGCTTTGGTCCAAAGAAGAAGAGATCGCCTTGTGCAACGCTTGGTGTGATGTATCCGAGAATAGTGTAACCGGAAACAACCAAACTGCTAGAGGATTTTGGCAGAAAGTTATTGATTACTTTCAGAAGGAGGTTGGTGCGAGAAAGAACCTACAACTCTATCATTACAAAGTGGAAAAATAGGATTCGCCCTAGAGTTGGTCACTTTTGTGCCATTTACAACAATGCTCGTGAATTACGGAGTGGTGAGAATGACCTCACTTGCTTATACACGAGCGTGTGATGAATACCAACTAGTGTGGGTCATCCGCTTGTTTTGGAGCATTGTTGGAAGATTTTGATGGACCATTCTCGCTTGGAAGGATAATGAGATGCCGACTTTTTAAGCCAAGATGATGGTCGCAAGAAAGCAAGGACTTCAACCGACTCGGATGTGCAATCGGATGTGCCTTCGTCGCGTACCGATAGACCAATTGGTCGTGATACCGCAAAGAAGAATAAAAAGAAAACTTTTGAGTTTTCTATGGAAGGTGTTCTTAGAGACATGGGGCAAGATCAAGTCCAAGGCATTCAAGGTAAGAAGGAGTCAAGGACCGCACTATGGTTTGAAGAAGAAGAGCTAGAACAACGGCAAATCGTGTTGGAGATTGAGCAAAGAGAGAAGAAAGGAAGACAAAAATTGGCACTAAGAACGAAAACTTGAATTAGAGGCTCAAAAGAAATATGATGCGATCTCATGTTCTATTGCACGCTAATCGATTTAATCTTTGCCCGCAATACAACAACAAACAATGCAGAAACTCAAAGAGCGATCAAGGCACGCCACAACCTAAATTTTTAATAAGTGTTGTAATGTTTTAATTTTATTTGAATTATTATGTAACGTTTAATTATTAATGAAATTTTATTTTGTGTTAAAAATGTTTTTTTTTTAAATTAAAAAAAAAAAAAAAAAAAAAAAAGAACCAATCGCCCTCTTGGGCACCTAATCGCCTCGAAGGTCATTTGGAGAGAAAGGCGACGTGGCAAAAAAATGAGGATTGAATCCCTCTAAGGGCGACCTTAACCTCCACCTATCCATCGCTCTATATTTTCGTTAGACAACATCATTCAAAAAATAAATAAATAAATGAAAAATCTCTGTCGACACCTTTTTCATTCGAAGACTAAGGACATCCCTATTTAGAATCTATATTATTCTTGTTCTTGACGAGCGTGCAAATAAAGGTTTAATTATTCAGCTTTTGATATTATTAGTATGAGCAACATGCATAACGACACATATATGGTGTCCACCAACGTGTTTATCAAAACAATCCAAATAAACATATGTATACATCACTGTTACCAATCTTCATCATCCACAAAACCCAAAAATCGCTTCTTCCAAACCCTAGTTTTTCGTCGATCGTTGATTTTGTTGATAACTAGTCGTCGTGTGTAACACGTTATAGTCAATCATTTTTGTTGTTATACCATTTGACTTTTATGCTTAATTTTCACTATTTATTGATTACCAATTGACTCTTGTTTCAGTCGATTGTTGGTAGTTTTATAAATTTTTTAGTTTTTGTATTTTTATAAGTATCATAGTTATTGGAAGTGCGGGTCCCATTATGTTTGTGGTTAATGAAGATGTCTTGAAATGTGGAAGACGTTGGTCATGGGAATTCTAGAAACTTCATGATGTGCAAGGAAAGTGGAACAAGGCTGGTGATCGTTATAAGCTTATGTGTAGGAAAAGACAATATAAACCAACAACAGATCTTGAATTTAAATCCAAGATCAACTTCTTTTATTCAACCAAAACTATCCAGATCAATAAGCAACTGATCTTAATCAGAACAACCCAGAAACATCACATGACTCACAAACAACTGAATACCAACACAATCCTTTCCATTGATTCTCAGGTGAAAGGCTATTGACTACTTATCAATAGTTTTACAATATAAGAAACCTCACAATCACTCTTAAGCAATATTAGAACAATCAGAAAGTAGTTTTGGTTGAGAGAAGATTGTCTGCAATCTTCAACTTTTAGAGAGAATGAATATCTCAAACCCTAGCACGAATGAGACTATAAATAGCCTTAACCAAAGCTGACTTTCACCTTTCCAGATATAGCACCTTAAGTCCTTCATCTTTCACCAAACATCCACATAGAGCCAAACTTCAAATAAGCTATAAACTGAAAATGTAAAAGTACAACATTAGTCCCTAGAATATATGTTTCAGTATTTGAGTTATATTTTAACATCCCCCCTTAACTCAAACCTGAAACACATCATACAAACCAAGATTAGAAACCAGTTTCTCATGTTGAAGTTTATCAAGACCTTTTGTAAAAATATCAGCTATCTGATTAATAGACTGAACTTTTTCAGTTTAATAACTCCAGCCAAAATTTTTTCTCTCACAAAATGTAGATCAATTTCCAAATGTTTTGTTCTCTCATGAAAAACAGGATTAGCTGCAATTTTAATTGCAGCCTGACTATCACAAAACAGCTTTACAGGCAAAAATTGTTCCCAGTTTAGATCTTTTAAAACTTTCAAGACCCAAACAATTTCTGAAGTAGCAGAGGCCATTGCTCTATACTCAGCCTCTGCACTAGACTTAGAAAGGGTGTTTTGTTTTTTACTTTTCCAAGAAACCAGTGAACCATTAAGAAATAAACAGAATCCTGTAACTGATCTTCTAGTAACAACACACTTGGCCCAGTCTGCATCCACATAAGTCTCAAGATTTTCAAAAGAGTTTTTAACAATGTGAATTCCTCTTCCAGGAGAACTCTTTAAGTATCTTAAAACCTTAAGTGCAATTTTAAGATGAGACTTGAGTGGTTTATGCATAAACTGGCTCAAACAATGTACAACATATGATATATCAAGCCTAGTATGTGTTAAGTAAATCAGTTTCCCAATAAGTTTTTGATACTCAGTTATATTGTCCAAAACAGGATCAGTAGAAGTAGGTTCATTAGTAATAGAAACACTTTGTTCCAAAGGAAAAGCAGATGGCTTACAAGCGAAGAAACCAAACTCGAGCGGATCTAAGCAATATTTTCTTTGAGTTAAACATAAACCCTTATCGGTTTCAATTACTTCAATACCCAAAAATACTTAAGTTTTCCTAAATCCTTAATTTGGAATTTAGACTTAAGAAATTCTTTAAAACTTTCAATCTCGACCAAGTTATTACCAGTAACAATAATGTCATCAACATACACAAGTAAAGCAACAATATTACCTGAATCATTTTTGACAAACAAGGAATAGTCACTCTTACTCTGTATAAACCCATTTTCAAGCAAAGCACTGGTTAACTTAGCATTCCACTGCCTGGGTGCTTGTTTCAAACCATACAAAGACTTTTTAAGTCTACAAACTCTTTTATCATTAACATCAAAAAAACCATCAGGCAAAGACATATAGACAGTTTCATGTAAATCACCATAAAGAAAGGCATTATTGATATCAAGCTGAAATATAGGCCAACTTTGTTGAACAGCTAAATTAATAAGACATCTAACAGTAACAATCTTCACAACAGGTGAGAAAGTTTCATCAAAGTCAACCCCTTCCTTTTGACTATAGCCCTTAGCAACAAGTCTAGCTTTATATCTATCTACCTCACCATTGGACTTATATTTTATCTTAAAAATCCACTTACAACCTATAGCCTTTCTGCCTTCAGGTAATTTAACAATTTCAAAAGTGTCATTTTTATACAAAGCTTCCATCTCATTATTCATTGCATCTACCCAGTGCTGATACATGCAAGCCTCCCAATAATTTTTAGGCTCAAAACTTTTATTCAATTCAATAACAAAGCATAAAGTATCTTTTTTGAGTTTAGCATAAGTCACAAATTTTTCAAGACCAAATTTAACTTTTGAATCAACAATATAATCATTGTATTTGTTAGGAAAATTTGTAGTTCTACCAGTTCTTCTTAACACAGGTTGACCATTATTAAGTAAACTATCATCTGCTGTTTGTTCAGGAGAGGGACTATAATCACCCTCAGAAGCACTCACACCAACTGGTGTTGCAGCCATCTCATCAACACTGGCAGCCTCATTGGAACCAGGAGAATGCCCCAAATCACTCTCCCTTTGGTCAATTGTTGGGCTATCCAAGTGTTGAGAGTTGCTGCCATCACCCATCTGATGATCATTTTGATTTATATTACCCATAGGGGTACCATTTAGCTTATTATCATCATTGGGTGTGTCAGAATCTTCACTAGTAATTTCATCAAAGAAATTAACATGGTTTGGATTCGACTCGAGAGGTCGAGAACAAGAAGAATTTTTAATCTTGAAAGGAAATACTTTTTCAAAAAACTTTACATCTCTAGAAAAGATAAACTGATTCCTTTCAAGACTATAAAGTTTGTAACCTTTTTGAAAATTAGAATACCCAACCAAAACACATTTTTCTGCTCTACTACTAAACTTATCATGACTGGTAAGAATAGTAGCAAAACATAAGCAACCAAACATTCTTAAGTGTTTTAAATCAGGTTTTCTTTTAAAGATAAGATTAAAGGGAGACTTTCCATTTAGCACTGAGGAAGGCAATCTGTTAATCAAATAAGTGGCAGTTAGAATGCATTCAGACCACAAAAAAAGAGGCAATCCCCCCTGAAACATAAGGGATCTAGCAACATTTAAAAGATGCCTATGTTTCCTCTCTACAACTCCATTTTGTTGAGGAGTATAAGCACAAGAAGTTTGATGCATAATACCATTACTTTCACAAAATTTGTTAAACTGATTATTAACAAACTCAGTACCATTATCACTTCTAAAAACTTTAACACTCTTCTCAAATTGTGTCTTAATTAGATTATAAAAAATTTGAATGCAATCAAACACTTCATGCTTATACTTAAGCAGATAAACCCAAACAGCCCTGGTGAAATCATCAACAATAGTTAGAAAAAATCTATATCCTTCTTTACTTTTAACTCTATAAGGACCCCACAGATCAAGATGAACAATATCACCAAGACTTATGGTTTTATGGTCACTTAAAGGAAAAGGTTCTCTGGTTTGTTTAGCCTTTTGACAGACATCACAAGGCTCAATATCAGTTTCATTTTCAAAAAAGATTTCACCTTTTAAAACAGACAAGACCTGATCAGAAGGATGACCAAGCCTGCCATGCCACAAGTTTTTGTCAAATTACAGATGGGAATAGAATTCTTAAATTCTAGGTCAGTACCTTGATTTCCATCAAAGTAATACAATCCATCCTTTTGTTTACCAATCCCTAGCACACTCATCCCCCTCAAATCCTGGGGTAAAACATAACACTGTAACTCATCAAAAGCAATAACAAATTTGCTGTCTCTAGCCACTTTATGAACAGACATTAGACTAACACAATATTCTGGAACAACAAGCACATCATATAAAGTTAAATGTTTAGTTAGAATCATATTTCCAACCTGAGTGATTAAGGCCTCAGTCCCATTGGGGTGAGTAACCTTAATTCCAAGTTTGGAAATATCAATCACATTAACTAAGCATTTATCAGTATATGTAAGATGTTGATTAGCACCGTAATCAACAATAAGCCCACCGCAACAAGTGCAGTCTAAACTTCATCATTATTACAAAAAATCTTTCAAAATTTTGATTAAAAACTTGCTATTGTTTAAAACAATACCTGCCATATTGGCATGTACTCCTTTCCCATTTCCATCAACATTTTTAGAGTTTTCTTTAATCAATGAAATCAATTTAGAAATCTGGTCATCTGAAAAAGTAGAAGTGGAACTAGAGCCAACAGAATTATTATTATTTATAAACCTCTTGTTAAAGTTCTGAGCACCCTGACTATTATTACCAGTACTATTCCTTTTATTTTTTCCAAAATCAGCAGGGTACCCAATGAGTTTAAAGCATCTATCAGCAGTATGTCCATTAAAACCACAATGTTCACAAACAAACATAGGACCACCAGCAGTCCTCCTATTATCACTAGACCTAGTGGTATTATTTGGCCTAGAGTAACCACCGGAGGATGGGGCCTCGAGAGTTAACTCTATTGAGCACACCTGAGTTAAACACAGTTGACTGAGACTTGTTAGAAGTCCCACCAACTGAACCAAGAACTACGCATCTATGAGACTCCTCACTAGAAATAATGACAAAAGCCCCTTTCACATCAGGCAAAGGATCTCTAGATAACACATTACTTCTTATTTGCATATAAGAATCATCCAAGCCCATTAAGAATTGCATAAGTTTCATTAACTGATTATGTTTTTTAAAATCATCAACAGCATGACAAGTGCACCTAGGTAACTGAACTAAAGCATCAAATTGTTTCCACAAAGTGCTCAGTTTATTAAAATATTCAAAGAATAGAACAACCATTTTGAGACAAAGAATTGATTTTATGATGCGATTAAAAGTAATCGAACCATCAACTCTATCAAAAGTTTCTTTTAATTCATTCCACACATCGAAGCTCTTTTGAAAAATTTGACCCAAGAATAATTCTTCGATATGGAATTCAAAATCCATCCCAATACAACAAAGATTAACCTGTCCCATTGTCTCCCTAACACTTCATCAATATGTGACCTAGTGCAAGTACCATCTATAAATCCGCTTTATTTACGCCTTCAAGAGCTAATAACATAGCACATGACCACACATTATAATTTTCACCCCTTTTAGTTTAATAGAAACAACGAACAAGGTAGCGAGAATCATTAGGATGCAAGTGAAGAGGATGACTAAGATCCAACTTACTAATTAAAGTAATCGGTTCATTATCAACCTCAAATTCATCATCGAGATAACCATGAAGAGACATAATTGAACAAATATAAACAACACACAAGAAGAGTCAAGAAAGAAGTTCCTGGCTTCCTTGCCACTCAAGGTGGTAGGTCAAGGCGAACACTCAAGTCAAGATCTACAACTAAAGCGGAAAAACCACACTCCAACAACAATCACAAACCTCCAACAATACTCAACTCCTACTCCCGTCAATCTAAACAGAAATAAAAAGAGAAATATAAAGGTGTGAGAGGTGTTACAGTGCACGCAAATCCAGAAAGCAGCGGAACAAGAACCCTGATTATAATTCTTGAGACAAGAATCACAACCCACACAATCTCAATCAACCCAGAACCACCAAGAACCAACCACCAATCGAAACTAGAGATCAAACCCCCAAAATTACCGAAACCCTAACTTACTCAAAAATTAGGCGTTTTGTAAAATCTTTTAGAATCAATCAATTAGAGCCAGAAAATACTTATTAATCACAATCAATTAGGTTTAATCAAATTAATTTGAAAAACCCCCAAATTTTGAAACCCTAATTTTCCCGAAATCAATTTAATCAGAGCAAGGCGAAGAACCTGTCTCTGATACCATGTAGGAAAACACAATATAAACCAACAACAGATCTTGAATTTAAATCCAAGATCAACTTCTTTTATTCAACCAAAACTATCCAGATCAATAAGCAACTGATCTTAATCAGAACAACCCAGAAACATCACATGAATCACAAACAACTGAATACCAACACAATCCTTTCCACTCGATTCTCGGTGAAAGGCTATTGACTACTTATCAATAGTTTTACAATATAAGAAACCTCACAATCACTCTTAAGCAATATTAGAACAATCAGAAAGTAGTTTTGGTTGAGAGAAGATTGTCTGCAATCTTCAACTTTTAGAGAGAATGAATATCTCAAACCCTAGCAAGAATGAGACTATAAATAGCCTTGACCAAAGCTGACTTTCACCTTTCCAGATATAGCACCTTAAGTCCTTCATCTTTCACCAAACATCCACATAGAGCCAAACTTCAAATATGCTATAAACTGAAAATGTAAAAGTACAACATTAGTCCCTAGAATATATGTTTCAGTATTTGAGTTATATTTTAACATTATCACTTAATATGAAACATTCTTTGTCAATACTTTGTTATCTTTTTCTTTAGCTTTATTATCAATGTTTACTTCTCTAGGCACAAGCTTTCGCGATTTCGCTTTTCGAACTACGGATGAGTATTAGAGGTTAGATTAGAAGGCCCAAGCCCCTCCGTGGCCTTAGGGTCCATTAGGATTTAGGGTTTTATGTTTTCGATGTAACTATAAATATTGCATGAATGATACAAGGTATCTCACGGGGTTTTTATTGTCTAACAACAAGTGGCTTTTTAGAATTTTAACCTGCAATGATGACACTTATGAGTGGCGGCAAAAATGTTAAAACTTAAGAGAAGACAAATCCATCTCATGCTTAGAACACAAAAAGATCTGAGTGCTGATGAATCACTTTTAAAATTTAGAGACAGATTAAAACTATTCAATTCACAGCTCAAAAGTTGATCAAAGACGTTATTGTTTGAATGTCACTGTCTAATATGTGTAACAGTGAGTTTTGGACTTGACAAACTAATTAAAACACTCTCATATCGATTGTGAAGATAGCATGAAAACTAGCATTAAAACACGTCAAGTCTCTAAAATTAAAACCTATTGAAAGGCTCCCTGTCACTCATTTTAGTCCAAGATCGATTGACTGGATTAATTTGATGAAATCAACACTGGAGGATCCGCCATCCTCCATGGCAGACTTTGCCTTAACACTCATCTCTAAAACTCGTTCTCTCACCATTTTCCCTTCCACGCCCACCATCTCCTCCACAGCCTCTGCCGTCAGAAATCCATCCAGCGACATTTTCAACGCTAGTGCTACTTTTAATTCCTTTACCAAGAACACCCTATTCATCTTCTGCTCTGCATACAATGGCCATGCCACCATTGGTACACCAGCAGCCACCGCTTCAAGCGTCGAGTTCCACCCATAATGACACACAAAACCACCCACCGAATCATGATTTAGCATCGCCGGGTGCGGTGCCCAGTTCTTCACCACAAGACCTTTATCTTCTGCTCCATCTAAAACCCTTCGTGAAGTATATCCTCAAGACCGAGCTCTTGCCACCTAAATTGACTTG